>OZ023152.1:12632529-13208227 GCA_963675895.2 Styela plicata
ACAAATACCTATACCGATACCTACACTCATTGAACTTTATCATGACGGCGCAGCCCCGTTTGTGATGTTTTCCATTTACAGTGCAATTGCTGGTGCTACATCTATTAGTAGTTCTTTGCTATCAAGTGGCCGTAAGTTAGTTCCTTTTAGTTCCTGCTTCTGGGCTTGCTCAGCGCAAATTTCAATAACAAAAATAACTACTCGGCAATACTATAGTGAAACAAATTTAGTCACTAAATGTTCAAGGACATAATGGTATGATAAGTGCCGCAGCACATAGGGGATTACAAAATGGCAATGCTATGAAAATAATAGAGCTTAAGACGATAAACATTTTTAAGCTTATCGAGGCAGTCACAAATTGGTGGGTTACAACTTGCAATACATAGATCAAAAGTATTAAACAAACGTTTTGAGTCCTTCCCCAGATCCGAATCTTTTTTTGCCTAGCATAAGTCACAGATAAACCGCACCTAGGTGGCGCGATTTATCAGTGGTAGGCTTGGGCAAAACCGAATCATTTGGCATTGCCCGTCTCCGTGGCTCATTCGGATAAGCGCGATCGTGTTTTCCAGAATGCCGATGTTTCTGTGCTTGACCGCTTCAACACCGAGCGTGCCCTTTAGCAAGGCACTTCGCGGTTAGCTGTAACATAGAACAGATACACAGTCATAAAAACCTAAAAAAAGAAAAAAAAATCGTTTGGAATTCGAATAATTTTTGTCCAATCGGATCGATTCACGATTTCGATGCCAATAACAAATATTCCATCTTTACTGTCAGAATTTGTCTTCATAGGGACAAATCAATAAATTTATATAGTTTATTGTGTATATTCAATTCAATTCAATTCGACCAAAATAGATTGCAGTTTGTCGTTAAAAGAGAAAATTCTTGTCCATTCAGTAGAGTCTTTGTTCCTATGAAAGATCCACTATTGATTCGAATATAATGTGACTCGAATCAACGGATCGAATTGCCAAGCCCTAGACAGTTGCTCAGACTTGGCAATGCGTTTTGGCGCAGGCCTTTTATGAGTTAAAGGGAATTGTTGTGATGAAGAATATATTTCGAGTGTAACGCATAAATGGAAAACAGGAAAGAAACAAAAATGGCGATATTTTCTTCTATTTGTTTTCTACATCTACGAAGTGTCTCGTGGTTGATAAAATAAAATTTTTGATTGGGCAGAGATGCCTGTCGCCTGTGTGTCTATCGTGTTCTTCGGCTATCCTAGAAATGCATAAAAGTGCTCACTTGGTTATGAAGCAATCGAGAGTCGAACGCCACAGAACGATGGCATTTTACAACATACTGAGCCAGGGTTCGACACACTTATGGCGACATCCTATGAGCCAAATTTATCCATTTCTTTTCCTTATTTCCTTAATCCTATTTTGTTTATTTTGGAATTAGATCCTGAATGTCCCGTGTCGAGTTTAACTATGATTTGTGGTGATGAATGCGTCGGAGACGGTCATAGCCAAAAAGTAGGAATTTGTTGACCAAATAAATATGGAAGAATTTGTATGCAAATACCAGAACAACATAAGAAACCGGTGATATGGGAATACTCATTAGTTGTGACTAATTCGCATCCTCGGTGGCATAGGAATACTTATGAGTCGTGACAAATCCGCATCCCCGGTGACATAGGAATACTCATGAGTTGTGACAAATCCTAATCCAATATGCATGAGTATTGCAATACTGTAACCACAGGTCAAATATTGTACGAATGAGTCAAGTATAAAATGAAATCAAATATGACGATATCTATTTTATATGTCAAGTAGTGAAAATGATCATTGTCATTAATTTTGTTCATTCGAGAAATATATTGGGAAGAGAATTTTGCGGACTTTTTGTGTTTGACTTAAAAGTGATTTTTTGGAACAGAAGAGTGAAATTTAAAAAAAAAATATTTCAGAAAACGCAATATAGACCACTAAGTCTATTGATTTGGTCTTACTTTTTTGTTGACCTAAAGAAATTCGCATTAATAAAAATACTTATCAATTTTAGATTCTGTTTTTTGTTCTGATATTGAATTTTGCAAATCTTCCATTTTCCAAAAATAATAAAAGTGTTATGAAGCACAATAGATAGAATATAGTGGAATATGCTCTATGTGGTATCAATAATTTTGAGTATCGGCAGTTTCTGCATCGACTCATTTAAATGTATCCGTATTGACCGATAACGGCAATTTTGATTATCGGTATCAGCTTAAGTCAAATATTGTTTATCGGTCGGAATCGAAAAATTAGAGTATCGGCGGTATCGAAATCGATACATTTTGAAGTATATCCATCGGTCGCCATCGGAGAATTTGACCATCGGCATTATCAGTAACAGCTCATTATGAGGTATCGGTATCGGCGAGAAATATGGTATCGATTCATCCCTAGTGATATATCGGCATCCCGAATGACATGCAATGAGCTGTGACAAATTCGCGTTCCCGCGAAGAACTGAACCAGCACGGTGAAGTGTAGTAAATAGTATCTGCCTCCAGCTATGATAAAACCGTCTACCCCTTCTTTCCTATTTGGTGGGCCCTTGCAATCTGCAGGACTATTTTAAGCCCTTTCGTTATATATTTTATTTTTCACATGATTCAATCCTTGTGGAGCCTCTGGTAATTCGGCAATTACAGGTATTGATCGGAGACCGCCGATAAATTTTTTAGTGACCCATAATTTACAAAGCATGTCTTGAAAAATTTTTTTGACTGTCTCAAAATGCTATCTATAATATCTATCGAAACAAGGCTATTTATTTTTCAGTTGGAATATCAATTTTTTTAAGCATGAGCCACAAATGGACCGCGCTTCGAGGGCGCGATCCATTGGTTACAACCGCTCGATAAGATATACTCGAATAATATTTATTTTTGACAGGTTTATATATTATACTCCTGATGTTATGTTGCTTGGCACACGATTCAGTACAGTTTGTTTATTTTCGTCCTTAAATGAACGTGGGTTAGCCTAGTCAAAAATTTAATTTTGTCAAGCATAAGTTACAGACGGACCACGCCTCGGTGGTCTATATACTCAACACTTGCCTATGTACTTAATTAGATGCTTTGACAAATTTCAGTCCCCAAATCAAGTCAACTCGAAGAACACACAAATTGTGAGTCTCGTCTAAGTCTTACCAAAATATGAATTCGAGTCAGTTAGCTTCTCGACGTTTCATTTAAAACTTGATTACAAAATCGGTTTGAAATCCTATCAAGTCGCGCCTGAATTTTGTCGAGTCGAGTACGAGTTGAGTTATTTTGCTAGGACTACTCGAGTCTAGTCTATGAAGAAGGTGACTGGAGTGCGACTCGAGTCATTGAATCGAGTCTCCCCAACTCTGATTATCAGTTTTGTTTTTCTTTCAGCTAACCGGAGTTGTTGTTGATTTTTCCCGGAGTTTCTCGACGTCGACAACATAAGACAACTTTTTCTCTTCTTGTAATCTTTTTTTTTAGATTTTTTGTACCACGTTGCAACGACCATGCTCTGGCTTACGTATTTCAACGATTAGATGAATTTCCTAAAGTCGTAAAATGTCAAAAAAATGGTATCTTTGCCACATCAATAAGCGCATTGTGATAAAACGATGAAAAAAAAAATAGAGAAACATCAGAGAAACGTTGAATTTTTTGCTTTCTAAGCTTACCTTCCTAATAAAATTATTAGAAACCTTACTTTTTGCCCAAGTTAAGTTTGTCGTGTATAGTCATTGGCTAGATTCCACTCTCAGACAAAAGAGAACTTTCACGCAAGAGCTTTCGTTTGATCTTATTAGGTCGAAATAATAAGAATTTTTACATCTTTCGATTCATCAAGCACTATTGTTGTGTCATTGGTCGCAACTGAATTATAGGTTTTTCAAATCATAAAATTACACAAAGCCATTATTCGCAAAATCTTTCCGCGTTTTGATAAAAGTTTAGCGGAACATCCGCGTCAATAAAATACAAAATGAACTGCACTGTCAACTAGGGCTGGGCAGTTTGTTTCGGTGATTCAAAGCGATCCGAAGCACAAATTATTCGAATCATTCTTTAATCGCTCATAGGAACAAAAACTTTTTTAATAAAGCAGAATTCTCATTTTAACTATGAAATACAATCAATTTTGGTCAAATTTGACCAAAAACGATTGTATTTTGCCTCAAAATATGAAAATTGTTGCTCCTAGACATGGAGTGTGAATTGAAAACTCTTTCAATTTTCCTCTAGTCTGTTTATGTGAATATTAGTAATTCGTTGCCAAAAATTTCTTGATCTTCTTGGGAACAAGTTGTAATAAAATAAAAATGCCCTATGTGTTGTCCATATGGAATTGATGATTCGAATCGATTTAAAAAAATATTCGATTCATATTCGAATTCCAAATAATTCGATTTATAACCAGAACTTAGAAAATAATGTTTTTCGTAGTTCTCATAATATTATTGTTGCATTTTTGCGTCCTCGAAACGCATCGTAGGTCCGGCGAACAGGAAAGGCCATATCTCTCAACCACTCAAACCAGGTCCGTCTGTAAGTGGATTCTGGTACATGGCCTTGGTCAAGAAGTGGCTATGAAAAACAAAATAAAATGAGTTTTGCATATAGAAAAAAGTATGTACGTCGCCAATTTTACAGATTGGTATTTTCGCGTCGCTCTGAATATTTATATTGATGAGTTCATGGGGAACCACAGACGAACAATGCATTGTGCTGCTATTGGGGCTGAGCAAACCCGAATCATTCAGAATTCGAATCTTATTCGGATAATTGTTTCTAATCGGATCGAATCACTATTTTCATGCGCATAACAAAATCCTACTTTTACTGTTGAACATTGCTTCTATTTCGATAATCAAGAAATTTAAAGTAACGAATTAGAAGCGAAATTTTCCATTTTTAAGGACAAAATACGATCGATTTCGCTAAAAATGGCCAAAATCGATTGCATGTTGTCGGTAAAATGAAAATCCAAATTCATTTAGCAAGTTTTTGTTCCCCCGAAAAGATTCACGATTAACCCGAATAATTCATGCTTTGAATTACCGAATCATATTTCCGTTGCCCAAATCCTATTTTCTTGTGCCGCTTATACACCATTGTCCCAGTAATACATACAACGAATACTCGCAAAAACTGAATTTATCTAAAACTGCTAATTTTTGTTCAAAGCATAAATTATACTGATGGTGATTTCGCCCCAAGTTGAAAGGTCCTGAATATTTTTTGTTTTTTCTTTATTTTATTTGTCAAGCAACAATAAAATGTAGCCAATAGGCCCAGGAGAAAAGTTTCAATGCAATTTTCTAACAAATCAATAACATTTGCGCGTTATAACGAAATTAAGACACATGAAATGGACTTTATTTCACAGTATGCAGTTAACAATGTTTACAATTATATCTGGCTACGAGATTTATCTTGGGTCTTGTCATTCCATCCCATGTGAAAGCAATAAGGATCGGTAAGGTTATCAAGCATCGTTCCAAGGCCGTGAGTTATAGTGCCTCGCCCAGGGGTACCCCGCGTATATTGATTGTTGAAGGCTTTTTCGTTCCTCGATCTTGATCATACTTTGCCGGGGTTCGACACCGCGTCATTCATTATGTATTACGTCGGCAGCTATCCTCGCTTTCATCACGCCACCGCGGCCAGACGTAGTTTCATCGAAGTTTTTTACTTGGGCCAAACTCCAAGCTTACAAAGGAAGTTTATTTTGATGTATCAAAATTTCCAACAGTTACGCCATACATTTAGTAATATAACGCCGTTTCCGTTACAGTGTGCCGACAGAAGTCACGCTCCACCAAACAACAATAACGACAATGAGTCGGCAAAACAGGTGTGAGTGTGAGTGATTCAGTAGTAAGGTCGGTGTTTTAGTCAGTGTCAGTATCTGTTCTGTGTTTATGTCTCGTTGTCGCCGGCTTTGCCGCGGAATTAAATATCCATGAGAGGAGCAGCCACTACGCTCATCTGTGGCTGTATGTTTAAGGACTTAAAACTGCGAAAGGTGGTGTCGATAGCCAAATGTGTGAGTTTTAGGACATATGGGAATGGATTTGAGAACTTTAACAACCAAGGTGCAAGACTGAGTGATTGCCACCAGGGAAATTCATAGTAGCATTCATTCATCTAATTGCTCAACCGGTGATGTGCAAACGATATTTTGATTTTTGCCAACGTTTCGAGTGTCCATACGGACGTTCTTCATCGGGGCAATGGAAAGGTGAAGTCATCGACAATACTATATACCGAAAAGGGGACGTTCTAAAATAAGTTAGTAAACAAAAGATAAAATACTCCAAATTCTGAGTAAAAAGAGACATAAAAGGCTAAAGATAAATGTCTAACCCTATCTGCGTGGTGCTTGATATACATGCTTGGAGAATGCAGACTTCTCATAATCACATTTTCCTACATCTCGCTGGTGTTCTTGACATCTTGTGGCAAAACTTCTCTTTGTTTCTCCTATGTATACATCTTTGCATTCTTCACATGGGATACAATAAACTACTCCCTTCCTTTTCTTTGGGTCAACTTTGTCCTTCACTTTAGATAGTGTATCTCCTAACCTCTTAGTGGGCCTGTATGACACTCTGATGTCTGTTTCCTCAAGTATCCTTCTGACTTTTTCACTAAATCCTTTGACATAGGGAATGGTAGCAAAAACGTTGCTAGTTGGTTTGTTGTCTTTCATCTGTTCAGTCTTGATGTGTTCGCGTTAGAAAGTGCTTAGGGTAACCGTTGGCTTTCAAGGTCTTTTTAAACTAAATGGATCTCTTTTCTTTGGTCCCTTTCATCTAAAACTAACATTTTGGCGCGGTTGATGAGGCTGTTGACAACTGATCTCTTGTGGCTGCTGGGGTGGTTAGACTGGAAATTCAGGTACCGGTTAGTGTGAGTAGGTTTCCGATAAATTGAAGTTTTAAATGATCCGTCTTCCCTCCTAGTAATGTTGATATCTTAAAATGCAATAGAACTATTATCCTCCTTTTCCATGGTGAATTTAATGCTTTTTTCTATTTTGTTGATGTGCTGGAAAAATTCTTGTAGAAGGGCCGAATTCATTGTGCAGAAGGTATCGTCGACGAAGCGTTTGCAGTAGCGGGGTGGGTTGGCGAATGTAGTAAGGGATCTTTCTTCCACATCTTCCATGACTAAATTTGCTACTACTACTACTGATACTGGTGATCTCATGGCGGTTCCGTAAATTTGCTGATAATGTTCCCTCCTGAAGATAAAATTGGTTTGTCGAGCATATCGTTAAACACTCCACATATCTGTTCAACAGTGAGGGAGGTCCGTTTCCTTAAGGTGGTGTCAAGTTCTAACTTTTCCCTGGCAACAGCAAGAGCTAGATTTGCCGGGACCTTTGTAAATAATGAAACCACATCAAATGATACGAGAATTTTATTGTCTTGAATGGACATTTCCAGTATATCCTGTGCAAATTCCTTTGAATTGCGAACATGCCTCTCCGTGTAACCGACTAATGGAGATGGGATGAGCGATATAAATTTTGCTAGTTCAAATGTAGGCGATCCGCTAAACGAGACAATAGGCATAAATGGGGTTCCCTCTTTGTGGATTTTGGGTAAACCATAAAGAGCAGGAGGCGTTGCATCCGTGTTTCTAAGGTAATGGGCTGTCGAATTTCCAATTTTATTTTCCTGTCTAAGTTTATAAACGAATTGAGCTACTTTTCCCTTTCTGTTGCTGCTGTGGGATTCCGTTCTAATTTTCTGTATGTTGTTTCGTCACTGAGAGTGTCTTTCATCTTACAATCATATTCCTGTGTGTCTAAAACTACTGTGCAGTTTCCTTTGTGAGCTTTCAAAAAAGTAATCTCTTTGTTTTTAGGGCAAGTCTTTGATCTTTATTTAAATTTGGTATAGGTCGAGGTTGATTCCGAAATGTCAAAGCCAGTTTGTTACGTGCCAAATTCGCGTTTTCCTTTGGTAGTCTTGCTAAAGCTGCCTCGGCTTCCGGTAATATATTCTTGAAAGGTGATTGTCTTTGTACTACCGAGAAAATCAAGCCGAGTTCCAATACTTCCTTTTGTACTTGCGTGTGATAAATTTCTAATCCATCGAGATTCGTCAATACTTCTAACCGAACCTTCTTTTTTTCCTGATAGCGCTAAGCTTTTTATCATGAAATTCATTTGTTTTTTGTCTCTCATCTTTCAATTTTGTCTGCTTATATACGGAAATAGAATTCATATTTACTGTAGGCAACGACTTTTCTAATTGATCCTTGATGCTCACTTTCTTCTTTTCTAATCTTGTTATGATATTGTGCGATTCCCGGATGCGTACTTAAAATCCGAATTTTCCTTCCTATTTCTCTTCCCTCTGTGGAGTTAACTTGTGATCTGATCTTAAAGCTAACTGCTAAAATCCGTTCGTACAGACATTCGAAACGTTGGCAAAAATAAAATATCATCGATTGGGCAAATAGATTCACTACAAGGTGCAAGATATTTTGATTTATGATCGACGTCTACAGTTCGATACCTTGAAAATTTGCACTATTTACACTCAAGTTTGACTCAAGGTTCTCCTATGTCTGTTTGCACGTGGCATGTTCTGAATAAAAAATGGGGTAAGCGTACTACTTGCCAACTGGTAGAAATAGTGGAAGTGGTACTGATTTTGAACCGTTTTCAATTTCACATATATGATTTTAACATTCACCTTCGATATAAATTAAAGGTACATAAAAACTTTTTTTCAACAGCTACAATTCATTTAAATCGTATTAAAATAGTTGAAAATGTGCAGCACCGACATAAACATCGATTTTTACTTCTCCGACATGAGTCCACCTTCCCGCACAGTTTGGATGGTTTTGCGCGAGTTGGGGATCGGACACACTGAGCATCGCCTTAATCTGCGTGAGGGAGAACAGAAAACCGCTGAGTTTGCAAAAATTAATATAAGACAAAAAGTTCCAGCAATAAAGGATGGCGATTTTTGTCTTGGCGAAAGGTTAGTGATTTTTTAATTAACTTTGCTCCAAACCAACCAGCGGTCACTTTAACAGTAAAATATAGATTGACGTTTAGAACCAACAAATGCACACCAAGAGGAAAACATGTGAAGAATAGTGGATTACTATATTCAAGTGTATTGAGTTGTATATACCCTGGACAAGGGTGGGACCATCTTCCCTCCCTCCAGTAGCAACGTAGAAAATACGTTAAAGCGATCGCGTGTCTGCACCTACAGGAACGCAAATAGGAGGCCGTATGTAATTATCTAGTAAGACACTAGCCCTTTGAATATCATGCTCTTATCGCACTCTTGATAATTTCTAGTTTAAAGGGTGACTAATAGGTCACTTACGCAACACTTCTGGGTTTCATGTCAGCTGCTGAGTATTATACTGAATACTCGGTAAAATCAAACCGACTACTAGGTAGGAGTCCACGAACAAACACAATAAAAATCGATTTGGTGATACAAGAGTAGAGTTGAAATAAATGAAATTGAAAACCCAATGTTATTAGGTCAAGCGTGTGCTACAGAAAGACCGTATATCGACAGCTCGATGCATTTGTGACACAGGCTTAACAGAATATGTTTGTGGGAAATTTTTCTGGTTGGGAGAGTCTACTCTACAGCCGATTGAAATAATATATTCTTGTTTTAGTCGGGCAATTGCAGCTTATCTTGTGAGCGAGTACGGCGATAGGACAAATAAAAGATATCTGTATCCCGCAGATAATAAATTGAGAACAAAGATTGACCAACATCTCTACATCAGTGAGAATATTGTTGAAACCATGGTGGCTTACACGGTAAGAATAAAGCTTTCTGGAGGCCTCATGTCGACGTCAAAATTTTGTTTTGCCAAGCTTGTATCACAGTTCAACTTCAGCCGCGCCTCAGTGATGCAACTGGCAATGAACTACTATTCTTCTCAATTGTCCAAATATATAGATATTTTAATATGTATATAAAAATTTGTTTCTTCTTTGGGTATTCTAAAAATGACTTATATTGCAGAGAATTGCAATGGATCGATAAATTGAATCGGAATAGATGGGGAAAATTCGCTTTTTTCGTCACAATTTATCCCCGTTATCAAATTCAAGAAATCTATTCATTGTAACAAAAGTACAGTAAATTTATTGGTTATTTGCAGTAATTGCTTATTTTCGAAGTTAAAAAAAGCCATGTTGATCAGATATATGACAATTATGGTCTGGTGGACGAACCTTGGCGGTGCGCTCCATCGACACCCCATATTTGGCCGAAAAAATCAATTTTGAATTTTTTTAATACCTCCAAGTCAAAGACCAGTTCTTTTTTTGCAATTTTTGTTACAGTATAGCTTCGAATTAACTAATATTTTAGGTAAATAAACCATTAGAGTCAATATCTCATCATTTCACACATCATCTTTTAAGACATCAATAAATCTAATAAATTTTATGGCGTAAAATATGATAATTCTACTTTATTTCACAATTCGAATAATCAGCTTTTCAAATCGATTCGAATCACCGAGTCGAATTTCCAAGCTCTACCCACAGGTACGGGCTTTAAAACAGTCCTGGCATTATACCCGCATGTCGTAAGAGGTGACTAAATGCCAAGGGTGATCCACTCTAAGAAGTGGCTATAAAAAAAGTGGTAGATGATTTTGGCACCACCAAGGGCAGATACCACTCACTGCACTTTACTATGGAGGCTTTGTTCTACGCGGAATGTTTTCCGCTTGAGATGCAGTTGCTGTGTTTTTTTTTTTTATCTTGTGGTAGCTCTTTTGTAAGTGCACAATAGATACCTTCTTTTAGTCGCTACTCTCGCTTAAAGTAAACTTCTATAAAAAACGTCTCTGCTTGGCAAAACAATATTTCTGATAAAATGTTATTGTAAATAACATCATTACATCCAATGTTTCAACTGCCAACTGTTTGTATATAAACATATATATAATTTATAATTTATAACTAAAAATTCCCGAAATAACCACAAAAGTATTTCATTTCATCGTCCATTAATATGAGAAATATGATTATACCAAATATGATCCACAGACGGACCGTGCATCTAGGGAGCGATCCTTTATTGTATTTTACTCGGTTGAATATCTTTTGACAATTGTATTCTGACTGGGATAGTTTTTATAATATCGCTTTTCAGAATATCGGGGGAGTTCTCATGAGAGGTGAGAAAAAAACTAATCCAGATAAAGTGGAGGATGTGAAAAAATATCTGAGAATGTTGGAGGGGTTTTTGAACGCGAACACGTACGCTGCTGCTGACAATTTAACAATAGCAGGTGAACTCAATATTGACTTTTGGTTTGGACTATATTTGTAATCATTAATTATTTGAGATCAAGATGTCAAAATTTATGCAATGCAGTAGTAGTTCTAAAATAATATTATTAGATGACTAGAGGATAATTCTTTTATCGCAATTCAAGTAATTGTGGACTGGCTGTATCAAAAATATATTATTTGCACCAGCTCTCTGGGTCCCACAATATCAAGCACATTAGACACCATTGTCCCCGAATCTGCTTCACGCCTTACACAGTGTCCTGTCTATTCATTTGATGTTTCCCAGTAGTGCTGCGAGACGCGATTGATATGTATTATGTGTGTTTTATTTTCAAAGCATCGTATTTTTCTTAAACTCCCTTCTATTCTTAAATCATATTTCTTTCAAAAAGACTCTTTGTCAAAATTTGTTGATATTTGCTTCGAGCTACATGCTTATTTCACTGTGTACCTCATTCAATCTGCTAAACTGTTAACTTCTCCGCCGCTCGTTCCAAGAGAATTTAATAACTTGCTTTATTGATTTTTACATCAGGTGCAGAATCGTTCTTTCATTTCTTTTATTTTTTCAGATTTCTTTTACTACATGTCAATTTCGTTCCTCTTTGTGGCCGATTTCAATGATTTTGCAGAATTTCCAAAACTCGTAGCATGGAGAAATAAGATGGAAAGCTTGCCGTACTACAAAGAGACATGTGGAGAACCTATTGCAAGATTCCGTGAAAAATATCAAACTGCACTAACAGGCGGAGATGAAGGTTCACAGAAGAAAGAATAATGAGCAAAACCATATCGTAACAAAAGTTCAGTAAATTTACTGGTAATTTGCAGTAATTGCATATTTTCAAATTTTGAAAAACCCCATGTTGATGAATTTATGCCAATTATGGGCTTTTTATGAACCACACCTTCGCGGTGCGTTCCATCAACACCCCATATTTGGCCAAAAAAGTCAATTTTGAATTTTTTCTAATTTTTCAATTCCACCATTCAAATAACAGCGATTTTGTTGCATTTTTTTGTTACGGTGTAGGGGCGCATATTGAGCTGATAACCATTTGTTTTATTGTAGCTATTTGTAACAGTTGGTTCCCAAGTTCTGCGTCCAGTCTCGCTAAAAATGTATTTCAACGAGAAACGATCGTCGCGACTTTAACAAATTTTGAACATCCGGAAATATGCATTTCAATTTCTTTTGTTGAAAAATGTTTCATAAAAGGCATATATCTTGTCATTCCGTAAAATCAACGGTATATATTCAATCAAAAGCTGAAATTATATTATACTGCAGCTGTATTTTTTGGCTATGTAGTTTGTTTATTATATCCTCTCAAAAAATTAATAAAAAATATATTAAACTGAGCGTAATTTGTAAATTTTACAAAATATATTTTGAGTTTTTGCAATGTGTGAACGGTAAGTGCACATGATAGTTATTTTCATTATAAACGTTACTAGCTTTGTTCAAATTAGAAGGGGCGTTGACAACACGGCGATAAATACCTAGCGGGAAATGTACTGTCGTGTTCATTGACGAAGGAAGTCTAAGACTGGGCCAACTGGATCGAAATTTTCTTTTTATGTTGCGTATATTTCGCCTATCATGAATATACTTTAAAATAATATCTAAATCTGGAATGGACAATTTTCGTCTCCAAACTGAGAGTACACACTTCCCAGGGTTCAGCCACCAGTATTCATATTTCACACACTGTGATACAAACTATCAGATAAAACTCCCATCCCCTTATATATGAAAATAATGTAGCAAAGATCTCAAACAAAAGGGTTGTATTCCGAAGGGGTAGAAAAGGAATCGTGCGGTTATAGCATAGTGAAGTCTATATTTGTGGTTCATGCTTGCATTTCCTTTTGAAACTTTTTCGTTTTAAAATCCATCAATATATTGTTCTCCAAAGCCTGGCCCATAGATTGATAGCATCTCGGTTCATCAGTGGCTGATACTCGTCAAGGTATGAATGTGGAAGATAGGTATGTCATGCCAAATAATATTCGGTAGATGACTAACACTGCCCAGAGCAGATGCTATGCACTCTAATAAAGAAATACTGTTTAAAATATTTTCTAGTCGGGGTGCAGTAGCAGGTTTCACATTTAATATAGATCTTGAACATATTAATATTCGTAGGATGGTTCCGTTTGGTTGTTTCCTCCGTCATACTTAGAACGGTTTACTTTAAACAAGCTATAATAATTGTGGTCCGAGTAATTATTATTCTCTCTCCGATTAAGCTAAGAACTTGATAAGTCGCCGCACAAGACAATACATGGATAATAGAAAACTAATCTGCCTTTATTGTCTTATTTGAGGATCATTTGCACGGAAGGTACCAAGTAATTTTTTGTTTTCATTCTTACAAAAGTATCATTGATTTCTGGGCCAAACTTCTGGTAGCACATTACGTAAACGCTGAATTGCGACGATTCTATATTCCATGGTACAAAACAGCTATATATTTTCGATGCATTTATTTCATTTTTTTATTTCATGCAAAGTAGAACATGAGGAACTTGGAAATGAGAGTCCCTTTTAATAAAAACCCACCATAAGCAAGGCTGGCGACAGCACCTAGAAAAACCAAGTAACGGCCACTTATGTTGCAAAGGGGTACTACAATACGTAGGACCACCAAATGCGCTACAGCGTCTCTTCCTTAATGAAACAAGAATCAATTTGCAACCAATCATCTAGTAAAAGAATATATTCTGTCAAACACGAGGTATGAATGAACTGCTCCATGGCGGCGCGATCATTCAATAGCCTATGCTCAACAAAGCGTTGACCTGTTTCCGATAAGAAACTTCCCTGAAATTGGGAGTGAACTGGTTCATCTGTGATACTGTCCTGAATATGAACGGTTCCGGAAAACAAGTCACTGATGGAGTGCGTCACAGAGGAGTGGTCTATTTGTGGCTCATGCTTGCCAAAACTATACTTCTAATAGTATTGACATACTTTCCATTGTAGTTTGAATGCACTAACGACGCCTGTTAATTTGCAATATAAGGTATTTGACTTTCACTTCCAATATTATACAGAAGGAGCCTGCTATACCAAGATAGTCAAAGGAAAGTTTGTTCAAGTAGGCGATTGTGAGAGGAGTAATATTGCTAGGTTCACGGTTTACTCAACATTTCGCTATATTCTCAGCCGGAAGTATTTTACCGAACTATGGTCTGTTAAGTATGGACCAGTGATGGATTGAGTCGGTCTTTTAAGCCCCAGAACTGTAATAAAAAACAAATTATGCTTGTTATGTATGGAGCAAAGCCATTGGTATCAATTAGGACAAGATTTAAATAGCTTGATCCTTATTCGATTTCCAGCCATGATAAAGAGATAGATATCAGTGATCTCGATAGGATGACTATGCGGGATGCATCAGTGGCTAATGCTTGATAAAATAAGTTGAAATGTCCCGAAAGGCATGAAAAATTACTACCGGTTTGACAAACAATTAGGTCAAAACAGTTTTCGAATCCTAGCTATCATAAAAATGAGAATTGAGAAAACTATCGCATCGATTGGAGTTCTTATCTAAAAGTTCCATCCCCATAACGAGATACTAAATTAATAATAATTATATAGTTGCGAGTTGATAACCGTGTAAATTTAACATCTTAGCCAAACGATGGATCCGGTAGGAATGCGTTTTACTTTTAATTTTTATTGAAATTCACTCCCAGCAAGGTCGGCAACAGCACCTGAAAGAAATTAACCAATTACACTCTATAAGGAACAAAAAATTTCAAGCAGAGCTGAACTTCTATAACAAAGTGAGTGCGTAGTATCTTCCCCTGACAATGAGAAAACCATTCATTTGTTTATTTTAGCTAGCTCTCTATATGCGCAGAAAATATGTTCTTGAATTCTCTAACAAAAGATATTCAAAATTTTTCATATCAATGACTATTTGCACTTATCTGTGACATCGATCTAGGTTGAGTAATGTATTTTTTGCTCCTGTGGCACAATTTATTGAGAGTTCGTTCTTTATCTTTAACCAAAATTTTTTCACAGTCACTCATCCAAGTGAATAACCTTGATCAGGGCCCAATACTGGCGACCGCCTATAAGTGAATAGAGTTAGTTTAATAGAATAGTTATAAATCTTCCAGTTTGGCCGAGCCTAACTTCAGTTAAATTATTACACCCTGGGTTGAGTCTGTTAGCGTGGGTTAACGAGGCGGTCTTTACGTGATTCCAAATTGAGATCTTCAACCTTTGATGCCAATATGATAACCATTATAGCCCGTCGCCCTCACAAGAGTTTGAGTTCTCTCCATAAGTTGATCTCATGACGTCACGTTTTTTTTTTCTTACTTCCAACAACCACTACCATCTTTTCATAAAGAAAACTTTGTCCTGATATCTTGATTAGGTAAGAACCATTGATAGACCGTATCAACGTGACACAGTGTAAGTGAGGATTGTGGTTTATTTGGAATATTCCAGTCAAGATGTATTCGTTCATTTGTTTTAATAAATGGTAGTTGGATAAAGTATTAGATTCAATTGTGAAATCAAAAGTTATACGGTTATGTCTGTACCAGTTACCCACACAGAGGTTTCATTTTCTCAAGCATGCGTCATAGATGGACCGCGACTCGGCGGCGCGATCCATGACTGACTCATACTCGTCAAAACTTGACCTCTAAATATTTTCCGCCTCGGAATTCAAATAAAATTGTATCTCCGATTTGGTATATGTGCTACCGATAAATCTCGGCGGCCTGGCGCGATACGTCTACAGCACGTGCTCGATTATATTCCATGAAATAAATTATGCTCCGTTCGTTCGTTCGTTCTGTTGACATACTTTTATTTTTCATGTTTTAGAAATGATCAAATTCATAAGAGAAAAACAAATAATAGAGGAGAAGCAAAAACGTACGTTCATATCGAGTAAAATTTAACAAAAATGCATCAAAATGGCCATTTTGAGGCTCGGTCCGTCAACATTCCATGCCTGGCATAATACAATTTCTGCGAATGATCGGCAAATTTCCTGCACCTAATACTTACTGTAATGGGTAGGGGAAAGAATTTTTTCAATGATCAATGTTAAAGGTGAAAAATATCTTCAAGTTACATACTGAATTTTTAGTCCGCTTAATCGTTAGTATATGAAAAAACAAAGAACTCGCGATCCAAGCGTTGCATATTGTGCCAATTTTGCTTTGAAGATATAAAAATGAGCTATTTTGAAATGCCTATCTGCAATTTTCGAAAGAAATTATTATTTTTTTTTTGTTTGTCATGGTTTTTTGTCACAATATTCGGCACTCGAGTTTAAATTTCTAACAAACAAAGGATTCCGGGCGACAATAAATAGTCGAAATAATATTTATCGAAACAAAACAATCGAAATCAAGTTGAAATGTTTCCAAGTTCTCACTCAGCGCAACCACGATTCATCTATGGCTCATGCTTGGTGAAAGTGTTTTCAATCGCAAAATGTCAAACAAAACTCGACAAGCTGTGCTGTTGTTCAGGTCACTCACTAACCTATGCTCGTTAATTTCAACTTTCTTACGATATCTATAAATTACTCAAATATCACCAGCTATAACATTTATAAGATATTTGTTTCTGTCATTCACAGAAATTTGTTTTAGGTAACTGTGAGGCCACATACAATCCAAAATGCTTCAAAGCAATCGTGTACACAACCGACGACGTCATATTCAAAGATACTAAATATTTTTGTGATGCAATCGATGAGAAACCAGACAAAATATATGACGTCACTCATTCCGTAGTTCATGGAACTACGTATGGTTTGGCATTTAATATCAATTTTTATAGTTAGTTTGATAATCATACAATATATATCGTAATGAGATTTCTGAGGAACTCGCTAACTGCAAACGGGCGTAAGAGGCGTCAATTCTGTTAGTTTATTGACATTTAGGAAAAGATATTGAGCGCAAAAACATTTACTATATATTGGTGACGTCGCAGAGTGCGTCACAATTGCGAACATTTTGCATTAAATCCTGTTAAACAACAGCTTCATCTTGATATAAAAGATTGTCGAAACACCCTGTCATTGCCCGCTCCAGAATCGATCTAACGTATTTCCTGCGTATCGTGAGAGTCGAATAAAAGGGGACAAATAAGTGGTAGATGGCCTTACCGTAGCCCGGCAGGGTAGATCCCACTTACTGCACTTTATTATAGTGGTTATAGTAGTTCTACTTAGAGTGCATTAGCTGGTACCACATTCAGTACTTGCTCTTGGCCACTTAAGTGACCGTTAGTTGGTTCCTCTTAGGCAGTGTTTCCGACCTTGCATAGAGCTGATTTCAATAAATAAATGAGTCACAGATACTCGACAGTAGTGATGGCAATCTAGATATTTCTTGAATCAGGTGGAGTAAAACTGATTCACCACAAAACTAGTTAAAGTATCAATAGGTAACCTGTATTCCACTTCCAAAACTAGGTGGTACCTAGATTAAAAATCATGTCAATTGGGCCATTTTCGTTTGGCTCATTCAAGGCATTTTAATAAATTCGAACTTTAAAATTGGAGATGGGCCGATACCAAAATTTACGCCGATACAAGTACCGATACCGAGTAATTTATTAAATATGTTAAAAGTCTTTTTTGTATCCACACTTTTGGTATAGTTCACCCCCCACGTATGTGTGCGCCTACGTACGTTCGCACCCTTGTACTCTTGTATCCATTTGAGTGCAAACTTTTATGGATGAAAATATACTGAATTGATTCTGCGTTCAAGCATCCAAAGATTGCGTGCAAATAGTCGGTATAAATGTCTGTGGTTACAAAACTAACGGGACACCTAACGTCTTTTTGTCTGCATCAAAAGGAGCTTATAGTCAAAAATAAAGACAGTGGATTTATGGGATTTATTTTATAAAACCCAAAGTGTAAATAAAATCGTTCACGCGAGGCATGTCTACCCCGTTTTAATCATTCTTCAGGCCGGTTGAATGCGAAGCCTACATGAATCGGGACTGAATAAGTCTGAGCAAATAGAAAAATCTCAAACAGTTTTATTGTTGCGTAGGATAACAGTTACTTTTTCATTTATTATATCGGTTTTGGTGTCGGCATCGGCCCATCTCTAGTTAACATCTCAAAATAGTCTATTTTTAAAAGATTTTTTGATACTAAAAAATGTGATTTACTCAGTTTTTTTTATACTAGGTAACTTGTCTTTTAGCCAGGTATAGTTAGTTGCAAAATAGGCAAAGATACCTATTTTAACCAGTAAATTTACTAGGGTAAACAACGAGCATTTATCGATTCAAATATTTTGTTTTAATAGAGCGATCAACTGAAGCTGAGATCGGAGTGAAAACTCTTTCCTACTTCAAGAAGTTTGGTATCCTGATTTCCCTTATAAAGATGATGCAGGTCGGAAAATATTGTAGTCGACGTGGAAAGGAAATCGGGATTAATAATGCTCAACCATCTTCGAGGTGCCGTGGCGTCATATGTAGGAGATGATCCAGATTTAATGAAACTTAACGCTGTACATTAATCATGGTTTCGAACAGTTTTTTTTTTCGTCAACATTAGAATCTTTCGTGTTTGGCAGATTAATGGAGGTTTCCTCACATAATTGCCTTTGTATTTCGTAAATTCAGATTGCGAACAAGAGATTTAAAACTTTGCTTAGCTTAAAAATATCGAAATTAATTCAAAATCAAGAGGAAAATAAAAGAATAAACGAAAGTTCCCAAATACGGAATATGAACAAAAAATTATAAAATGGAGTATATATATTGCAAAAAACAAATTTGATTTGAACTCTAAGTCGATGAGGCAATTTTGTTCTCGATGTTCATTCTTTCATATTATATAATTATTATTGTCTTTATTTAGTTTATTGATACTTGATATTTGAAGATGAACATGCTTCTAACCAAACAGAATTTATTATTTATGGAAAAATTGATGTTAAGATGAAAAATATTGTCGACTCTCTAATGCTTCAAAAAAGAATAATTTTAACTTTTAATGCTTCAATCATTCCTCACATGTAGTGCTGGGCAATTCGGATCACAATATATTCGAATCAATCGTGGATCGTTCACAGGAACAAATACTTACAAAATGCACTTAAGTTTCATTTTCAACGTTGAAATGCAATCGGCTTTGGTCAAGACCCCTCATTTGCGTGTATTACCGTTTACGGGAACACATAATCCTATAACTAAAATTCTCACCCTAAAATAAACTGACTTTGAAAATATTGCAATTCTGTCGGGTGTTCTGTTGTCTGGTGAAAATATTCATTTGAACAAAAACAACAAATCGGGAAAGCAGTGCGAAAGCAAGGAATTCCAAAGTGTAGAGATTCTTGGGGAAATAACGTTGTCATGACTTCTCAATTAATGAGGCGAGAAATTCAGTTCCAGTTAATCTTTAAAGCCACACACCCTTCGTCCACAGCCCATCTGTGCCTCATACTTAACACAATCGACCCAAAAATTCAACAGACGGGGCGGATTCAAATGAAATCGATTCAATTAAGCTGATGTGCGCGTGGTAGGGTGATTCCATGTATCGCGAATTAATAATTAATATGAAAATTGTTGCTCTTAGACAATGTAACGTGAATTGAAAAAGCACTACAAACTACCAATTTTTTGTAGCCAAGATGGAGAGACAAGTTGTTATGCTAAAAATGGGATATATGTTATTTACATGGGATTAGTGATTCGATCCGAAAAAATTATTCGAATCAGATTCGAATTCCAAATGATTCGATTTTGCCCAGCCCTACTCACACGCTTTGCGCTTTCGGCTCGACTTTTTTGTATAATTTTCTTTATTTAGCGATAAAATTGTATGTTTTGTTAAGAGAATGTTCGCTGTCGTGCACATTACCGTATCATAAATCGCGCCCCGTCAAAAATTTCTGGATCTGCTACTATAGACCCCAATGATATTTCTTGCACATTGTGAAAGCCTACAAATCTTGGAAGGGGTGTATACCCTCTACTCCAGTATTATTGTTTGAGACTGAAACCGCAGACCAGACAGGTGGCTCTGCGGATAATTTTATTGTCTCTATTCAGTCTATCTCGACTTCAAAACTCACATCCAGGTGAGTGTTCTTTGGTCGATTTATATCCAAATCTTTTCTTATAAAGGTAGCTAGCTTGCTTGCTTAATCTTGACATTACCAATCGATCAGATGGCCCAGTCGGTTAACACAGAGGGAAAGGAGTCCGACCCTACCCTCAAATCAGCAAAAGTGTGATATAATTGCTATTTTTCAACATTATACGACCACATCACATCACTAGAATGTGTTTTTCAGCTGAAATTTTTTCCATGTATCGCGCATTCGGCCAACAATTTTCTTGCGCTTTAATTTGAGTGAGGCATTCATCAGAACAGAATTATAGCGAAAAATAAGCAAACATTAATGCCCACTGACTGACAACGGCATATCCGATGGACGCTGTTCAGCACTGGTAAAAACTATTGTGGCACCAATAAATTTTGTTGGTTTTGAGCCCTGCGATAAATATACAAAAAAAAATGGTGAAGCTTCACTTTGCGGAAATAGTTCATGCCTGAACGCTTTTCTATCCACGCCGTTTTGATTTAGCAGTCGGCGATGTCTAGCGGGTTTGCCCGCAATGAGTGACTGGTCTGCGGTAGGGTCAGGTTTACATCAGAGGTTTTCAGAGCTTTCCGTCGAGCCTGGGCAGCCAAACACAGGTACGGAAATTTCAAAGCCACGACAAACGGATAACGTTCAAAATTGTCGTGTGGAGCAAGCAAGAGACTTGGGAGAGCATATAGAATGGAGTTTGAAGAATGGCGATGTGCAAGAACTAAAACATATTTTGAATTCAATGGACAAAAACGGAGGTTCGATTGATCAGATGCTATCAAGACCTGCTATCGTTACAGCCGCAGATTATGGCCAAAATGAAGTCATAAAATACCTCGTTGAAAGTGGCTCGGATGTTAATGTTCTAGACAAATTCGGCATATCTCCATTACTGGCAGCGATTTGGGAAAATCATCCTGAAACCGTCCATGTGTTGCTGAACTGTGGCGCAAGCCTTTATTTGCACCGTTCACCATCTGGCTCCTCCTATACTGATGAAGCGATGAGCAAGATCGCAGTTTTTGAGGTGGTAAAAAAGTTTTCGTGATTGCTGCCATTTCAATGTCGTAGAAAAATCATGGATATCGCACGGTGAAATTTGCTCATGCTTTGATTGGCTAGTTTTAAATATGTGAAGTGCAATAAAAAAAAATTTCTGATTCGAACATTTTTGTTTAAGAGGTGACGCGCCACTTGGGATGGGATACGGCCTAACCCTAACAGATTATTGCGTTACGGACGTCGCGGATTTGGCCCCAAGGTTTAGCTCAATTTATGAAAAATCCTAATCCTAATTGCGTTTTACACCACATAATCTGTATGAAATGTGCAATGCGAATGTGTTCTGACAAGAATTTCATCCATCAAAATTCGGAATATTTTTGTTGAAGCGAAAGCTCAGTTTCTAATTTATTGCAGAGAAGTAAATATTTTGCATTTTTGTACTTGATGATACAAATCTAAATATTGTAATGTACTACTAATACTGTACTACTATTTCTAACATGCACTGTCTGTATAACTTACAATTAGCCTTTTTACGGTATACCAACCCTACTACATTTTCACGCCACAATTAGGCTGGGACGAGAAGTACAAGTAGTTTTATATATTTACACGTCGAAAGTGTCACAGTGATTTATGAAATGTACGAATGATATGTGTTTAGCTATGGATAATCGCATAAGAAAACAAAAGCACGGGGTAACAACTCCGCCTCTCGGAATGAAAGTTCCAGTTTCCAAGCAATCTTCTTAAAAATCTTCAGTTTATCAAATCGCAGCGCACTACATCTTTTTTAAATGAGAGAGAATCATACATACAATGTAACAAAAGTAGAGTAAATTTAGTGGTCATTTGCAGTAATTGCAAATTTCCAAGGTTAAAAAGTCTATGTTGATGAGCATTATGCCAATTATTGGCTGTTGATGAAACACATCGCGGCCAAGTAAAATTACTGTAGAAGAACGGAGAATTTGTTGCATTTTTTGGTATATTGTATAAAACGTTATCTTATCGGACCAAATTAGCTCAAGCTTCGGTTTGACAGTTGTTGACTTTTTTCAAGAATCAACTGGCCTTTTGAGAATTTTTGTTTGTATGCAACACCCACAGCAATACAACTTTTTACAGAGTATGAACAACTGAGCAATTGCTCCTACCACGCTGAAAATTGAATGCTGCTTAGTCTGATCAGTGTATTTTTGTATGCCTGATGACGTACGATTCCGTGCCTTTTTATCATTTGTGAAGAGTTTTGAAGGTAAAGAATAAAATGATGTCTAGAATATAAAATCAAGTTTGTTTCGCATTTTTTGCTATTCGTAGTAAAGTCCATAAATCATGGCTATGGCGTAGAGAGATGAGTTTTTATATCTAACTGTAGTGAATGAATCCGTTTTGTCATTCCACAGGCATCTGCTACCGAGGTAGACACTTGGTCGCTCTTTTAAGCTCCCGATGCTGACGACGACGACGTGCTTATATCTCTTGTAGTTCTTTGCTTTTATGGCTTCTGATATTTTGGCTGCTATAACCTGACATTCGTTTTTGCATACGTTGGGGTCATACTGCTTGCTCCCGAGATGTTCTTCAAGCGTTGCTTTCGCCGTTCCTTCAATTTCATACGGCTTGAAACGTACCTTAAAATAAAAATAACAAATTGACCACCTTTTCTACACAATAAACGCCATAGAGTACACAATAAACGCCATAGAGCGCAAGATTTCGAGTACCCATTCATAAATTTATAGTACAATTAGATTCTCTAACCATGTTCGATTTCGACATGTTTTCCCTTCATTGGTTACTTCGTCTGTTTGCCTACAAATTCTGGCTGCGGAACTAGCGGTGAGAACATGTTCCTTTTCAGTTTCGGGACTGGGGCAGTCCTCCCAAAAATTTAGATAGTGAATTTCATTATCCTGGGTAAAATTCTCACTCGCCTCCTGCGCAATATTGTTTTTTATATACTTCTTTGTCCTAATGACAACTCTATTGCTGAAAAAAGGTCAAAAAAATTTTCGCGCATTCGGCACGCACTTTTTCTGAGGTAAAAGATTTGAGACCTTCCATCGCCACTGCTACCATAAACAATTTTTATAGTATTTGTGTCTTTGTCGCGAATTGGTTAAAGTGGTGCCAGGATACTTGTGGTGGAAAATGTTACGTGAGCTTCAAATCTTTCCTTTCGTCAACAACGACTCACAGATGGCTCGCGCCTTGGCGGCGCGATCCACCATTGACTCGTTCTCGACATTGTTTTGAGAACTTTTTCTGACTGGTCACCTCTTATGTGCGATCGATTCGTACTCGTCATTGTTTTGAGAATTTTTTTCGACTGGTTACCTCTAATGCACGATCCATTTCTTGAGGAAAAAAAATGGAAATTCTTTTTTTGGTTCATCACTCAAGAGGAAAATATCATATAATAGAACTTACCGCTCTTGAAGAAATTAACATGGTGCTATATCGCCATTTCACTTTCTAACTATATTTCGATATGACGATCCTCAACTCCTAAATATGCTATCACTATGCCAATGTGAAACACGAAATCGCAGATAGTCAACAAAACCGCATTAATAATAAAGCAATAATAGTCGATCAAGCGAGACCAGCGACCAAACAAACATGGTTCAAACTTGATTATCAACTTATATTACGGCACAATGAAAGTCAAACAATTCCATTCCAGATCCGACCATAAATACACAATAAATTAATAAGCTTGTCGTCACTGAAAACCATTCATCAACAAGCCTTTGTCCCGTTTTCTAAGGGTCTCTGCTATCCAAAAGAAAAGCAAAAAATAATCTCATACCGGTGCGGTGGCCTAATATAAACATAGACTAGCCTCAAGCTCGAAAGTATAATGTGCTTATAATAAATTGTATCAAGTAGAACGGGCGCATTGAAGGCGTGTATTGAAATATTATGCAGTAAATTAAACTAGAATTTTGTTATTGTTAGTTTTTATTCAATTAACATCTTCGAATTATTAGCCGTATCTAGATCATTTGTAAAATGCACCCACCATCTGCAGCCTGCCACATATATTAAGTGCATAGGAAGTTTAATCTCGTTAATAACAATTATAACTGTGAAATCACCTACATTTTGATGTTTTTTGTTAAATATGAAACTTATTGAAAATCCAATGCGCTAAGGATAAGGCACGTTTGTAATATTTGTATAAAGTTATATCTATTGAAAAAGAGTTTTTCTGACCATGAATGGCCAATGAAGAACAATGTGAGAACCCACCGCTTAACAGAATTTTCATTTTTAACGACGAAATATATTTTCAATTCACACTAAAAGCAACAATTTTCATATTTTAACGTCGAAATATAATCGATTTTGGTCAAATTTATAATGCTACAGTTACAATAGTAAAATGGGATATTTTTTATTAACAAAGAATTAGTGATTCGATCCGATTCGAAAAAAATATTCGAATCAGATTCGAATTCCAAATGATACGGTTTTGCCCAGCCCTACTTAACGGTGCGATAAATCAGCGACCAATACTAACCAAAACCGTTTTTTGACGGTACATATTTAGGAACAGTCATGTATCGGTGTCTCCACTGTAATGAGAGATCGGTAAACTTTAATCAACGCGAGATACACAACCTACGATGAAACTTTAAGGCTCCGTGATATTTAGACGGATTCAATCTTTGTTTTTTCACATTTACCTTGTTTTGGAATTAACATATTCCAAGAAACGCCCGATGAAGAAAAGTTGACAAATATATGCGCGTTAGCCATGAGCAGAAAATTTAAACTCTGTTAGTACAATTTGGAATGTCAATATTTAGTGCGTCGATTTCGGTAACGACTCTTTTTCTAAATATCACAATCGCCAATAATTTATATGCGTATTTGTAAAGAAATAATAAAAAAAATACACACAAGTATTCGTTATAGATTATTCCAAAGAGGTTGACACTACTTAAAAAGTTTAGAAACAACTTTACTAATAAATGTTAAAATTATTACTTTGGACGTTTTTGGATAACAAAACATTGCCTCGTTTGAACGTTATTTTGTTAAGCATGAGTCACTGATGGAACGCACCACCTAGGTGCGGTCCATCTGTGATGCATGTTGGACAAAAATGTCACGTTTCTGCACTTGATTTCGCATTTTGTATGCTCGGCAGTCTGGATTAATGCAATCAATCATCTGCTTGACAGACAATACTGCTGTCACAAAAACACATATAATTGGTATATTTTGACATAATAAATAATATTAAATCGCCACTTCCGGAAAAATGCTTGTGGTAACAGAAAAATTAGGGTAACAGAAAAATACTGAACGTGAATATGAGTCCACATAGAAAACATTTTATTTAACATAACTGTTTTTCGTTATTACACATTTATTATTATTGAAATTCACTCTAAACAAGGCCGGAAGCAGAGAGCAACCAACTATCATGTTACGATGCGATATTCGCGCCCAGTGGCATGTTTAAAAACTTGAAGAGCGAGATGCAAAAATTTGAAAAATTTTGACGTATAACATATGACATCGAAATCAGCGCCACAGACAATTTTTTGTATGAAACCAACGAATAAATGTGGCAGTGGTGCTAAAAAATTTTGATTCTCTTCAAAATGGGCATGAAATAGCCGATAATGTTTTAAAAATAAAATTTCATGCCTTGAATTTGTCTTAATTTTGAAGGTGACTAATGCGCACTGGAATCATGCAGAAATTTTTCAGATTTCCTCTTTTTTGTAGGCGCTAGGAGTCTATATATTTACATAATTATGAGGATAGTTAGCAACATAGTTCAACCATCACCCTGATATATTCCACTTAGAGTGCAGTTGCTGGTACTACATGTTTTAGTAATTCTTTGCTATTGAGTGACCGTTAGTTGGTTCCTTTTATGCACTGCTTCTTGCCTTTTTCATAATGAATTTCAATAAAATAGTCAATAAATATTCTCCCACTACAGAGCTATCGATATAGTTTTTAAATGTGAGCCCTTTTCCATGGTTCATTCCAATTTTGCTTCGTAATTGCACATCGATGAGGCAATTTGCAGACTTAGGAACTAGCGGTCAAATCGTGACGAGGATACATGTCGAATTAATTAAGCGTCTGGCCTTTTTGGATAGTCCAGTCGTCACGTGACCGGAGCGAAGCGAGCAAGAGCATTATATACCAAGCATGGACAAGGGTTGGAACACGCTGCCAATAAATATCCATGTGTGACACGACTAAGAAAAACTACTCCAGTAACAAATAATTATCTTCCACATATCAGAATCTATTTTTAATATTGATTGAATCGATTGTGCAACATGTTATTAAAACTCACGACAGTCGGAAGTTTGAAACATAAAAGTAAGCCTCTAGGAATTGTAATCGACTGCAGTCAGCATTTCTATGCTGGGTTCATGGCCACAGTTGTTTAGTTTTGAATTTCGGGGCCGATATGGAATATCAGCATAGGCTATGGTGTTTTCTTGCCCCCATTGATTTTAGTGAGGCAAAGCAAGGCTTTTTCTAAATGAGCGCGATCCATCATTCGCAACAAAACATGTTCGGGAAAAATTCCTATATGAGCAGATGAAGGATAGAGTTTGTGTTGCAGTGTTTAAAATCTTGGACGTAACGAAAGTGTTCAGAAACAGAGCGGATTGCACACAAAGCGATATCAAGTAAACCTCACAAATTTGATGTTCTAATTAAAAAGGCACCAATTTGTTACCATCAAAAATTATAGCCAAAATCTCAGTTACCTACCGATGGCTCAGTCCTGTACGTATTTTCATATTGAACCTTCTTCGTGTTCATCATTGCAAATGATATTTCACTGCCAGCTCTCTGGGACCTTGAGTCTTCTGTTATCGCTAAAAATGTTGAATGTGATAAGTACTGAAACGTATATGGTAAGACAAAGCGTGTATAATACATAACCCAATGCTTTCGCAGTATCTTTCTCGGCCTCGTAGTTTTCAAATATAACAAAAGGGAGGAAGGCAAAATGTTCACAAGGCTAGGATAGCTTACATAACTAAAGCATGTTACCAGTTAGATAAAAACACATTGTTGGCTGCAGTCTCAAAATCCGGGGTGCGAATGAAATAGTTGCGCTCAAATTATGACATCATAATGGGTCCAGTAGGCAAAATAATGACTAATGACTGTTTTTAATGCATATCGCCCAAAAAAACTCTAAATGCACGCCAAAGGTGCCAAAATGTTATAGCAAAGTGGGAGACCAGGGCCTCAGTGCGCGCAAAATGGAAATTTTCCTATGGTTTAAGTATTTAAGAGGCTTTTCTGCGACTTTTTTCATTCGGAAAGCCCTCTCTGAATACGCTGGTGGGTGAGGATGTTGCTTCGTTTTTAATTCGCGAAAGAATACAGCATAATGGCTATGCTGATTGGGTAATTTGCTGCCTCGTGTTATGAAACTGTTATTTTCAACTTTTCATAATTTTTTTTGCTAAAACATGGTGATCTCTAAAAATATTCGCATTGGCCTCTTTCGTTTTCATCGAAAAGGACAAAATTAAAATACGCAAAAAGTTTAGGATAGGATATCATTTTTATCCTACAGGAGAGGAAGCCTAGAATAAAGCTCAACCACGACCTCTCGAATCGGAGTGAAGGTTTTTGGATTATCGTATTCCTCATTTTTCCTGTGCGTAGACCTGGTTGGTGGAGGAGGCCAAAAGTAGCGCTTACGTGAACCGGCGAGACGTCCAGCAGACCTCTCGCGTATAAGCATCATTCCCCACGGGATTCAGCGTCATGACGATCAGAGATGCGTAGCTCGAGGCGTATTCCCAACGCTTTGACAATTGAGCTAACGAAATAAATTTCGTTTGTCAATTCATTTTAAATTACAATGTACCACTGCGACGCTGTGCACCTCATAGCTGAAGAATCAATTTTAAGTTGATGACGAACCCTGGGGTTTGTTTGGTGCGCGCTCGTGCATACCATCTGAACATAAATCGTTCATGTTCTGCGGTCTGCCTGTTTTACCTGTCGGCTCTCACAGGTGGTGCAGTGTACTCTCTACAGGGTAGGGCGTTTTCGCACCCAGGATTGTGCGAGGTGGTGAAATGGCGTTGGAAGTCGCAGATGTTTTGTTTCTTGAGTAATATTTTGATAGAATTTTATGGTACGAATGGACCACTCAATTCAGAATGCCTACCAGTATAAAATTTGGCTAAAGACGATCGGTCCGTACCGGTACCGTACCCTGACATCTCGATAATATCGCCATTCAGCATTGGTCAATTCGTAGGTACCGTACCAAGCCTAATTTATGGAAAAATCAGTAGAAATACGCTTCGAGCTACCCACCACTGAAAGTCTAGGGTTCGAATTTCAGTGAGGGAGGCTTATACTGTATATACGAGAGGTCTGCTGGACGCCCCGTTTGTGCACGGCGGTTCATGTAGCCTAAGCGCTGCGTACGGTACCGTACCTGATTATGGCTTCCTACATCAACCATATCCATGCAGAGAAAAAACGATTAAAATGTTAAGTCAAAAACCTTCACATCAGATACCAGTATGAAAATAATGCTCTTATCCTGTATCAGTGGTGTAAAATTCGGGTCTAGTGAAGTTTAGTACCGGTACCATATTCCCGAATGTCATCAAAATGAAAACTGGCAGAATATTCTCATCCTAACTAGGCGGCGCCAATGCTGCAAGTAGGGTCAGTTACCCAATTTGCGACCACTTTCACTAAATTGCTTCTAAAATGAAAACGAATAAACCTAACCCACTGATTTTTTTTTCAATTCGACAAACGAAGATGTTTGACAAATCAACAACTTTGAAAATCGACGCTACGTCAAAGGGTTAAAAAGCTACAGGCCGCTGAAAAAAGACACTTCAGGGATGAGTTTGCGGTGTCACGACCAAAATGCGACCAGTGTTTTTTTGTTGGTTGTCTGCCGCCAGCTTCTTCGAGACTACTAAAAGTGACGTCATCACAACTAAGTTTATCGACGGAAAACCAATTTTGCCATGTTTTTCAAATGAAGAAAACGTTTGATAACTTACCTGACACAACTTCTGTGTTTTAAATAATAATATGAATAACATGCACAATTAAAGAATCAACTGTTGCATACCAAATAGCGAACGCTTGTAACAGCGATTTGTTTGTTCATAATATTATGCAATTTTTTGAAAAATTGGGTAACCTATCTAATATTTTTGTTAAATAAAAACTCTTCGTGCACTAGCAAAATCTAAAAAATCAGAGGTATGTGGGAAAATAATCTTCCGATTTTGAATGGATATTCAGGTGAAATTACTAATAGCAAAATTCTTGCCCACCTCCGGCGCGTGGATAGTTATG
The DNA here is from genome assembly GCA_963675895.2 of Styela plicata. Lineage (NCBI taxonomy): Eukaryota > Metazoa > Chordata > Ascidiacea > Stolidobranchia > Styelidae > Styela > Styela plicata. Next base: position 12,662,325 of record OZ023152.1, read on the forward strand.
CATAGAAATTAAACAGTTGATTGTCCAATAAAAAATTGTGCCTGTCCCCCCCCCCCAAAAAAATGTGTTTCCTTGACCCCAGTCATACGGAATACAAATGGTGAACAATAATCTTTTTTATTGCAATAACGAAACGATTACACATATATGAAATGAATAAGAACAACGAAAAATATTTAACAGTTTAAATACTTGACAGTTTAGATAACGTGGAACCATTTAAACTCAACCCTTGAATACGATGGCAGGATATCTGCCTGTCATAATTTAATCTTCAAAATGTTTAATATTTGTACTTCTCTGCTGCAACAAAATTATCACTTGACTGAGCGAGCCGTAATAAGCATCTGACGAAAGGCCGACGCAAAATCGTTTGAAAAAGAGCCTGTCCGCGAATCATGGAGTAATGAATTGTCGACACCCGTCGGATTCCCGCCCGATTTTTATTCTCTCTTTGATACCTTGACCGCGAATTTTCGTAGTTGGTTAGAAGAGACTAAACTCCGACAGTGTGAAAAGTTTCAATTATTTCTCTTTTTTATTTTATGAGTTAGGAGCTATTACTCATAGAGGGAAATGGAGCACGGAACATGGCGAAAAATCGCTTTTTTTCACTAATTTTGCTTTATGACGTCTAACTTCGGTAATTTTTAGTCGATTTAGATAAAACTTGGAGGACATGTAGGTGACATGCCAGCCGAACTCCATGCAAAATATCGGAAAATTTGTCAAAGTTTAAGGATAGGAAATGACGTCACAAATGTGTTGGACGCAAACTAGCGTAGGACGCAAATTGGGTAGACCACCCTATCTGGCATTGTCACCCGGGTAGGAAATTTTTATGATAATCGGATATATGGTACTAAACTTCATTACACCCTAAAATTCTTAAGGGGGACATAAGAAATAATATTTAAAAGACTTTGTACCCGAAGGTGTGCACCGAAGGCAAACAAAAATTCCCAGCCCCTTTGTTGAAAAATAATGTATGTCTTTGGGGGCCAAACACCATGAGACTTGATGTAATATGTGAAACATGTTGCCGATTTTGGAGAAATTTTTGTTAAAATTACAACATTTTCTCTCCCTTTAAAAAACCTTAGGGGAAATGTCCACATCCCTCTGCCTCTAGCTCCGTCGTCACATGCATTTTGAAGCCGTATTTTTAAATGGTTTTCCGGATTGAATTTCATGTTCAATGGGAGCAAAAAATCGCAAGTATACTTTTAATAATCAAGGCTTTCGCTACAGAGAAGTCTTATTGAATTTCTACGCTGTTTTTGGTATTATTTTTATACTATTTGGCTCTATCATCAAAGCTGCAAGATCTGATGATCTAAAATCTTATTCAAAAGGTGTGTGTAGATGGAAACTCTTTGTTCCATATTTTTAATCCAAGCTTTCAAGTCTGTTCGTTCTAGGATCTTGGATTTTCTGTCAAAATTCAGAAAAAATGTGATGTTATTGAATTACAATATTTGCAGGACAAGCTTACAGAATTTGAATCATGTCTGAAATCATAGTCAAAGAGTCGGTGAAGAATTTATGCCAGGTACTTTTCGTACTTAGGGCTCTGTTTTTCAGATATAAACATTTGAAAGTGGCTAAGTTGACTGGCAGAATCACATAGTTTGACGTTGTAGTCACATGGTAAGTGCTAGATAAGACTTTCACTGTGGTAGGGAAAATTTTGTTAAAAAATTGTTATTACTATGCTTGTTTGTCTCTTACATGGTCCATGCATATATTATTAATTCATAAAAAAGCGTTTAACGGCGTGCTTTGAATTGATTTGACACACTCGTGATATTAGTCTAATCATAATTTCAAGATATGCCATTGATTTGATCAAAAAGCATGTAAAGATATGGTTTGACACTGATTTGATACAGTGTCTAGTGTACATACTGTATATGATTTCTTTGGAATATAGTGGTAGTATGCATGGCCTTATTCACTATTCAATATCATAACAAGTGAACTTTAATTTTTGCATAGCTTTGTTTGTCAGCTGGAATCTCGGCCCAGAAGTCTGTGTGCTGTGAGATGTGATTAGATCATTCGTGAGTAGGACTACTCATGGAAGATCCAGTGATGACGGTGTTTAGCATGGTCAGGCGAAAGCCTTCGTAGTACTGTGTACACAGTTCTAGTTTTAAATTTTTTTGCTGCAACAAACGCTAATCAAAGTCACCCAAAGTTCATTGAGGAAGTTCCTCAAGGTTTTGGAAAGAAGGGACAGTCCTCCCTTTTGTAGATTTAATAAAAATAATACTTCAAAATAGGCAATACTTCTGCACACGCTTTTGCGATTACATATCATACAGAGTCTTTGGTGTTTGCCCCCCAAAATGGTGTATTTGTTAACAAGAGAGCTGAAAAATTTTTGCGCGCTTTGTTGCAAAAAATATTCAGTATCACATCGCTGATAAAGCGATAATTTTATACTGGTATGACTCTTAACATTAAGCTATATTGGGTAACGTTATGAGACTGGAATTTGTCTGGAATGTGTTGAATTGAAAAAAGAAGTTGTGAAATATGTTAAGCCAAGATGGGCAAATTCATTTCAAAAAAGTCAAAGCATGGAATTCACTAATATTGAGCTTGAATAATTTTTATGGAAGTCGCCAGGTTTGCCGATATTCAATATTGATTCCATCTATAACAGGCACTTGAAATCCGTTTCCTAACTGATTTCACGTTGTGGATTATTAACCATATGGCGAACCCTGATTCCTTCTATAATCCTCACATAAAGTGAAACCCTTTTGTGTTAAGAGTTAAGCCGTAAGAGTTTGCATTTGGCACTTTGCTGTCTCATGCTTTTCGAATCTGTGTATTAATGTATATATTGCAGCAGTAGGTAATATTTTGTCGTTTACAATTGTGCAGAAAGGGGATTCAATAGGTGTATTTTTTAAAACTAGGTCTACAGAATTTGAAAAACAAAAATGGCTGACGCAAAAAATATTTTATGGTGTGTAGAAAATGGCGATTTGAATGAACTAAGGATAAAACTAGAAAATTCGAAGATTCCCATTGACGACCCCAAACTCACTGGCAAGAGGCCTGCGATCATTTGTGCTGCAGACTACGGTCAAGATATTATTATTGGATGTCTTATTGAGAAGGGGTCAAATGTTAATATTGTTGATGATAATGGAATTACACCTTTGCTGGCTGCTATATGGGAAGGGCATGTATCAACAGTGGAATTACTTTTAAAAAATGGAGCTAAGCACAAAGGTCTGAAATCTCCAAGAGATGAAACTTATAAAAATGAAGCAGAGAAGAAAGAAATAAAAGATTTGCTAGATAAATACTAAAGAAGACTTTACAAACTTTCATATTTAGGGTGGAAGTTCGAATTCTCGTAATTTTCAAGTTGTGGTATAAAATTTCTGCTCAGTGTGAGATTTCTGCTAAAAATGAGAATATGCCACTTAAATTTGCGAAATACATACCGAGAGGATAATTTAAACATTCATTATCAAATCTGTGCCAAGTGTGGATCTTTTTAGCAGAATTATATTAGGGACACGCAGTTAAAGCAACATCTTTTCGGCAAAGTTTTATTATTTGACCTTTGAACTTTCTTCCTAAATATGCAGTGTTTTTGAATTTTGTTGTATTTGCTAGTAATGTATGTACCACTACCTGCTGGATTTATGGCAGTCAAAAATATTGTGGTTAAGATGAAACAGTTTTCAATTTATAAGCAGTACTGCAATTTGAAACATTGGTTAATATTTCTTGCAACATAGTATGGTCGTTCTTATAGTGTATATTTGAAATTCACTATATACATATAGTAATGTTGTAAGTTGCATTTCAGACAAACAAAATTGTTGATATTCGACCATCAAGCATATTTTTCAACAAAGTCATGATTTTTTTCTTTTTTTTTACGACCGTTAATTTGGCATATACCTACTATGATTTTACAGTGGAATGAATCAATTTAAGAGTACTTGATGAACGAAATGATTTTTCTTCTGAACTCTTCTAATACCTGACTGTTCAGACATCCCTACTACATGGTATATTTGATGTTAAATTTTTACTCATTCTCTTTTTGTAATCTATCATGGCCAAGTTGCGACCAATATTGATTCATGGTGAATGAAATGAACGTTTCCTATAATTTTGTGAGCTTGTTCACTAAGATATCAATTATGGTATTCCTTAGCATTTTTTCTTATCAATGCCACAATTAACATAGCTTCTGTATCCTGAATTAGAACTAAAAATGTATAATATATACCATTTTTATGTCACTGTTTTCATTTTTCCCAATGACCATTGACCAAAAATCATATATATATATACCGGTACTGTACAGTTAATTTGGAAATGGGAATTTGATTATTGTAAGTTATATATTATATAAATATAGATGGATATTAACTAAGCTTGCTGTATTTTCAAATATATACTTTGCCAAGACGTTAGAAATATTAAATTTTATTCTCAAAAATATTGACCTGGACTCGTCAAAAATTTTAATAGCTCGGGGGGGGGGGGGGGGGAACATGTTTGCTGAATCTTGTTTATCTTTGTGAGTATGAATGTGTCATTTTTCATTTGGATAAAAAGAACTTCAAGATCACCACAAGTTATAGGATCCCAGTGAAGATATTGTTGACTAAGCAACTACGAGTCACTGATAGAACGTGTCTTTCTGTCTGTCTGAGACTCATTCTTGACAAAATAAGACTTCTCATTTTCTAACTTTTTCACTCCAAGTCATATTTAATTATTGTTGTTGTCAAGTGATATAAATAAATTCATAAAGTTCCATACATTAGCATTCCAGAATATATATTTTTATCATACAGAATATTCCAATTAAAATGTCATGACAAAATCTTCAATTTTTTGAATATTTTGTTATATTAAAGTCTAAAATATGCATGTTTTGTGCTGATGAAGCCATATTATTTTTCGCACTATATACTGGTTTATATTCAATATATAAAGTCTGAGATATATTGTCAGTTTAAAAAAAAATAAAGATCTCAGTTAGAACAATCGAGAATATTTGATTTGTGATTCGCGAATCATAAATTATTCGATTGGGCTATCTTGAGCGATTTGAAATCAACAGATTCCAAAAAGTATACCTTTTCAGAAAATGGAAGTAAATTTAGATGTACCTCACAATTTTTTGAGAAAGTTTTCGTTTGTTCAGTATAATACTTCTGCTTCGAATATTCTATTTAGATCCGCAGAAATTATTCGAATCTATCCTGAATTCAAAAGATATTTGATTTCGGCCACCCGTAGATGCCAGTGCATTCTATTTGTTTGAAATTAGTCGCATATGGACCGGGCCTAATCGAAGTGTTACATCAGAGGCCCATACTTGAGAAAATAGGTTCTTATGAGAAGTTCAAGTGATGTTCGCAGTGATGTGATATTCGGTCACTTCTAGGGATTCCAATATTAGTTTCAAGATTCAAATTGATTCCACATGTTCAGATTATTTGATGATTTCTGTGATTGGACATAAGTACTGGGCAAATGTTTTTTAAAATACAATGTGTGTGCATTTGTTCCATAAATTTTCACTCCTAGGCTAAAGAAAATTGTATTGTTAATTTTAGAATCTGATTCGAAATTTCTGTTCATTCAAGACTCTTGCAATTTTGAATTTAATTTCAAAACTAATCCACCAGAATTTCAAAGTCACAATCCCAGTCGCCACTTTAATATAACACACAATTTTTGAACAAACTTTTTTAGTATCGGACGAACGTTGATGTCGATCAATATTAAAATATCCATAAACAGATCTCGTATTCGAAGAAATTAGTACCAGGTGTTCGTATACAATTTATATCGCTGTTTGCTATATTTTGAGAAACCGACTAAACGTAAAATATTTCTTATTCGTTGAAAATGATCATGCTTCTTTTGCTATTTTGATTGTTGCTTATAATATTAATATGCGATAATGTCCTTGAATAAATTTTTCTTTGAAATTTAACTTATCGGTCTCATTTTTATTATAGATTGATTAGATGATTGTTTAAAAGTATCGATGGATAATTACTGAAGGTCAGCGAACTACCATTAGTGAATGATCTGATAGCTAGATGTGTTGGTTGCAATTGGGGCTGCTCTTATAGTTTAACAATTTTAAAATTTCAATGATTCAGATAAACGAAATTTGTCAATCCTGCAGCAAAATCATGGTTGTAAACTGTATTGTTTATATCATAGCCCATCTACAATTACACAAAATTAGCTGGTTAACCTTTTTAAAACAAAATCTTTCAATGAAATATTGGAAATATTTTGCGCACCTCCGGTGCAAGGCACGCTGTTAAATGTACTTAAATCAGTTTCCCCAGTTTAATCTCCAAAAAAAAAACTGTTTGCCGTGTGTGTCTCTATGCACTAAGATATTACATAAAAAATCGCATGTCCCATCGCCCACACCCCCACGTCAGTAATATAGTGGTTGTCAATTGATATTGGTATTCCTTTCCAGAACAGCAAAATCTTTCGCGTTCGACCAGACTACTCGTGTCGGGACTGGCAAAAGCATATCGGTTCCTAATCAGAAATTAAGAGTGAGTCAAACTGATGGACCGCGCTTCAGCAGCGCGATCCGTCAGTGAATCATACTCGAAAAACGTATTCAGGCGAAATATTTTTGCATGTATTCAACTTTTTAAGATTAATATATCACCAATTACACATAGTCCTAATCTTGGCTTTATGCAATTCCATCAGACAAGCTATCTTTGGAATGTTCATTTGAATACACACACTATGCAGCAAAAAATTTTAACTGATGAAAGCAATATAGATATTACACCGCCACATTGTGTCCGCACCATTACTGCCTCCAGGAAATCAATTGAATGGATAGTGCCATGCGCAAGTTAAGCATGATCCGCGCCTTTTATGCATGCTTCATCAACGACACATGCTTGTCATGACGAGATTCTACTAACGATCGTTAATCTTATTTTTTCATAGACAACAGCGATAGCACAGGAAGCTATCATGTTACATCTTGTATTATGTTTACAGCCCAATGAAATGGAAATTCGAAACATGTCATGTCAGGTAAACCGGTCTCGCTGTTTATTGTTCCAATTCGATCGACACTGAACGGGAACCAAAAATCGGTGTATTGGTTACGCAACTTGGAGCAATAAGACTAGCAAAAAGTCATTAAATATCTCAGAAAGCAACAAAAATATCGAAATTTCCGCTTTCAATGCCCGACAACGACAGAACAGTACATAAGCGTCGAAAATATTCAAATCACGATATATGCTCATAATCGATTCTAATAGCAAGTGATTAAAATCGGTTCGAATTCTAAAACTAGCATTCCTAGTCTTGATAAAGAAGAGAAAGCGTGTTAGGACTTGAGTTTTCGTGCATGCAAAACCTACCTACAGTTATCGGTTTTTGCTCGTTTTCGATCAATTTCAATAATTTCGGTTCTGGATGAGGTATTTTCATTCCGGAAATTATCAAATCCTAGGACGATTTGGCCAGTAGCGTAAAAATTCAATGATTTGTTTGAAAGTACACTTTTAGATGACTTGGAAAGAAGGATTGGTGCGTAAGGGAATTGGTGTATCTGTGTCAAGGTATCATTCTCTAATATTAGAATACGAGCATTAGGAGGTCCGGAGCTTCATCTGCTCCCTTCCAGCGCCAGTGACAAAGTGGCAAAGCTTTTTGAAATCACGAACAACAATTCTAGATATTTAGACACTTTGGTAGAGCAGTGCTGTTATTTTGCTATTTTATCAATATTTTAATAACATGAGAACAAAAGTTGGAATAATAATAAAGAATGCACTAAAACTAAACTGGTATTGGCAAATTAATACGGCTGTTTGTGGAATTCGCCATTCGATGGGAAGCATGCGCTCAGACCAAATATACGTTGCAGATGGATCGCACAAAGACTTGAATACCCAGGTTCCACATGCTTTTGTTAGGTTTGAGTCACTGATGGATTGCGCCGACGAGGCGCGGTTCGTCTGTGTCTCATTCTTAGCAAAATAAGTTTCTGATTGACGAACCAGCACCTAAACCCAATCAGAAAAGGTGGCAAAAACTACGTGCAAACATGTTTTGCGTAAAGTGTGAGACATAGATCGCGGCGTTCAGACGCGGTCTATCTGTGGTTCATTCTTGACAAACTTGAATGTCTGATTGGGATCGGTTTCTGAAACATTGAAATCCAAGTTTATTGGCTGACATTCGTAACACAATCAATTTTCTAATTAATTAAAGTAATGGAGTGAAACCGAACATAGACACGAATTATTAATGAATTTTTCTTTGGAATCAAGATTGATCATATTGAGGCACGGGCCATTTGTGGCTCATGCTTGACCAAATGAAATCTCAGGCAAAGCAGCACATAACAAGTAAAGCATGTTCCGAACTATAAACTTTGTTTTCAGCTTTTAAATGATATCTATTTTGAAAAAGTTCCAGGCCATATGAAATATATTTGAGAAAAAGAGTAGCGCTTATATAAAACAGTCTTGCGACGCATGAACTTCGCTAGTGGACACGTCTTGTTGAAGTTTTAGTTCCCTATATGGTTTTAGAATTTAATACAAAAAAGTCTTTGAAACATGTAATATTTTAGCGATATGCACAATTTTTTTGTCCCCCAAATGTTTTATTTTCCAAATAAAAAGTTTTGCCCATCTTCGGCGAGGATTTTTGAGCTTCAAGCAAATTTGGTTTCATCTTTTATTCCTCCTTCCCTCAAGATTCGATACCACACAGCCAATGTGCGCAGCTCTAAGCGTATTTCTACTCAGTACTCTAACGCTGCAATAACCAAGCATTCCGGAACAAATTATATTTATTGGTCATAAATCAATCCCGAAAGCAATTCTTTTAGTCGCTGATTCCGACCCTGCTTGTCAAGCGAATTTTAAAGTCAAAATAGGTGACGCGATATACATCCGAGACATATAATGGTTTTGGCTCAGTCTGAAGTCAAACGTTTTAAAACCTTCAGGAGACTGAAACAAAACGTAAAAATAATAATTTGTCAAGCATTGGCTACATATGAAACTTTCCTCGATGGCGCGATCCGTTAGTATCCCCAATTTCGTTAAAATATGCTTCATCGGCTATTTTCTGCGAAATGGAATATTTATTTTTCTTGTCTTCGTTAATGTGTATGATTTAAAAACGTCTCCTCAAAGCCAACTTCGTGATTGACTATCGATACATAAATCGCCAATACAGTCACGTTACATAGTATAATCGTGTATAAAAAAGTGTAGTGAAGCATCCGCATATGTTCATTAAGTTAAGATGAGAAAGTTTCCGAAAATTCGAAGTAACGCTATAAGATTATATGTTTATATAATCCCGCAACGGTTTTTTAATGTGGGCAAATTTCAGCAGGCAAATTCTAAATTTTGCTTGACATTAATATTTTGGTCACCAATGCTATCACATATCCTTGCGATAAAATTTGAAACCATCATTATTAATGACAAAAATTTTACTTATTTTATTGATACACCGATTCGGATGCGTGTTGGATAGCGTTTAGTGGAAGAGGACATATGTCTCTAAAAATACCAACAAGTCGCAGATCAGGGTGCAATGATTGCAAGTAGCCTAATTTTATATACAGTGGGAGCCATAATTACCACAACAAGAAATCCTATCTCGTCAAACATGAATGAAATAAATAGAATAAATTTTCTTACCGTCGTCCATGGTTCCAACGTCAGATGGCGCCAGTAACTTTCCCTTGGAACTTTTCTCCAGCTTTGCCTTTCTTCCCTTGTTCATTTTTAAGCTAGCTCGTGTTACTGGTGTTAAATGGTAATCTATTTGCCTATAAAAAACAGCCATATATAATTATATACTTAGACAAAAACTTTCAGGCGATGTGCTCAAAGAATGAATAGATCTATAAGTTGAAGGATTTCTCAAAGATCAGTAAGTAAGATCTTTAAAAAACACTCTATCTTTCCCTTGGCAGTTACTTGTAAATCTACAGGACACAGGATAAATTCTATACGTGACAAGTCGGGGGGGGGGGGGGCTAAAAACATGTAAAATAAAATAATTTTCGTTATATGAAGATTTATGAAACATTGGCCTCATCCCCGAAATCATCGGCTGTTGAATAAGATTATTGCTCACTGTGCTGAATTTGAGTTAACGTCAAGTTGTTATAGATAATCAGTCCATTACTTCGAGCAAGGTCCTATGATAATCATCCATTAAGACGATTACATTTTTAGGTGGCGGGGTGGGGTTAAATTGTTTGAAGCGGACTCTCCTTAAAATCACCAAAAAAGATCATGTCCGGATAGGTCACGGACTTTTATATCGAAGTATATCGAATATTTTCCGAGGTGTCATCTATCTAAAAAAGGACATCACTGAAGTGCATACTCTGTACATCGCATCGTTTGTCTCATGGTCACTATTATGAGCTGCCGAGCAGGACATGAAATATATGTTCTGCGTAAAGTTTTGATTCAGGTTGTGCATCGACCTGAATTAGCATTTGCCATCTCGTAAGTCGCGACTATAGTACTGGGCAATTCGGTTCGATTATTAGAATCGATTCGAAGCACAGACTTCTTGATTCAGTTGTTAATTGGTCATATTCTGATAAAATGATTTTGTCAAGCATGATCCACAGACTTGACGGCGCGATCCATCAGTGCTCCATGCTTAACAAAATATTTTTTTGAATCAAAATTTTTACTGGAAGAAAAAGTTACAAAGTAAATTTGAACTTTAAAATTGCACAGAAAATATGCAAGCAATATATTTCAATATTCTGATAAATGGGGCGATTATTAACGGTAAAAACAGAACATATTTGATTTAGAAATGATGAGCGATTCGAACGGATTCAATGGAATTATCAGAATCAGTTTCGAATTCTAAATGAATCCAAGTCGTGACGCCATGGAAATTATTTCCGGTAACGATAAAAGAATTGTCAATACCGAATTCTAAGTGATTTTAAAAGTACGGATTCTGGCAAAAATATTCTAAGTAGTAACATTCGCTCATAATTTTTTCGTCTTGCACGCATAGTTAATGCTAATCATACATTCAAATTATATTACAATAGATGTTTAAATATGCAATTGAAAATGATGTGAAATTTGAGAAAACGGAAGATATAAATCATGACATTTTGTGCCATAAAAAGGATCGGTTCATTTTTAACCGATATCGATTCCAACAGACAGGCAATAGCAATACCGACACGCCTGCTTCTCTATTGAATCCATAGATCATTAAAGAGTGTAGACAATTCCCGTCTTATTCTTATCTATGCACTACTATTCATTAAGCTCCCTGAATAGGGGCAGCACTTACAGATGTATTTATTTCTGAATTAAATATCGAACCATATCACTTCACCTCGAATTTTTCCGAATTCTGAACAAAAAAGTGGTATTCTAATGACTGAATGCTGAAACAAGCATTTGAATGCCCGAACTCTGAACGGTTACAACGGTTAAAAATATTGTCTCTACTTTTTTCATATCCATAAGATTCTTAATCAAAAAATCCTCACTGATTAAACCCTTAATATTTTACTTGATTAGGCTGTGATCATTCAAGCGATTATTGTTGTTAGCAACCGATGTTCGTTGTAACATGACACCTGTGTTTTGTTGTCAAGATCCGAATATGTATGGCAAACATTACAATCATTTTTCGAGAATGGGCAACAGATGTAGCACGCTACATCTGTGGCCCATGCTCGCCAAATCTTGATGTTTTTAGCAAATGCGAACATAAAGAACTTCTCTGTTAACAAATTCCGATTTGTGGTTTCCACGCTGTAAACATGCAGAGTCACACCCAATAAATTACTTTGTGAGTATAGAGTAAAACATATATTTTACAAATTTATTTTAGGTAACGTAAATCTCTAAACCTAACTTATGACTTGAGTAAGCTCGGCCTGGCAGAAAATAACACGACTTCTTAATAAGATTAATCTTGCTCGCCTATATCCTCTAGCGTATTTAGGACACAAGAAAAAACGCAAAATGGATTTTTTAGTGCTTCATAGCGTAGGAAATTCCATTTTTTTTCTCCATTTAGCTATTTTTTTCAAGGTTTTAAAAAAGCCATTGCCTATATTAGTGCTTCTTTAATAAGGATATGGAACTGTTGATGGTTCCACCGCCACCCGTAAAAGCCTTTCTCAGGGCAATCAAACAATATGGGTGTCCTTATATATTATATTAAAAAATTTAAGAAAATGTAATGTAAAAATACAATTGGTTTGCGTGACGTTAACTCGCTTTGGGTCTCTCCTACGGTATTACTTTTGTTAAAATTCGGTCTTTTTCTGAGTCGATTTTCTTGTATCGTATTGTCTTTAATACCTTTCTAGTGAATCATGCACTATCACTATTGATTTTGAGAACAGAATATTAATGGAGGCAAGGCGAGTTCAACAAGTACCCTGGGAATCTTATTTTGTCACGCACGAATCATTGATTTACCGCGCATCGACTGCGCCACCCAGCAGTGACTCTTGCTTAATTCTAGTGTTTGCAATTCCAGGTAAAAGTATCGAGTTTACCTAGAATATCTAGTTTATTTTCAAAGTATACTTACCTAGTTTCTCGGCTGATCTGATTTACCTTATTTAACTTTTAACGAGTTTTGATTTTCATCTGAGTTTTACCTGGTTAATTTACTAGGTAAAATTACCTAACTTCAACTAGGTAACTGGTTCAAAAAAGGTGCCTAGCATGAAAAACTTGGTAAATGATATATTCATTGTGTAAATGTTTGTGAATGAGACAATTCCGTGATTTGAATTTTCAAATCTACTAAGAATGTCTCGAATGCAAAGCGATGATCATCTAGTTCATCTGGTTTTAATCCAGGTACTACCTAGTTTACAAAATGAAACTAGGTTACCTCAAAACACTTTACCTAGTTTTCTGGTAAATTCCTTTTACTTCACCTGGTTTATGTGAAAACTAGGTTGTCATCACCATTTAACACATGGTGAATTGACATCATTTTGTGACAAAGAGTGCTCGACGAAGACTCGGGCATGATGGCTGGATCGGTGATAACGCCACAATTCCTTCAACTATAACACCATACACTGGTCGGAAATACAAAGCATGTTCGGTTGATGAGCGCTAGTCAGGGTGTAAATGTTTTAGTATTTTGTGGGCGCGATGGCCTCGCGGTTGTCATGTTGGCATCGCAGGCTGCAAATCTCGGGTACTAGTCTCGTTGAGTCCTTCTGGTTAATCCATGACCACTGCTCAACTCAAGATGTAACTTGGGTAGGCTAAAGAGAACTTCTACTTTCTACGAACTTCTACGAAAAGATCGTATTTTTCCAACAACTCTAACCATGTCTGTCTATAAGTGGCCTCTAGTACATGGTCATCCACTCTAAGGAGTGACTGTAAAAATAAATAAAAAAGAATAAACTGGGGAAGTATATGCTCCCCAAACAGAGACAATCCAGTTTGTCCAAGTAACCCCCATTTTGGTCATTGGTATTGGACATTTTATATAGAAAATGACCCGAATAATAATATGGTATCGGACGAATTACCTTAATAAACATTATCTATTCCACTCTCCTCATTATTCAATCAACACATAGAGCGCAATATCATTTTCATATTGATCGTTTTTTCTTATATTTTTTACTGTGTTGTTTGCGTTACTCATTCTGGTGTTAATATAGCTTTGATTTCAAAAGAAGAATGTGTGAAACGCGGATTTTTTTATTATTGGCGGTCACTGATTTTAGTCGATCATCACTAACGCCCACTTGTTAGGGGACAGCGATCGTGTGGGATTTATGAAGCAAACTTACCAACTTTATGGAAGTCAAACCTTAGATTCTCGGCCTGTGCCGTTATTAACACTGTTATATAAACATATTCAATTGAAACTTGCAGTAAAGTTCTAAAATGAAATATATATTCTACATAATATTGTACGTATTGATGTTGCATGGAATACATAATTTCAAATGTTGGTCGAACCAAAGTAAAAAAATGCGTTTTTTGTCTATGGTCAGTGGGCACTGACGAATCGCGCCGTGATTAGAGGCATGCATATGATAAAATAATAAAACACAATAGGACCAGGAACTATGATTCCGATGAACCCCAATATATATTCATCGGTATTTATGATAACTAGGAATTATACCACAAATTATAAATGACCAGACGAACAATGAGCAAAGATTGTATATATATATATAAGAAAACATTTTTGCAGTAGAAATAAAGATTCTAACATTCAGCCCTAAACGCAATGCAAAATCTTGCAGGGTATACCGCACGTTTTATATTTCACAAGAAAACTTATGGGGATGTCGCCGCCATTAAACGTCGTCGCGGTTTTGGTGTTTTTTTCAGTGATATATTTTACAACTTAAAGGTAACTGATACCAGTCAATTGAAAGGATGTCACTTGGAATTACTTTGCTTGGATCAGAAAATGTTGAAAACTTTATTTTATGAACATTTTTGCAGAAGTAGGAGTCAAGGGAAGAGTGAATTCATCATCGGTGCAATGTCAAATGCTTATTGTTTCGTTTTATTATCACAAGTAATGCGTATTAAGTAATTGTATTATTTTTATAAAAGAAGATGTCAGATGAAAGGGCTTATTACTTCGATGTTCTAGTTTAAGAGCGGGGTTGAGGAGCTATTCATTCGTTAGGGCGAAGGAGAAAGCGTAATATTTCATCTTAGTTAATGACTGTTATTTGATCACACTTTTGCCGGCAGAATATGCGAAAAGTCTACACAAGTATGAGTCACTGATGGAACCCGTCGCCGAGGCGCGGTCCGTCCGTGGCTTATACTTAAAAAAAATAAAATTTAGGATTAATGAACTGCCCCCAGCAAGTGAGCCGGCTCGCACAAACGCAGGCTTAACAGTGATTGCCACTTTTTTCGCTATTGATTCTACTTATCACTAAACAACCTGGTCAAAAGAAGTACAACAAATATACAAAAACTAGGCAAACATAATGCTTTTCTAATTGTCTTACGTAGCAGTCACCTACATACTAAAGAAGGAAACAGCATCAAAAAATAAATTAATATGTTCAAATTTATGTTTTCTTTTAATCTATTTATTAGTATTAGCAAGCGGGCTAAGATCCAATACTCCAATTCTACTGTTTGAATCGTTGTGCATTTGCAGCGGGACGAAAGTTTCGAATTCAAACTCTTATCATGTATGTTGGAATATGGACGACATTTCTCTTTGTTATCAACATTATTTTGATTGCATTCATGATGTTTCGACGGAAGAGGTATGGAAATCACTTTTTGTTTTATGTTTAAAATTCCTCTTCGAAAACTTAACCTCTGGACGTGTTGCATGGCTTTACAAACCGTGTTAATTGACATCTGTCAGGATTCCTTAGTTCCCATTTCTGCATTTCATGTAGCAATATTTCAAGCTGCTGTAAAGGAATTGGTCACGTATAGACCTCTGCCCCCAGATCTCATAAAATCAAGCATGGTTGAATCAATAATTTTTTCTTGGTATAACTTACACCAAAAAATTATAAAAAATTGGGTCTTGTGGTTCAATATATTGGCTGAGATATTCGTCGATTCTATCATTAGTGGTGAAGATTTAGATATTTGTTGGCGACGTAATAGTCATGTCAACGAAATGATATTGATTTAAATCAGTATCAGTTTCAAAATATTTGTGTCAATTCATAATTTTGATCGAGACGTTTTATCAATATGTTTTGAGCGGCATTCGCAAATATGACAAAATCGAGTGAATGGATGTTTAAGATAAAAAAAAAAGAAATAATTTATCGAAATCTTCCGTCGCTGTAATTCCGCGTACTGTTGGATGGACATTCACGCTTTTCCCTTTATTTTATTTTTTATTTTGTCAAGTATGTGTCACTGACGGACCGCGTCTCATCGACGCGATCCATCACTGACTCATGCTTAACAAAAGAAGCTTTAATAAAATCCTTCAATTGGGTTTTATCCAAATGTGAACCTCTTCATGACAGGCGACCTGGAGAACCACCCATTGTACCGCATACATGTCCGATCATTGGAGGTGCTCTGGAGTTCGGAAGAAATCCTCTTGGTTATCTGAAAAATTTGCGACAAAAATACGGAGATGTTTTTACGGTTGAGCTGGCAGGCTGGTAAGTCGTTTTTAGAATCCTGGTGAATAGGGATGCATTAAAATACAGTAGATACATTTGTTGACGAAAGCCTATAAATGCTGAAAGTATTTTAGATTGGCGCAACTAAATTTTGGGTGAGACGTCGGGAAACAAAAAAAATTCCAAAAATTTGCCATGACGAGCGTGGTAAATTAAATTTTCTAATGGCCTAGTGGTCACGATGTTTGCGCGCTGATGGTAGATCTCGAGTTCAAGTTTCGGTAAGTCCGGCTCGATAATCTACGTCAACCACTCGGGGTCTGATAACTTAGGGTACTCGCGCGAGGTCATGGCAAAATACATTAATTATGATTTTGGTGTGGATAAAGGAGCGTCATAATAAAAGTGACAATTTTTTTAAGCAAACATGTTTTGTTGAGCGTGAATCACTGATTGATCTCGCCACCCAGGCGAATTCCATCTCTGACTCATGTATGTGAAACATTTGGCAACAGTTCGGTAAAAATCTGCACTCATATCAAAGTAAAAAATCATATAAGGCTTTCCATATATATATATCAATAAAAAACGCGCAAAATGTTGTCAATTTCCATGAAATAATAGAAAACGATCTTTAATTTTTTCACTACCAGTTTTCAGGGTTTAGCTTGAAACTAGCTAAATATGATATTACATCAATGCGAAAATATTTCGTCTGCATATGCCAAAACTCAATCCAGCATAATTTTGAAATACCTCTTTTCAATAAAACGTCTATTATATTGGCTTTGCTGCGCTACCTTCATTACAGTATTTATTATATTCCAATTATGGACTATTATCTTATAATATTACCAACATTCCGCAGCCGTAAAAAGCTGAAATTGATGGGATTGTACCGTGATGGGACGGGGCAAGGGGATACTGCAGAACATCAAACGCAAAGTTTACAAAATGAGTTTCAGTCACTGAAATTAAGAATTGTACATTATCCCACCGAATATATATATTCTGATTGATCCTTGTCGTCGAGCATGAGTAGCACGTAATCAGCGTCTTTTGTGATTGGTAATTGTGGGTGGTTTGTGCTAAATTTGAAGTAGCTTCCATTTTAATATTTAGATAGAAAAATCGTTGATAGCCTGTAAGGAATTTATGCCTTTCCCGACATTAGTGAATATATATTTTTTTTAATGATGTGACATAGAGAAAGGCTCTAGAGATGTTCCATTCATGTTTCAGAAACTAAAGACACTGCACCCCTTTGGGCAATAAAAAATTAAGTTCGTGTACGCCCTAGTTAAAAATATTGTATATAAAATGTTTCGCTAAGTATGAGTTACTGATGGATCGCGCCACCGATTTTCTTACGGAGATTCTGAGAAAATCTATCGATTCCTTGGAATAATCATGAAATCTACGAATCTTTTCTGCGGCTCGGAGCCCAGCTCCATGGTTCAGTCGATTGAGCGCGGCCGTATTATCCAGAAGGCCGGTGGTTCGATCCTTGAAAGTTTCACCACCATGCATGCCCTTCAGCAAAGCATTTCGCTGGGACGTAGAGAAAATCCACAAGAGTTCGCACGCATTATAAAGTATTCTCGATTTTATTCCACAATAGTACCACGTAGAGGTTTTGTAAGATATACTATTATACAATAGGTATACACGTTTTAATAATTCTGCTCTCGACTATTTTGTTTTCGACCAATAATGATTGCGTATATGTTGTGCGCAGTGTCAAATTTCTAATGTCATGGCGGAAATTAATGCTAGTACTTTCGCCTTGGATAAAGCCCTGCAAGTATGGGCTTTAGAAAGATCCTAAGTATTTTCTGCGGGTCAGTGCCGACTAAAAAGAAACAAAGTAGTAATAGATGGTTTTATCGTCGCCCAGGCCAGATATCACTTATTACACTTTAATATAGTGGTCGAGTTCTGTATGTGATGTTTTCCTCTCAAACTGCAGTTTCTGGTACTACATCTTTTAATAGCTCTTTGACATTTGAGTGAGTTACAAATAAAAATGAAGATATGACTTTTCCCGAAACAACGTTATCATATTCCATAATCTCCTTAAATTCACATCTTACAGGTCCTGGAATACTTGGTATTCGTTCGCTGGTATAGTTATTAGGACTTAATTCAAAAATAAAATGCTAAACACGGTTAGGTGGATAAAATATAAGATATTTAATGAGGTATTAAATCTTTCATCGAAAGCATAACTGAGCCATCATCGTAGAGTACGGATAATAATGCCCCATCTAATGTCTTTCTCTCCCGCGGGTTAAAAATGCAATCCTATGCTATTAAGCGCGGTCATTAGTTCATCATAATCGACCTCGGGATCTACAAATTGACTGCCGCAAAAACCATTATAGGCCAACTAGGCTGTTGGTATGCTCAGTTCAGCTATAATATTATAGACTTGTAAAATATATACATTTGAATCTTACTGTACATTTGAGCCTAATCGAAGTATCTAAAACAAATCTGGTGAAATTATATTGTTTACAGGAATGTTCACTTTTTCACTAACCCAATTGATGTGAAATATCTTGAGAAGAATCGAATATTGAAACACGACAAAGTCTTGTATGATTTTGCTACCAGAGTGGTCGGTTCTCCTCATGCGATTGACGTGAGCGGAAAGCACAACCCAAGGGGACCGGAAGTGATGCAAGGAATGACCAAAGCAATGAGGGGTTCGACGTCATTATCGAAGCTAACAGAATCATGCCTTACAATCACAACTTATGCGTTTGAACAAGCTCTCAAAAACGATAAAAGATTTCATCGCAAAGAACCGGTTAGTGCAATGATTTCAAACGTAAAAGGAAACACTGGGGTGGTGGAAGCTTTCCTATCACCCATGATGTATACGGCTCACTGTACTTTAATACTCTTTGTCTTCTAATTTCTCTGATTCGGAATGATTTGACAACGTCTTTGAGTCGAAACTTCGACTAATATGTTTTCGTCTATATTGGTAATTCAATCTCAGCAAGGTTGAAATCAGCGGCCAAAGTGATCCGACTCATAACGACTAGTATGATGCTGCATGAAATGTAAAATGAGTCGATTTGATACAGCTATAAAGTACTTGAAGGTGGAATTCTCGGTTAGCAATACGCTACGCTTCATGTCAAATAGAGTTGCACAGCCACTCAAATACTCAAAAATTTTCTTTGTTTTTTTCAGATCGGTTTATACGAATTGTGCGGAAAAATAATATTCGACACAACTCTATATATGTTTTTCGGTTATCATAAATCATCCAAACAAAGATTGGAAGAAAAGAACAAATTTTACGATGATTTCATGCTTTATTTCGAGAAATCTGCGTTGCTTGTAGACAGAGTCTCCATAAATTTGCTGCCAAAAGTCAAAGCGGCAAGAAATCGATTGCTGAATGAAATGGGAAATATTGACTTCAATAATCGAATTGGAGTTTCGGAATTAATAAAGTCAATGAACAATATAGATAAAAGTAGGTAGGCCTACAATATATTAGGCATATACGGCGGTTTCAATCAGAAATTTTATTTTGTCAAGCATGAGCCACAGATAGACCACGCCTCAGCGACGTGATCCATCAGTGACTCATACTAGTGACTCATTCAAAAAAACATTTCTGATGATTATAGCAGTAAATGACATTCTGAAATTTTATAGTGTGGCGCTGGCACATCGACTGGTGGCTCGTACTCGCAAGCCGCAGTAAATCTTGATAAAAAAAACATCAACGGGAAACTCGTGTTAGATGTCATTTCATATGGTGCAACCATCTCACATTTTACGCCGATTCTTTAGCCTAATTCCATAAAATATGATAGGTCATAACCTAAACTGACAACGACTATTACTTGAGCGTTAGGAAGCATATTTTATAGAGTGAAGTAACATAATCAGTGTATATCAATGATATAATATTTTGGAAATGTTGCCGCAGGCTGCTCGTGACCTATGTCTTTCGATACCATTCTGTCTGTCTGGTGAAATCAAATTCGATTGAAATTTGATCGGTTTATTGTTGTGCATAATGTGTCAATAGATCAAAATTTCTCGATTTGTTAAAATCACTAGCATTATTAATGCACCCAATGAGTCAGTTTTCTTGTGCAGAATTGATTCAACATTTGCGATAATCGCCTGTTAAAAAGCAAGAGCTATCCGGAACTCAATAATTATCTAGAGCATGTTCAACAAAATTTCCTAAGATGCTGTAATCAGAAGTTCTCAATTGATATTAATTTCATTTGAAGTGAAATTACATACTTAGTTTTTGTTCACCAAAAATCGGTCAGATATTGTATTTTGTAAAGTCTGAGCCACAGATGGACCGCGCCTTGGCCGCGCGATCCACCAGTTACCTATACTTAACAAAACATCTTTGTTCCATATTTTTGACAGGAAACTAGTTCCTTGAGTCATTCGTTTTATTTTTATCGAATTCCATCACGAAATTGTTCTGCAAATCGCTAATCACATCTCGGCATCGTTATCCATCAGTATTTTAAAATGAACTTCAACTCTCGTTGTGTTTTTAGACATTGCTGGGAGAAAATACTTTTTAAAGATATTGCTATCTACATTTTATACAAAATAACATTTTTGCCTGACAGATAACCCGGACGAAAAAGCAAGACATCTTCTTATAATACTATGGTCATCGCAAGCTAACAGTCGCCCAGCCTTGTTCTGGACTGTCTTTCACCTGCTAAAATACCCCGGTGCAGCCGGCAAGATTCTTCATGAATTTGATGACGTAATGGAGATGAAAAGGGATCGTCAGAAGAAAGTCGTCAACGAAACTACGGCAGATAAGTCCTTGTTGAGCAAATGGCTTGGCATGGATGACATAATGCAACTGGATAGAACGGATTTGGATAAAATGGTGATTTTAGGTATGTTCAGATACTATTCGACATACGAGATCCCAGAATACTCATATTTTGGACACTAATATCAATTAATACGGCAGAATCTGAAAATCCCTCCCTTCACCTATCACCTTCAAAAATCGCAGAATGGCCTTTGAAGTGCTTTAAAACGAAAACTTTTTTAGATATTAGATGCAATAGATATTAGGCCATGTTTATTTAGTCAATTTTAGGTCCCGAAATCTCCTGTGGCGCCTGTTATGACGTCATACATTGACAGCGAATTCTTTTGAATATTTGCCCCTCCCTCCTCACCCTTTTATTGAAGTTATGAATACGCCACTGCCTACGGGAGTCACTTCCTCGCAGACATCTTCCCACCTTGCATATTTTTTTTAGATTATTTCATTAGGCTGTTCATGATTATACGAATTAACTGAATTTGACCATTCAGATGCTTGTATTAGAGAAAGTCTTCGTCTGGTCGGCTCAAGTATGATTGTAAGAGAAGTTGATCGGAACGCAAAAGTAACTGTGGCATCAGGGAACAAGTACCGGGTCAGGAAAGGCGATTATACCGCTTACTTTTCACCAGTCACCCATATGGATGAACATATTCATGAGGATCCAGAGGTACACTTTTTCGACATCCCATGATACATAACCGTAAAAATGAGTTCACTGAAAAATAATATTGCTCAAAAAACGCTGTGATCGACTAAACGGAACTCTAGAATATACTATTTTGTATCTCATGCTCATTATTACCTCCACCGAAATAATAATTCGTTTTAAATACCATCCGCGTTAGTTTACCGAGTATATTTTCAAAGTACTTTCGCCTAGTTTCGCGGATATCTGACTTGCCTAGTTTAACTTTTATCGAGCTCTCTGTTTTACCTAGTTAATTCACAAGGAAAACCGGTAAATCTACCTAATTATTAAATAGGTACTTGTAAAATTCAGCAGGTACCTTGTTCAAAAAAGTAGGTGGTATTCAGCAAGAAAAGCTAGGTAAATCAAATATTCATTCTCAAAACCGAAAAAAATTTTGATGTATAACGTTGGGTGATTTTAATCTTCAAAACAATTGAGAATGTCTTAAATGCGGCAGGCAAAACCCCGATTACTTACCACTATTGTATCTAGTTTACTCTAGTTTTATCTAGTTTTTAATCTAGGCTCCACCAAGTTTTGAAAGTAAAACTAGGTTACCTAGTAATACTTATCTAATTTTCTTGGAAATCGTTTTACTTTACCTAGTTAAAGTGTTGCTATCGGTAGTGTATAGAAGGCAATGATTCTGTATGGATTTCATCCATTTCTAACGAGACACGCAGTCGACCTGGGTTAAGCGGAAGATGGTTTGTAAACGAAATCGAAACCTGAACTAATACATTTAGATATACTTTGTTTAGCTAAAAGAGAAGATTACACAATGTATGCAACACTGTCAATCCGACTAAATTCAGTTCACGACCCCCTCCGATTCACGAAAACAAAGATTCGACAACACAGTGCCATCAGAAATTTTATACGACCAAGCATGGACCATTGATAAAACGCGGTTTGACGGCGGAATGCATTATCGACCTACGCTAGGCAGAATAAAATTTTTGATAATTTTCCAACTTTACGAATAATTTCTGTCGGACCTTACAAAAAATTCATCTATCAATTATTTTTTACCAGGAGTACAATTACCAACGTCATCTTGTCGAACAAAATGCTCACAGAGAAGATAGTTGCGAAGACATAAGTGATGTTTCATCCACTTGCAGTAGCGCAGATTCTGAAGATTTGCACAAGAAGAATAGATTGAAAGCCAAGATTCGGTACGGTGTACCGGGATATCGCGTGTCTGCTTCTAGAGCAATTTTAACATTTGGATACGGCACGAATCGATGTCCAGGAAGGCATATAGCTTTGATTGAAATAAAACTGTGTGTGTTATTGTTCTTGAGGCATTTCCAGATGAAGCTTGTTAACCAGGATGAAAATGCTCCGCCATTTAACATGAGGCATCTGGGATTCGGAGTGATGCCTCCACTTCATGAGGTGATGGTGAAAATGACACCAAAAGCCAAATGTGACCCAAGATGATTCTGGGGCGAGTTAAGGTCTCCTAAAATAAATTGGCGAAATGCGTCGCTGAATGTCATGCTATTTGATTAACTTCTCAAATTATCAAGTCACAAAAAGATATTTTACGATTTTGGTGGTAGAATACTCACCATTTTCTGCGAAAGGCGCAATATCTTGGAGAGGGTATACAGGATGACTTGAAAATTTTATCAAGAAAAAGTTCCGTGCCCTGGACTTTTGCATGATAATACTAGCGATAGATAGGCGGATCCACATCGGGGCATTCAACCGAAATCAAATATCGGTCACCTTGAGAAATACGTTATGATAATGAGTCTGCACTTTTGCGAGGCAACAGTCGTTTATCGGCTTTGACTTTTACCTAATTACTTTATTGATGAAAGTGTCTTGAGGAGAGAAACACTGCTTCTCACTTACAGCACAGTACAATAATTAAAATTAAATAAGATGGTATAACTAAAACTATATACCGGTAACATACTGCAACTAATTGATTAATATTCATCAATATAACATTTTAAAATTGGGAAATCGGACCTTTAAATAGCGGTTACACCGCTAGTGGCCAAGCAGCCAAACCATTCACTGCGTTTTTTTTTAGGACTACACTCTAAGCCAGGCCGAGGGGAGTAGCTAAAAGGAGCTAACTAACTGCCACTCAAATGGCCGAGCTACTACAAGATAGAGTGCCGGCAACTGCACTCTTAGTGGAAAGCATCCCATACAGAACTAAACCCCCATGGTAAAGAGTCAGTGGTATCCGCCATAGGTGAGAATAAAACCATCTACCACTGGTTTGTTTTCTTATAGTCACCTTTTCCGACACGCAGAAAATACGTTGGGACAATTTCAAAGTCCGTACCTACAGGGCTAGAAATATATAATGTTGAAATATTGGTGCAGTTGCCGGTGTTGCATTTCGTTGAGTAGGTCTGTCATTTGATTGGTTCACCCATTTTGAACCTTCCTTTCAGTCATATAGCAAATTTCATTGAAAATATATACATTATATGTTTATTCAAATTATTATATATTTATTATTATAAAGCATGATTGATATGCATAATAAATCAAATTAAAAAAATAATTTCAAAAAGCAAAAAATATCAATTTGTAAGAATTACTTATTCAAGTCATCAAGAAATCCTCTCAGATTTTGGTGCCATATGTCGGGCTGATCAAGATAGCAGGCATGACCTGCATTGGATATCTTTAATACTTTATGATTAGGTATTTTAGACAGATGATTCAACGATGCTGTTCCAAGATTTGTGTCTCGTTCACCTGTGGAGTGAGAGTAAAAGTTATTGTTGGTTTTATAACACAACTGCACTTTGAAAAAAATGCAGTGAATTTACACCTTATTTGCTGTAATGGTATATTTCCAAGTATGAGTTGTTGATGGATCAAGCCTCGGGTGGCGCGTCCCACCAAGAGTTCATCAGATGTGGTAATCACTTTACCATCTCCCGGGGCAGATACCACTCACTGAACTTTACCATGACAGTTTAGTTGTGTTTGGGTTGTTTTCAGTTGAGAGTTTAGTTACTTCTACTACATTTTTTAGTAGTTCTTTGGTATTGTTCGTTGGTTGGTTTCCTTTAGGAGCCGCTTTCGGCCTTGCTTAGAGTAAATTTTAATAAAAAAAAAACATTTTGTAGTTTTAATTCGATAAAACACGGACACGGAGTAAAATTGCGGTCAAAGGATGGCAATTTTAGTGCATTTTGGTTTGTGCAGAAAGGGCCAAACATGAGGTAACACTTACAGAATGTCAGTTGCTCTCAGAAATACTACATGGTTTAACTATATATCAAAATACTCTACATGTGGAAATATAAAAAGTCCTTTTATGGGTGTCTGATAGTAAAGTTGGCATACGAGGATTCATTATCAACACTGCTATGACACAGCACATGTAGTGATAAAGAGGCATAAACGAGTTATCCTAAGAGAAGAGGGTGACATTCTCAGAAACCCAATCGAATGCAAACTTCCATCTCTCCGACAATAGCAATTTAAATTAAAGGTCTCAAAAAGGGACATTATAATTTTAATCTTCTAACAAAAGATTTATCATAAAATTTTACATATTTGTTAAATTTGCCTCTGATGGCAACCATCTGCTTCGGGTGGCTGAATAGCTGACATTTTTCCAGCCTGGTTCATGAATGTCACATTTCTGCATACATATTTGCAAGCATATATTTGAAATAACAGCCTTATCAGTAGCCTCGCCCGCACTTTGAAATCATGTGCACATATCTAAACACAAATACATCCCAGCTGAACTCATCAGGCATCACTGACTCATAGTTCAAAGATATTTCGTACACAAAACTCACCGTAAACAATCAGGGTGGGAACTTTAACTTTTGAATATCTATCCATGTATGTACCAGATTCAACTGGAGCGACAGGAATATATCCGCTCATGTTATCTCCGTGCTCTGTGAATGACAAATGTTTAAAGATTAATAGGAAAGTGTCATATCCTCTACTTTATTTTTTAAGCCTGATAATCCAAACTCAATCTATTGGAATCTTGGCAGGTATTTCATTCACAATCAGAAAATATGAGCTGGTGGTTCGGTGGATCAACTGCTTATGCTTGAAAATGAAAAAATCTTCCGATGCGCAAGTTGAATAAAATTAGAAAAAACTTCCGCATAAAACTGTTGTCACAGTACTATATGCCGAATCTTACTTCGATTTAAAGCTTGAATATGAGGTATCTTTACTAATTCATAGATTGGCAAAAAATCGGCAGCTCAGCTGTTCATCGAGCTTTTGCTCATAACACAATTAACTAACTGAATCAATACCAATCACAAAAGTATCTACACAAATCACTTAAATCCGGTGTGTATCAAAACCAATTTCAGTCTTCAATCTGTAAGTGGTCAAGGTAAACAAGAAATTACAATAAAATATAACAATGAGAACTTAATATTTTAGAATCTGGCAGGCTCACCTATCAAATATGGCAGTGAAAATATTCCACTCATCGAGGGGCTGATTATGATTGGTTTTTCTATAATTAATTTCTGACACACTTCATGAAGAAAATCAGCTTTAGTATTTTTCAAAGAAGTACTTTGTGAGTTTCCAAATCCTACAAATAAAAATTGTTTAGTGTCACAGATTACCCACACTCGTATTATGGTAAAGAATACAATAGTCATTTAAAACAAACAAAAATTTATATCACAGAGACTATCATGCATCATGAAAAGATACCGGTACCTAGCCAAACATGATTAACCAGGGTAATAATGTTCGTCAGGAATGTGGTGAATTGAAAAAATAGTTGTAAATTATGAAAAGTTGTGGTGGGCAGATTGGAAATATTGTATTTCAGAGAAGTCCAATCGCAAAAACATAAATACATGAATAGGGACCTAGTAAGCTAGAATACCGGTACCTATCTATTATCGCATTATCAATTTCAACAGGTTTGCCAGTCTCAATGTCATGAGGCCCGTTCAAAAGCATATTTAGAATGGCAAATAGCCTAAGTTGAAACTAGTTTTCTCGCCCAATCTTGTCCAGACCAAAACTGCCATACCCTGTACAGCAAACATTAGCTCTTATTCTTGATTCTGTACGTGTATTACAACATCTTGTTCAATTTACAGTTGTTTGAATGAAGTAGGCAAAAATTTCAAATGATAACTTTCCCGGTACCTGGTAAATCAATTGCAACTGCCCTATAATTCCATTCGCCAAGCTTTTCGAGTGTTTTTAAATTCAGCCACGTTTCTGATGAAAACCTCATTCCGTGCAAAAGCAGAACATTTCCTTTTGGTGAAGGTGGTGTGGTTTCGCGGTAAAATATTTCACCATCTGATAATGTGACAGTCTTCGATGACATGTTGACACGCCGCACGAGTAAAGTAGCCTACCTCCCCGCCCTAAAATCGATTGTAAATTGCACAAACACAAATTCAGAACAGCAAATGCCGAAAATGAGCTGCACAAGCACTACTGTGAAGCTGCCAGAAAAAAATTATTACTTGGCAGAATTTCATGTGTACAGTTTATACGCGGAAAATATGCTCCGACGAAAATTTTAAAATAAAAAGAGCGTAATCAGACGGGGAAAAAAAATTTCTGAATAATGATAAAAGTTATCAGATTACAAAATGGAAAAGAGTATTTCAGGAAAAAAAAACGAAAATAAGGCACATAACTTAAATTTCATGTTTCCAGGTTACAAAAACAATGTTGCTGCATAGACTAGCAAATAAAATTATTAACGTTGAAAATTTTATATTCTTGTGTCAAGAGTAAATAGAAAGATAACAAGATAAATCAACATGTCTAATTAATCACAAGGAACAACAAAAAATGTCAACTGTGAGGAGAAATGAAAACTTTTGAAATTTGAGGGCCTACCTATAGCCTATGAATGGAGATATTTTTCGCTAAAGACAAGTATTTTAGAGGAGGAGGGACAGATACAAACACACACAAATAATTTTTGTAGTCTGAGAAAGAAAATTTTCCTAAATAATTTCCTTTAAAAATATATAAATTGAATACAGGGGGATTTTATAACTAATAAAAGGGGATTATCGTTGTAAAGGGTCCCAGAGAAACCCAAATGAGAATTTTTCTACATTGAAGGACGAACTTTTCACATTTTATTTTGGCGAATGCAAAAATACCTTTACAAAAAACATGAACTTATAAATAGCAGCATATCTTGTCACCATATGTTATTATCGGTTGGGTAAAAAAGAGAAATTAGATATTTTAAGAAAATGGTGTTTTAGTTGAAAATGGCGGAAAAAAACAAAAAAATTGTACACTGAAGAGAGAACTTTTTATAACTTTTCTTGAAGAATATAGGAACCTCTTTGCAAAACATATAAACTTGTACATAGAAGCCTATTTGGAATTTTTTTATCGAAGAGCTAAAACATAGGGAAATTAAAAAATACCCAAAAAGCGGATCTTAGATGATGAGGGTCATATACAAGAACATATAAATATCTTTTCAAAAAATATAAACTCATACATAGCAGTAAAAATTGGAATGTTTCTATTGAAGGCATAAAACATAGGGAAATTTGAAAATACCCGGGAAGCGAATTTTAGATTATATGGGTCTGAAAGACACCCCAGCAGAAAATTTTTGTGCACTGAAGGGCGAACTTTATTTAATTTTTCTTAAAGAACATATAAATATCTTACCACAAATTATAAATACATACATTGCAGAATGTTTTAAATGTTTTTATCCAGGCCTAAAACCTAGGAAAATTTGTTAATAACCGAAAAGCGGATTTTCGATGAAAATAAAAAATTTTTGTGCGCTGAAGGGCGAACTTTTTATATTATTTCTTACAGAATCTAAAATTACCTTTCCAAGAAAATATAATCTTATACATAGGAGCATATTTGTAATAATTTTATAGAAAGAC
The DNA here is from genome assembly GCA_963675895.2 of Styela plicata. Taxonomy (NCBI): domain Eukaryota; kingdom Metazoa; phylum Chordata; class Ascidiacea; order Stolidobranchia; family Styelidae; genus Styela; species Styela plicata. The sequence goes on from OZ023152.1 coordinate 12,690,899, forward strand.
TAAAACATAAGGAAATTATAAAACAGCCGAATATCTGATTTTAGAAAAAAGGGTCCGAAAGAAACCCCAACAGAAAATTTTCGTACTGTGAAGATCGAACTTTTTATATTTTTTCCCAAAGAATATATAAATATCTTTCCAAAAATATAATAAACTCATATATAGCATCATGATTGAATAATTTTTTCGAAGAGCTAAAACATAGAAAATCCTCACAAAGCGGGTTTTAGATGATTAGATTCCGAATGAAACCCCAACACAAAGATTTTGTAAACTAAAGGGCGAATTTCTGATACCTTGTTTTGAAGAATATATAAATGCCTTTCAAAAACATATAAACTCATACATTGTAGCTTGTTTAAATGTCTTTGTCGAAAGAATAAAATTTAGAGGAAATCGAAAATACTCGAAAATCTTATTTTAGATTATAATGGGCCGAAAGAAACCTCAACAGAAAATTTTTGTACACTTAAGGGCAAATTCTTTGTATTTAATGTTGAAGAATATATCAATACCTTTCCAAAACATATTTTTATATATATATATATATTTAAAAAAAAATACAAATGTCTTCCACAAACATATAAACTAATCCACAGGAGTATATTTGAATGATTTTATCGAAAAACTAAAGCATAGGAACATTTGCTTATAATCGAAAAGCGAAATTTTCGATGAAAATTTGCACACTGAAGGGCGAATATATAAAATTTCAAGCAAAAAATGTAAAAAGTTCGTATTTTTCAGCACAAATATTTTCTGTTGTGGTTTCTTTCGGACACTTATCATCTAAAATCCTTTTTTTGGATATTTCCAAATCTCCCTATGTTTTAGCCCTTTAATAAAAGTATGCCAAATATGCTGCTATATGTATCAGTTTATATATTTTGGAAAGGCATTTATATATTCTTTAAAACAAAATACATAGAGTTCGACCATCAGTGTGCAAAAATTTTTTTGTTGGGCTTTCGTTTGGCCCACTTTCATCGAAAATTCGCTTTTTGGTTAAAGGCAAATCTTAATATGTCTTAGTTTTTCGATAAAAACATACCAAATATGCTGCAATGTATAAGATTATATGTTTCGGGAAAGCATCTATATTTTACTTCAATAAAAATATAACGAATTCGGCCTTCAGTTTTCAAAAATTACTTTTCGGGTTTCTTCTGTGACTTTTTCATCGAAAAACCGCTTTTTGGTTATTAGCAAATTTTCCTACGTTAAGGGTCTTCGATAAAAACATTCCAATTTTGCTGCTATGTACATTTAAATGCTTTGGAAAGGTATTTTTATTTTCTTCAACAAAAAATATAATACATTCGCCCTTCAACGTTCAAAATTTTCTGTTGAGGTTTCTTTCGAGCCCTTTTAATCAAAAATCCCCATTTCGGTTATCAGAAAATATCTGTAAACATTCCATATGCTACTATGTATAAGTTGATATTTTTTAAAAACTAAATCATACATTCTTCAAGAAGAATATATAGAAAGATCCCCCCTCAGTGTGGAAACACTGTCTGCTGGAGTTTCTTTCGGACCCTTATCATCTAAAATCCGCTTTTCGTCTAATAGCAAATTTAAACATGTTTTAGCTTTTCGATAAAAACATTAAAAATATACTGTTATGTATAAGTTTATATGTTTTGGAAAGGTATTTATATATTCTTCAACAAAAACATATCGAGTTTGCACTTCAGTTTTCTTGTGGGGGTTTTCAAAAAAAAAAAACTTTTCAGTTAACATTCCAAATATTCTGCTATGTATAAGATTATATATCTTGGAAAGACATTTTAATTTTCTTCAATAAAAAAAAATAGAATTCGTCCTTCAGTGTACAAAAATTTTCTTTTGGGTTTTCTTTCGTCCCTATTCTGCAAAAATCCTCTTTTCGGTTTTTATTAAATTTTCCTATGTTTTATGCCTTCGACAAAAATATTTCAAATTTGATGCTATGTATAAGTTTATAACTTTTGAAAAGGTACAAAAAAGTTTTCTATGAGTTTTTTTCGGGCCAAAAATCTCATTTTCAGGTATTAGTAAATTTCCCTACGCTTTTCACCTTCGATAAAAATATTCCAATTATACCAAATGTATTGGTTTCTTTTGGTCCCTTTTCATCGAAAATCCGCTTTTCGGTTAATCCTGCTGTGTATAAGTTTATATTTGTTAGAAAGATATTTATATATCCTTCAAAAAATATATATATATATAAAATGTTTGCACTTCAGTGCACAAAAATTATCTGCTAAACTTTTTTTTGGCCCCTCATCATCTTTAATCCGCTTTCGTAATATTTTAAATTTTTTCTATATTTTGCCCTTCGATAAAAGCATTTCAAATAGGTTGCTATGTAAAGGTTTATATGTTTTGGAAAGATATTCATTTTTATTCAACTTCAAATTTTCAAATTCAAATTTTATTCAATTCATTACAAATTTTTTCTGTTTGGGTTTCTTCCGGGCCATTTTCATGAAAAAGTCCATTTTCAGCAAGTTTGCATACGCATTTGGCCTTCGATAAAAAACATTTCAAATATACTGCCATGTATAAGTTTATGTAATTTGGGGAAGGCATTTCTATTTTCTTCAACAAAAAATATAAAGATTCCACACTTCAGTGTGCGAAAATTTTCGCTTGAGTTTTTTTTTTCGGTCCCTTTTCTTCGAAAGTTCGCTCTTCGTTTATTAGTAATTTTCCTTATGTTTTATGCCATTGATAAAAATGTTCCCAATATGCTCCTATGTATGAGTTTTTATGTTTTTTAAAATATATATATACATATATTATTAGTTTAAATGTTTTAGAAAGACATTTATGTTTTTTTCAATAAAAAAATACAAAGAATTCGACCTTATGTTTTCAAATATTTTCTTTTGAGGTATCCCGATTTCGGTTATTCGTAAATTTCTCTATGTTTTAAGCTTTCGATAAATACATCCCAAACATGCTGCTAGGTATAAGTTTATATGTTTTGGAAACTCATTTATATATTCTCAAAGAAAAATATAGAAAGTTTCAGACCCTTATCATCTAAAATCCAGTATTCAAGTATTTTCAAATTTCCTATGTTTTAGGCCTTCGATAAAACATTTCAAATGTGCTGCAATGTATAAGTTTATATTTTTTGGAAATGTATTTATATATTCTTCAAAGATGTTCTATAAGAAGTTCGCCCTTCAGTGTACAGAAATTTTCTGTAGGGGTTTCTTTCCCTTAACATCTAAATCAGCTTCATGCTGCTATGTAGTGGAAAAAAAATTTTGTTAGGGTTTTTTTCGGGTTCTTTTCATCGAAAATCCCCTTCTTGGTTATTTATAAATATTCCTATGTTTTAGGCCTACAATAAAAGCATTCCAAATATGCTGCCATATATAAGTTCATATTTTTTGGAAATGTATTTATATATTCTTCAAGAAAAAATATAAATAGTTTGCCCTTCAGTGTACAAATTTTTTCTGTTGGGTTTTTTTTCGGAGCATTCTTTAAAATAAAATATGAAAAGTTCGCCTTACGATGTGCAAAATTCGCATTTATTTTTGCGACCTCTTTCATCGAAAATCCATTTTTAGTAGTTATAATATTCCCCTGTATTCAATTTATATATTTTTTTTAAACTTAATAAGGAAAATTTCCTTTTTCATTATTCAAAATTTTCCTGTGTGTGTTTGTATCTGTCCCTCTCTCGTTGATATTTTTCGTCGTTCCGTGTGATTAATGAGACATGTACATTTATCGTGTTGACTTTCCATTCACCCTAGACACATGAATATAAAATTTCCAACGTTATTAATTTTATTTGCTACACTATGCAGCACGATTGTTTTTTCAACCTGTAAACTTAAATTTTAAGTGATGTGGACTTTTGTTGTGTTGTTTTTTACCGTTTCGTGGAATATTCTTTCAATTTTGTAATCTGGCAACTTGAATAATTTTTCAGAAATTATTTTTTTTTCTTCCCTCTTTTTATTTTCAAGTTTTCGTGGGATTATTTTTTCCGCGTATAAACCGTACGCATAAAATTTTGCCAAGTAATAAATATTTTCTAGCAGCTCCGCGAATGTACTAGACTGTGAGGCTGCCAGAAAATGCTCAATTTGAATAGTTGCATAAAGATTAAATCTGGCATCACTAGTTCAACTTAAATTCGTTACGCTCCCACTTCATTACCTGGATATTTTTCGAAAATTTCATTTGCTTTGAAAACCTCGCTTATTTTTATCACCTAACTCGGGCATTGCCCCAGGTTTATTTAAAAAAAAAACAAGACGTGAACCAAAGCAAAACTATCTTTTTATTACTTTTAAACGTATAAAAAAATGACATATTTGACACACAAAAGTGTTTTAAAAGTTGAGCAACTGCAGGAGCGAATCAAATATACGCACAAACAATGAGCCATTGAGAAATTTTTTGCTAAGTACAAGTCACTGACAAATTGCGTATTGTAGGTGCTAATCATCAGTGACCCATACTTAGGAAAATATTCAAATCCAAAAATTCTTGAAAGTGACATTAAGCAAGTAGGCATTCACCTAATGCCTAATTGGCAGTCAATGAAGAATATATTTACTTGAATAATTCATTCAAAAATTTTGTAATGGAAAATCATTCCTAAGCAATATTTAACGACATTTCGAGCAATTATCCAAAGTCAACTTGATTCGACGAGACAAGCAAAGACTGGGATGAATTTTTTGCATCAGGAATGAGCCATAAATAGTCACTATGATCCCATTTTTCAACTTAACTAAATCTGATGACGCTCGATTGCAATGTATCATTGTTTTTGTATTCTCAACTGTATGGATCATTCGTGCAAAAGGACACATTGGTTGCACTTTTTCGCTTGAGTTTTTTTTTCGGTCCCTTTTCTTCGAAAATTCGCTCTTCGTTTATTAGTAATTTTCCTTATGTTTTATGCCATTGATAAAAATGTTCCCAATATGCTCCTATGTATAAGTTTTTATGTTTTTTTAAAATATATATATATACATATATTATTAGTTTAAATGTTTTAGAAAGACATTTATGTTTTTTTCAATAAAAAAATACAAAGAATTCGACCTTATGTTTTCAAATATTTTCTTTTGAGGTATCCCGATTTCGGTTATTCGTAAAATTTCTCTATGTTTTAAGCTTTCGATAAATACATCCCAAACATGCTGCTAGGTATAAGTTTATATGTTTTGGAAACTCATTTATATATTCTCAAAGAAAAAATATAGAAAGTTTCAGACCCTTATCATCTAAAATCCAGTATTCAAGTATTTTCAAATTTCCTATGTTTTAGGCCTTCGATAAAACATTTCAAATGTGCTGCAATGTATAAGTTTATATTTTTTGGAAATGTATTTATATATTCTTCAAAGATGTTCTATAAGAAGTTCGCCCTTCAGTGTACAAAAATTTTCTGTAGGGGTTTCTTTCCCTTAACATCTAAATCAGCTTCATGCTGCTATGTAGTGGAAAAAAAATTTTGTTAGGGTTTTTTTTTCTAAATATCCCTATGTTTTAGGCCTACAATAAAAGCATTCCAAATATGCTGCCATATATAAGTTCATATTTTTTGGAAATGTATTTATATATTCTTCAAGAAAAAATATAAATAGTTTGCCCTTCAGTGTACAAATTTTTTCTGTTGGGTTTTTTTTCGGAGCATTCTTTAAAATAAAATATGAAAAGTTCGCCTTACGATGTGCAAAATTCGCATTTATTTTTGCGACCTCTTTCATCGAAAATCCATTTTTAGTAGCTATAATATTCCCCTGTATTCAATTTATATATTTTTCAAACTTAATAAGGAAAATTTCCTTTTTCATTATTCAAAATTTTCCTGTGTGTGTTTGTATCTGTCCCTCTCTCGTTGATATTTTTCGTCGTTCCGTGTGATTAATGAGACATGTACATTTATCGTGTTGACTTTCCATTCACCCTAGACACATGAATATAAAATTTCCAACGTTATTAATTTTATTTGCTACACTATGCAGCACGATTGTTTTTTCAACCTGTAAACTTAAATTTTAAGTGATGTGGACTTTTGTTGTGTTGTTTTTTACCGTTTCGTGGAATATTCTTTCAATTTTGTAATCTGGCAACTTGAATAATTTTTCAGAAATTATTTTTTTTTCTTCCCTCTTTTTATTTTCAAGTTTTCGTGGGATTATTTTTTCCGCGTATAAACCGTACGCATAAAATTTTGCCAAGTAATAAATATTTTCTAGCAGCTCCGCGAATGTACTAGACTGTGAGGCTGCCAGAAAATGCTCAATTTGAATAGTTGCATAAAGATTAAATCTGGCATCACTAGTTCAACTTAAATTCGTTACGCTCCCACTTCATTACCTGGATATTTTTCGAAAATTTCATTTGCTTTGAAAACCTCGCTTATTTTTATCACCTAACTCGGGCATTGCCCCAGGTTTATTTAAAAAAAAAACAAGACGTGAACCAAAGCAAAACTATCTTTTTATTACTTTTAAACGTATAAAAAAATGACATATTTGACACACAAAAGTGTTTTAAAAGTTGAGCAACTGCAGGAGCGAATCAAATATACGCACAAACAATGAGCCATTGAGAAATTTTTTGCTAAGTACAAGTCACTGACAAATTGCGTATTGTAGGTGCTAATCATCAGTGACCCATACTTAGGAAAATATTCAAATCCAAAAATTCTTGAAAGTGACATTAAGCAAGTAGGCATTCACCTAATGCCTAATTGGCAGTCAATGAAGAATATATTTACTTGAATAATTCATTCAAAAATTTTGTAATGGAAAATCATTCCTAAGCAATATTTAACGACATTTCGAGCAATTATCCAAAGTCAACTTGATTCGACGAGACAAGCAAAGACTGGGATGAATTTTTTGCATCAGGAATGAGCCATAAATAGTCACTATGATCCCATTTTTCAACTTAACTAAATCTGATGACGCTCGATTGCAATGTATCATTGTTTTTGTATTCTCAACTGTATGAATCATTCGTGCAAAAGGACACATTGGTTGCACTTAAGCAGAATTTTCTATACAATAAGGAGTCACCAAATACAGCAGAAATAAAATAACTATCCATGAGAACAAGAACTGAAATATAGAACGAAAGAATGGAAAATATCTTTAGATTCTATGAAAAATGTACAGTTTGTGGATTATCGAAGAATCAAAATTTCAGACATAAGTATTCTACATATAACAATATTGGGAATGTTTTTAATACAAACTTATGTCAATAATAATGTCAACGCATCTCTTCCACTAAATTCCACAAGGCATCCGGAAAAAGCAGAGATTTACCCTTTCTAGGATAAAATCACTCCAATATACACCAAAAGCATGACAATAACTTTTCAACAAGGATCAGACGTTTCATTTCATGGTGGGGTATCCCCTGTCAAGAGGTATGGAGTTTCATAGGTTATGTTCCTGATAAACAATGTAAGTCTAAGTAATCCACTGATATTTCCACTGAACTTTGCTAAATTAAAACAAGGCAACAAATTTTCCCGTGCCAGTATCCATACAGACACCATATGAAGGTTTTTAGGCCATGTAAAAACAAACCTTCAAAATAATAAATAAACCAAATGAATCAGTAATTCTACCGGCCAAAAACGTGCTACATTTGTGAGCTGAAATCCACAAAATATCCAATACTTATTTTTATTGCAAAACACAACAAAATATGGACCTTGCGGTTTATTTTTCTCGGATATTGTAGTCAAATTTTTTTTCTTTTTTCGAAGCCTTCTATCTACTCTTTTAGGTAGATAAAATTTACGTCGCTGAAGAACGACTAGACTCGTCTTCTTCCTATGATTGATATTAACTTCTTTCGAAATAAAAGTATTGGCTAGTTACTTGAGTAAAGCACTAATTTAGTGCCGATCATAGTTTCAAATGTTAAAATAATACAGATTTGAAAAGTATTGATGATCAGAAATTTTATTTTTATCAATCACGAGTCACAGATGACCCGCATTTCAGCAGGGCGATTCATCAGTGAATCATGTTTGATAGGAGTACGAGCACTCAAAATTTTATGAACCTCGGTCTTGCAAATAATGGTCTCTTGCAGTGCCTATTTTTTGAAGTCATGATTGTACTTATTCCTGGCGCAGTCGTTCATGCAGAAAAGTCCTTGGAAAGAGAAATTTCTACTTTTCATCTCTCTTCTTTGAGTCTTTATCATTCAGATGATATATATCTACAGCTTATGTATTATGCTTCTGCAGAAACTTCATGTGATTCAGTGTTTTCATCAGCTAGAATGAGTCAAGGATGTTATTTTCATGTAATTAACCTCATGGGTCTTGTGGATTCTGAATGTAATTTGAGATGTATCTGTATGATTAATTGATTTGAACATGATTTATTGATTTGCCAAAATGTATAACAGCAATTTCAACAAGCAAACTAAAGTGTTAATGTCAGATTTATGGATTATAATTAGCAAGGTTTCAAAATCCGAAGAAATGGTATATGGTTTAACCATCGAACAGGGCAGATACCACTCACGGCACTGTAGCGGTTCAGTTTTGTTTTAGATGTGCAGTTACTGGTACTTTTTGTAGCTCTTTGCTTTTAAGCAGCCGTTAGATGGTTCCTTTTAGGCACTACTTTCGACCTTGCCTAAAGTGAGTTCCAATAAAAAAAAGTGAACGAAAGTACTGAAGATGGCCTGTTTTTGTTACTTTTATATTGTTGTAAATTTCTAAATTAACTCTCCTGCTATAAATTCTATTCACGGCCCAACCATCCATCATCCTCAATATTCAAATGTAAGACATGGAAAATTCACCTCTTTCTTCATTGATAGTTTCAACTTCTGCAACAACATTTTCATCAACAATTTCTTCCCCATTATCATTATTGTTGTTATCGTTTGTTGGTGTTTCTGTATTATTTGCAGGCATAGATTCTAGAAATAATAGCTTTTGTTGACTTGGGTATATCATGGGACTTTCATATCATGTACCTAACAGCAAAATGTATTTGAAGTTAAATTCAATAGTCTCTAAAATAAAAGTCCCATCAGACGACACCTATTGAAGACCTTCTGGCGCTAGAGTAAAGTTACGTCTAAATTGATTTTGGTTCAAATACCTATTTCCACGATTCACTGGCCAGCTATTCTGCTACTCAGACACCAGAACAAACTGGTTTCCACCAGAAGAAAATTTAGTAAATGGCTAAAATGGAATCTTTTCGTACATCCAAAGAAAAAGACATTTCAGACACCAAAAAAGCAAGATTCTACCGTTCATATTCGGCGTAATTTGACAAATTTTTACTCTGTTCGTGAGTTAGGATTTACGAATTTTAAATAAACCCGATTCAGAAGGATTCGTTATTCAGCTAAAAAATTAGAATAAAATGTGTCATTGAGGAATATGGACACCAGAGCCTAGCAGTTATCTCTGGTTAGGGTCACATCCTGGCAAGAATGTCAACACTCAACCCAGTGTAATGGACTGGGTAGTCTAGGCTGAATCAGAAACTTTAAATCTTTCCAACAACACGAAGCCTGATCATATATAAGTGGCCGCCGGCACATGGCTCACAGTGATTCAGGGTTTGAAATTTTATTTCACACACAGGAGACTAACAATAATTGCGCCGAGTACTTTTCGTGGAGTCTATCAGAGTATGCCTGCAACCTTGTTAGTAATCCGAAAGATGGGCGTTTGGATGCCCACATTACACTTTATTTGCTTTGGTTACTCGCTATTGATTGAATGCACCTTGCGCATATCTATATCTTTAAGAAATAATTCTCTCTCCTATTTGCCAGACATCAGCACGCGAGAGAAAGTGAAAGAAATAATTCTCTCTCCTATTTGCCAGACATCAGCACGCGAGAGAAAGTGAGTCGTGAGTCGACAAGGTTAAAAAAATGAGAGGGAGTCTTTTTGCTTTTTATTCATCGCTTTCTGCTTATTTTCATCAAAATAATCCTAATATATCATTATATAACGAAATTTAACAACAATGTCCGATTCATTGTCCACTCGGGAAACATTTGGCGTTAATATAAAATTTGTGAGGTCACTGCTCCCTGACTTTAAAGTACCATTTATTGTTTTGACTTGAATCGCTATTTTTTTTTCAAGTTTTGTTTTTGCAATTTGTCGCGACCATATCAAGTTCAAACTTGTTGGATCTCAGTGTCTTATTCCCTAGCTCTTAAAAAATATTCGTCATATAAAATTTATGACGACATGCTTTCATGACTTTAAAGTTTAGAACTGTTTTAGTTGCAGCAAAATTCGCGTAAAAAGATTTTTTTTAATTTTGTTTTTGAACTTTTCTGCGATCATATTAAATTCAAATTTTTCGGAAAGCTATTTTAAACAACATATCAAGGATAAAAAAGAATTCTTCTAATCTGCCTAACTCTTATAAAACTCTCTCTGCTTATAAAAGTAAATGCAAAACTTGTTTTTTGATTTCTTGACAGTTTTAAAAAATGCCAGTTCTTGACACAGAAGTTGTAGTGCACGGTATACCTGAATGATATAAAGCTGAACCATCTTCACGATGCGGTGACGCAATTGCAAATTCCCTGCCTTGAGACATGCCACATATCTATGATTAGATATCTCGGCCTGCAATATGTGGGTTACAAACGGCTGTGATTCAATAATGCGACTCATACTTGACCAAAGAAGATCGTGAGAAATGCATTAGACTATGTTTGTGAAGTTGTGGAAACAATCAGTATGCTTAAACCTGCGAGTTGCGAGTGTTGTGTTCACGCGCGCATGAATGACAAAAAACCTGGGAATGGGGAGTCTTGCGGGAATCAAATTTAAATTCTTGTTAAATGAGGGATATTCGCGTATTCACGTATTTTTTCAAACCCTTGTGAATCACTCAAAAGAGTGACTATAAAAAACATAAAGAGCAAGATATTGTTTCGCTATAGCCGCGTGACAAAGCTACACAAACGCTTCCTCATCCGTAACTACCAGTAGATAAGGTTGTAAGCATTGTCAATCCGACAAAGATAATTTCATTCCTAAAAGAAAACTTTCTCCTACCTGATTTTATTTTTTCATCATTTTTCTTCGCTTGAGCAAGTAGCACAGAATCATTATCCAACTTGCAGAAAATTACTTTAAATCTGTTGTAAACTTTCTCAGCTTTATCCATTAGTTTTGGACTTGCTTTATATCTTCTAACCTGTGTTTAAACGAGAAACAAAATCTACATTTAGCAAAACCTAGGTAACTGATATTAATGGAACTTCTAATCAGTCAGAAAGACAAAATTGAACATCTTTTGATTTTGCAATCGAATAGGTGTTTTTTTTTTTCAGCAAAATGTCAAATACATCAAAATATCCGCAAATAACTTCTCTTCTTCAGAAGGTTAGTTCAACTTTTCAGAAACAGAATGAAAGATTTGTGACGACATAAGCGTAAAATATAAGCAACGTTGCGCAAAAATTTAAGTTGTAGCATAATTAATATTATCGGATAATGACGGATAAAACTGACGTTGAAATTAGTATATTGACAAAGCTTTTGTTCCATCATTACCTTTTTAACTGTTGAAACAAGAGAATGACATTTTTGCAGCAGTGATATTGTTACTGGGTATTGGTCAATCGCATCCAATATGTTGAGAGCTTTCGGAACATCCTTCCAGAAAAAAATTTAAAGAACATATTCCATAATTAAAAAACTTGAATCTTATTAAAATTTCAAGATAATTTTGTTCAAAAGTATTCCAGTTATAAAAGAAAAATTTTCAGCATCCATTGGAAGACTATAAGTCAAACATGTTTATTAAAAAAAAAAGGGGGTTCATGCAAGGCACAGCCACTTATTGATTCCATTTGGACTTACTTTGTGGATTGAAAGCACGTTGACTTATTAGTTTGAACGGTGTCCAAAAAATCAACTACATTTTTTAGTAATTAGCCACTGGTCACCGCCAGTTAAATTGCCGTTTTTACGATCTTGCTCATTGTGTAGACTATTCGTGAATGTGAAATTCACAGACAAATCATAACTTCGATGCATGATAATTTAAATTACTTACTGGGTTCTCCATTGTCAAGGCCGCTTTTAGATCAATCTCATATTTTTCCAATTGAGCTGTTGGAGATGCTAAAAATAAGTTGAACCTTAAACTGATAATAATAATAATATGACAACTGGAGGAGATGTCATTTCTGAGGTGGAACTAAATTGAGAGTGATTTCCTATTAGTGTAAACCAAATAGGATAAGTGTAAACCAAATAGGATAAGTGTGACAAAATATCTTTTGTTTAAGTATGGGCCACTGATGAATCGCATCCACAAGATGCGGTCCATCTCTGGCGCATGGTTGACAAAATAAAATGTTTGACTGGGAAGGTCCATAAATATCACAAGAGTAGACAAAATGGAGAAGGACACTGAAGTGCGTATTCGCAACTTTCTCATGTGTAGATGAGAAACAATCTCTTTCATTCTCTAGATGAGAAACAAGTTTGTGAATTCACATTTCAAACAATTATTTGACCTCTGCGTTGTTATTATTAAATATTGGATGTTTTGTACCATCATATAATCACTGGCTTCATGTAAAAAAGGTAATTTCAAAATTTTGAATAAACAGTTGACTTCAGAGCGTGAAGTTTTTTGTCTGCACTCGAGGGTTCAATGGCACAAAAATGTTTATTCAAAACAAAACATAGCACATACCAGTGGAAGTGATGTGAGCATGTTTCTTCTTCTCGTGTTTTTCAATATATTCAGGTTTCGGAACAGGTTTCTCATGTTTAGGTGCATCCTGTTATAAAAGAGCATTAAAAATTGTGTGACAAATAAGATGTCTTCGCATTTGAATAAAGTTCATATCTATGACGGACTGACAGAATGTAACCTGCTCTGTCGCTCAAAGCCCTGAAGAAAATGGGTTCCATCAGAAGATATATAACAACATTTCATATACATATATTTCTTGTTAAGCAGATTAAAATGCTTTGAGTGTCTGTTAACGATCGAATGGTACAAAAAGATTCAAAATCATCAACCCTGCTATGAAATAGCAGGGTTGATGATTTAGAAACTTTTTGGTCACCTGCAGACAATGGCATGGATGCTTCAGACAAAAAAAAAGATTTGGTCACCGTGATCTCTGATACCATTGACCATCATAAACTGACCGTTTGAGAAAAAACAATTTAGTTAGTATTGTAATAAATGTCGATAAAAAATCTACAAACTTCGACTCAAAAAAAAAAATCGACTCAACACGAAAGTACTCACTTGCATAATTTCACTGTTTCTTTTATTCTTTTTGTGTTTATTTTCTTTTTCATGATCTGGTTTAGGTGGAGGAGGCGACTTGATCTTAATCTAAAATAAACCCAACATAAAATACTTCATTAATAAAGAAAATACTATTATAGCATTAGAATCAACTAAGCCATGTACCGGTATGTATGTAAGGTAGAATGAACAAAACAGATTAAATGGACATACAGTTCTTAAATAAAATCTCCATATCACAATCGAATAATTTTTCCGAATCAAATTTCCAAATCAGGAAGTCATATAATACACAAAAAAGACATCTTTCTAACAGCTTACGATTTGAGTGAAACGCCACGATTGTTTTATAAGAAATTTAAAAGTATTTCAGAGAAGACACTTCCGATAAAATATCGAATTTATGAAATTTTTTCTTCAGATTATTTTCTTCATGCGTCTCAGTTATTTACAATGGCTGCCATTTAAAAAAAATTCGTCCTTCCATTCTTACAAAATATATTTTATTTTCAAACCTTCGTTTCCTTCTTGTCTTCAGAACTTTTCCTTCTTTTATGTTTTTTCTCTTTTTTCTTTTCTTTCTCTTTATGATGTTTCTTTTTATCATGAGGTGATTTCGTTTTTTCTTCTTTTTTCTTGGGTTTTTTCTTTGGAGCTGGAACAGGAGTGTCGGATGCATCGGAATCCTAATCAAAATACAATTTGAATATTATAAAAAATCCTTCCAAAGCTAGCGTATTAGCTGCTCTACTACTATGTCCAATGGAGAAAATGACTGCCATAAAAATACTATGAAAAACAATTTTCCCATACATAATGTTTCACGGCCACTAACCGAAGCATGGAAAAGTCTCTTGTGAGTATCTGTTAAAGTTTTTTTCAAAGCATTTTAATTTATCTGAAGAAAATAGTACCGACTAACTAACACTTTCAAATACAATAATTTTAGAATGAGTTTCCGAATGAAATCTTTACGAATCTGAGTCCGCTTAAAAAATTACAATGAAACTCCAGAAAATGACCCAACTTCTCAAACTACTGGAAAAAACTTTTAAATCACTCAAGACAGACATGAAATTCAAATCTATTGGAATCTTGAATCTAAAAAGGTCATGCCGAGCCGTAAAACACACACCTGACGGAATCTTGTGTTTTTCGAGTGTCTGATAAGTTTGTCCGTATCATCGGGTGATAAAAAGTTTCAACATCATCAACACTGCTATTTCATAGCAGTATTGATGTTTTGAAACCTTTTGTACAGTTTGGTAGCTTCCATACACTCAAAAAATGCATTTTAGCAAGAATATATCTTGAAATGTAGCCCACTTGCTAGTTTTTTTTCTCATTCTACCCATTTCTGAGTGGCAGAATAATGGGCATTTGACAAGTCTTAAACGCATATTTACCTCCTTTGTTTGTTGATTTTCCTCTTCCTCTCGTTGCCTTCGCTCGGCTTCCTTTTCAATTTCTTTCATTCTCTGTTCTTCTTCTTTCCTTCTTTTTATTTCCCTCTCTTCCTGTTTTCTCCTCCTCTCTTCATCTTTTTTCTTCCATGCTGAGACCGCATCTTCTTTTTCACTGTGAATATTGATTACAAGAAATGAGTTGCTGACTAATTAAGATATGGTAAACACAGCTATATCGCTGAATTGAATCTGGAATTTTTCCCTAACAAAAAGTGACAAAATCTTGTTTTATTCTAGCGTGAAAAATCGTATCTGCAGAAAAAATAACTGAAAGAAACAGAAAAACTATTCTTGGGCTGTTGGTTGGCTGTTGAAGTTCTTCAACTATTTTCTTTGGCATCTGTAACAACTTGATTACCGGACAATTGATTATTGGACAATTTTTAAAATATACTTCTTGACATTATCAAAATTTGGGCTTTTTTGTGAATATTATTAAGAGTATATATGGAGTTAAAGCATATCTCAGCCAAATTCAAAATGGTGATGATTCACATAACTCGACAAAAATCAAACTTATTTGGTTTTCACAAAGGAACAGAGTAATTTCCAATCCACTGTCTTACAGAAAAAACAAGAACATCTTTTCTTTTTCAAAGCCTTTTATTTTATTGAGGATATCATTTTGTGACCTTACATGCTTGGAACAATCTGTTACTCGTTATTCCTATTGCGTACCTGTCATCACTGTCACTAGATAAACTACTAGGACTAGACAAATCATCAACTGGAGGTTTCGGTTTCGATTTCTTCACTGCAGGTTTTTTTTGCCTCGATTTCTTTTCTGACGATTCTTTTCTCGATCTTGGTTTCTGCGAGGCTGAAATTTGGCAATAAAGAAGTTACTAGACAAGATGTTCAAGAGTGTTTCTACACATATAAACAACTTTTTTCTGTAACATTTCACAGACTTTCTCATAGAGTACGAACCACTTGTCTAGTTAGTTAAATTCTTACTATACCATACTTGCGTTAAGCATATGGATCCACTTTCACAAAGGCATAGAAGAAGGATAGGTAGTTAGCCCCACCAAGTATTTAGACCCCACCAAGAGAATAAGGAAGTTATGGCGTACATAAAAATATACTGAAATAAAATTAATTTTCAAAATGGTTTTCTAAGAAGATAAAAAAAAATTAGGAATGGTATATTAATTAAATTACTGTAAAATTAACGACAAACCAAATACTATATATAAAAAAGTGGAACTATACAAAAATGAATTCAATATGATCCTATTCCTTCAAAATAAAAGAGAAAAAAATTTATTTACCTTTCACTTTCATTCTCTTTGGAGGAGGAGGTTTTGTTGGAGCATCACTGTCTGAATCTACAAAATATAATAAAAAAATAAGTTGGCAAAAACTGAATATTTCGAATGCTATGTGAAAAACTATTTTTGAATAGGAAATACCGTTTATATACATTCTGAACTTTAGCAGTATTTTGATGAAAAGTAGTTTTCCAATTTCTTTATTTTTTCGTTTACACCCGTATGTAGAGCAGGGTGGCATAATCTTGATTTCCTTCTGGCCCCTGATTTTTAGACAGGCTAATTCTGCGGCTGGATGGAAATTGTATAATTGGGACATTTAAGTGCTATAAGAGACAAAATCATCATGGCGGTTATTATAAAAACAGTGAGTGTTAAAATAGATGACGCCTCCACTTTCGTTCAAACATTTTATTATACTCTTTCGTGATTTTTTTTGATTAAATTTATGATAAGAATACATTCGTCACATTACACATGCATTTATTATTGATATATTAATCGCAGCGTATGACGCAGTGTACAGTGTATGACATAACCTATAGCGATAACATGCAGCGGGCATTCTAGCATCTCAACAACATAATAAGAAGACCACTATGATTTAAATTATAATTTATTTTAACAAAATGTAATGAGAGTGGTAGCCATTATATCAAATATCAACAACAAGGGTTTACATTAAGCTTTTTGGCGACTATGCAATAACATTTCGCATAGCCAAGTTTGGGAAATTCAAGATTTCAACTAAACTTCTATGTTTACTATTAATGAACAGTTCAAGAGATTATGTGATGTTATTAAAATATGTTGGTTGCAGTCGGATTAAATTCGAAATGAAATCACTATGCTCGAATCATGTGTAACCAATCAAGACAGGGACAATAGAAAAAGGGGCTGTCTGCGTTCTCTGGCCGTTGCTAGTTTTGTGATTGTTCGAGAATGTGATATGTAAAAATGTCCAATTTGAAATGTCTCAAATGAAAGCGATCGATCGTTGTTAGGGTTGTAATTTTTTTCAATGAATTCACAGATATTATGTCGATCATTTTGAAACCAAACATGGCTAGGATACTCAAAGAACACATGATGTTTACTAAATTATATGTAAACATATTTCGTACAATTTAACAATTCGTCTAGAAATCAACATATTTGGGTCCTGTCAATCACGTCAATTATCTCTGTACATGTCAAGTTTAGACTAAGGAAAGCATACTCGGCAACTATTTATCATCTCGCAGAGAATGAAAGTAATTGTGTTCAAATAACAAAAGTCCTTTTACTCTGACTTACATCTACACAATTTATTGTACCAAAAAGGACTTTGCCTACTATGAATTCGACAAATGTTGAAACTAAATCATTTTCTCCCACATTCATGTAATCGGTTCTATTAGCCGAGTCTAAATAACACCCGATCAACTTTTGGCAATCGTAAACGACAAATATGTACTGTATATCTAAAAATATTTCTGGACCATCCGGAACGGTCAACATAAAAGACTCAATTAATTTGTCGAATAACTGCAGCATGGATTCGTCAGTCTTTTTGAGAAAAAGTGTTATTTTTCCATTGTGTATTCTTTATCACTCTTTTCAAATAAAGCCTAATTTCATCCTTTTTTAATCTTCAACTCGGGTCGTTTCGGCAGCACAATCACCAAGTCGACGAGATTCTACTACTCTGTGTAGCGCTTTGCACAGTATGTGGTTTTAAGTGACTCTCATCAAAAGTCTCCTAAAACATTGCTCTGAGAGAATTCAGATAAAAAATTATCCGTTCATGGCTATAGAGTAACATTAGGTTACAACATCAATGAAATTTTCCTAAATGTTTTGAAAAAGAAAAGGAAAAGGGCAAACCTGAGGTATCAACAGGCTGTTTACTCGATTTTCGATCTCTTTTCTTTCCTTTCTTACTTGATACATCAGCAGCAAAATCCTTGAAAGTTTGAGGCAATGGTTAAAATGCTATTTTGTAAACAATAAAATATAAAGACCACTCTCCAGCAGCAAAAGGCAAAATAAGTTCCAATCAAGGACAAAACGCCTTTCTTCGAATAATAAGGTTTTAAGATGTGCCACAGTGTGATTTATCAGCTTGCTCATGCTTGGTAAAGACAAATATTCTTGGGAACAAGGATGCAATTTTACACTTAAATCAATTAATAAATATTTCAGATTCAAATGTTTATGATTTGATAATATTCTACAAGAATTTTTTCCAATTAGAAATTTTTAATCTTTATTATCAATAATTTGAGAAAAAGGTTGAGATTCAAGAAGATATGATTATATACTCAATCCGAGAATAAATATATCTAAAATCGACAAGCCTAATTCTACAGGAGAATCTGATTTAAAAAAATTCCAAACCTCATCTTCGCTAGTATCAGGATCAGGAGAGGATTCTGCATCAAAATCTTCTTCCTCTGAAGTTCCTCCTGATGTAGGTGCTGCTTTCTGTTGAACAATTATGTTACATTAACTTTAAATTTCATTAACTTTAAATTGAGAGAAAATTGATGATTAAATTTTTCTATCCATGTCTATTTGGTGCCCTGTAGGTGTGGGCTTAAAAATAGCCTTCACATACTGCCAGAATAATTTAATCAACTCTCGATTTAATCATCTCTTATTAAACGCAATCCTGTATTTAATAAGAGATGGTTAAAATGAAGTAAAAAAGAGGTAGATTGGTCTAACATCACCCATGGCAGATATCACTTACTGTACAGCAGTTTAATTCCATTCTAGATTTTTCATTTAGAACTTGCTGGTTCTATATTTTACGCAGCTCATCTCAATAAGTGGCTGTTAGATGGTTCCTTTCAGGTGCTGCATTTAGCATTGTTTTACGCAAATTTCAATAAAAAAAAATAACCAGAAAGGCAAAAAAAATGATCCAGATTCTAGTTGAAAAAATTAATGTTAGTTTTTAAAAAGTGCTGGTTGTTGCACAATACATTTGCTCAAAAACTCAACCCACTTGGTCAATTTTGCATTGCAGATGTGGCACTCTACATCAGTTGGTGAAGTTTCATGTGGTCAAGTTTAGCCATATCAGTTTTCGTGGCCATAACAATCACACTGGCAGTAGGATCGATAAATAGCATCTTGCACATTATACACCATGGAACAATGGTCGGACACACAAAATTGATGGATTAAAATGTAAACAATCTCATGCGAAAACAAAGCATTTCTGACTGTTTGTGATAAACATGACCTTGGACACCAGAGTATTCTTATTATCGGTGGTTAGTTTTAATAACAAACCTTCTTTTTTGGTTTTTTCTCTGCAACAGCCGGTTCTTCGTCTGAAACTTCTTCCTCTTCTTCACTTCCTTCTATTGCTGATGCCTGAATACCATTACAATGAATTCAATTATAACGATAACTTGGGACAGACAGTTTAAGATAATAATTCACTTTGAAAGACTTATTCCTGAGTACGAGTAATTTATTTGTTCCGACTTCAAAACAAAGCATGAGCATACAATAACGATGTCAGAAAATGATGTGTTAAAGCGTTTTGCTAAGCAACAGTCACTGTTGGATCGCGCTGTTGAAGACTCCGTTATATTGTAAAACCCAGGTAAAACTTAAAAAAAATAAATAAAATAGATTATTTGTAACAGTTTTTAACAATATTATACTAAAGTTTTTAAATGCCTGTTGGGATGTTAGTTCATCAATTTTAAAAAATTCTGTTCCATTGTTTAGAGCATACAATTGAGAGTGTTCGAAATATATTTTTGAAATATTCAAAATATTTGCAAATTTGTTTGAAAATTAATATTACACTATGTGCCAATAACACATTTCCACTGTACTGGCAAGGGGTCAAATTGATGTTGGGATTTATTTCAAACCTTCGAATCCACTTAATTTCAATTCTGCAATTGAAATATTAGAAACATAATATTAACGCCCAGAAATCCCATTCAAATAAAAAAAGGTGTTTAAAAACGTAAAGTCTATCACAGACCTCTTCTGTACTTCCACCTGCTCCTCTGAATTTTACAGTCGGATTATTTTCGACTTCCCACAATCCTTCATTAAATCCAGGTCTACCTCGAGGTAATCCATATTTTGCTTTATATTCTTCATAAGGAAATATTTCTTTTGCAGACAAGAAGCCACTGAGCAAAAAATAGAAAAAATATCAAGATAAGCTTTCCATTTCCTAATCGAATGATTTTATTCATTTTAGTCGTTTTCTGCGAATATATTATGAATGTAAAAATCAATGCCATGAATGTTTTTACCAGCTTTGATAAATATCATTGATTCTATCAAATCAAAATAAAATACATGCATAGTAAAGCATTTATATAAATATATTGGGCGAGAAATATCTTATCTTCAAAAGATCACTTTATTAATATTCGAAATATTCAATTTATGGAATTCAGCTGACGGTTCGCATTAACAAGTAGCTGACAAATCCAATTTTTTTTCAATCAAATTTAAAAATATAACATTAGGTGACGAAATTTGAATCTTTTAAGTAATTTCTTTAATACAAAAAGTCAAATCACTATAATTATTGGAAGAGTCTTTAAACTGTAAAACTACAGACTAGAAGAGGTCCAGAGTGACAGAATGTAATTAACTTTTGTAGTCAAGAGAATCAAAAAAATTTAAAACCTATGTCATTTTTATTGGACTACCGGGAAACACTCGAATAAAAACATTTTCCTGATTTTGCAATTGCAACATAAAAGAATGATTTTTGATAGATTTCCCTCAAGATACTGAGAAGTATTTTTTCATTGTGTCTGTGATCATATTCATATAGTAATTCAATGCATTATATACTGTATACAGTATAGTATATAGTGACCTCAAACAGTTTTCTTACGTTTCATGAGTTCCAAAGAAAAATATTGGATATTTTTTTGCGGGATGTTTAACAGCTCCTTCAGGAAGTTCATCGATCTGTAAATATATTTGTATATTATGCTAAATGTCACAAAAGTCCTTAATATAAATTCCGAACCTTTGAATTGTTGAATAGATGAATAAAGATATAGTCATTCATTGTGTTTGTATGTGTTGCAGGAATACCAAAATAAAACTTCATTGATTAATTGAAAAATGGCAAATTATGATACTGGATAAGTTGAAATAAAATAGAAGCTCCGGTATTCAATTGGGGTCTAGTGAAGTTTAGTACCATATTCCCGAATGTCATTAAAATAAAAACTGGCAGAATATTCTCATCCTAACTAGGGGGCGCCAATGCTACAAGCATCTAGCATTGTCTCTCGGGTTAGGATGAGTTGCTTGCAACATGGGAAATTATTATGATAATAGGATATATGGTACTAAACTTCATTAGACCCTTAAATTGTATATTCAGCATCAGGTAGCAGGGAGCGTATTCACAGTCAAAAAAGCTACATCTAAATATCTTTAGTTAAGCGTGCTTTAATCATGGATCACACTACAAATATGGTTAATCTGTGACTCACGTTTGAACAACATATACCGGTAGGATAATCTGAATTTTCTGATTGAAAACTCCCCAAGAAAAAGATGGAGCAATAAGATTTAGCTTACCCTTGCAGGCCAGTGTGGATATCCCTTCATTTTCGCAAAGATTAAATCCCCGGGATGATATTCCCTGAGTTGTGGCATATTCTTATTACTCCAGCGTACAGTGTGCACTACACTCAGCACTGCTTGGAATCAAAGATCAGATTCTGAAGAAGAACCGAACCTTTCCTGCTGAATACAATGAAACTTTTGGTATCTGGAATACTCTGCGAACAGTACTCCTGTAAAACTACTCTTGTGGTCCTCAACAACCAGACTAGATGAACGCGAAACGAGGACGACTAAAAATACGCAGCTCCGCAACGAAAATCAGAAACTGCATCCGCACAGCGCAATCCTGAATCTGAACTGTGAACAGTGAATGAAAATCTGAGATGTTGCGGCGCGTCAATTTTGTACCACTAGATGGCGCCATTTTTTTTTACTCAACACTAGTGGCAGCAAAGTGGTTTTTAATTTTGCACACTGTTGCTCTCGAGATGGCAGTAATGAGTAAAATAAAATTGAAAACTAGAGAAGCGTTTTACGACTGTTGCGCGACATGTCGCAATTTCACATCTATTATTTTCAGTTTTGCAGTTAGGAGAATGGACAGCCCTGATTGTGTGCCGGTATCGTTTAGCCTTATGTCGAATCAAATAGTACAAGAGGTTGACAACATGAAAATTATTTTTGGTGATTCAAATAACGTTAGTTACCAGGTTACGGTACACTCTCTGCTCTGGTACCGGTACAGGTTTACGCTACTCAGTCAGCAGTACTTGCTATAGCAAACTGGTAAAAACAACTGGAAAATTCGTCTACAAAAACTGAAAAGTGTTAAGTTACGTATGCAGGTATGCCGTACTCTATGTTAACTGTGAAATTCCTAACTTTACAGCTCCAGTTTAGCTAATGGCTTCATGGTATTAAACTTCACTAGACCCCTTCATTCTGCATTTAAAGCAAGGACTCAGCCTAATCAATACCGGTATTTGATAATTATGGGTCATCGATGAATCAAGCCTCCGGCCGCTTGATTCGTCTATGATTCATAACCAAACTCTAAATTATTATTTTTTTTAAATAAAGTTAGTATTAAGACCCCACATTCAGCCACTCATATTTTTTTAGCCTTTATCTATGCATATATATGTTGTCCGTCCATGTTATATATTTTATCTCTTTTGTGTCGTGTCAGTTTCTTCTTTTCTTTTTTCTTTATTTGTTTTATTTTAATATTTTTTTCTGATTACTGATTCTATACCGCACAATGTGTCCTAAGCCCATGCATACTCCCCGATCTTTTATATACAGTATAAGAATGTATATTTTGTACTGTTATCATGCATGCTAAAAGGCAAAAAATAAATAGGTACGCATACATACATACAAAGATGAAACATTTTTGTACCTAGTCTATTTATTTCTTTTCAACCATCGAAAAGAATTCGTGAAAATCGATATGATTTTATGTTGTATTTATCCACAATATTCGCGAGATTTTATTGTGCTAAAAACAGTATTTTTTTCTACTGGTTTTTTCCCTGAAAATTTTCCAACAGTCTGGCTAGCAGGCTACGAAAATAATCTCGTGCTGCACCTTATTCAGATGTTCCTTTTGAATTGTTTTTCATATATGTCTTCATTAAGTTTTTGTGAGTGTTTACTAATGTTATGTTTTATTAATAAGAGCATGAGCGCAAACATTTTGAACTGGACGTCGCATGCCAATTCATCATGTTTTGCGCATGCGAGGTCTCTGCCAGACTGCCAGACTGAGTAATAATTGGCTAATCATACATTAAATCAAACACGTGGTTATTCGTATCTATCCTAGTTTAAAATGGACAGGTGCTGGTTGGTTATACTGTATATGTAGCTGTTCAAGCCAACGGCCCGCTGGCCCGTTACTCAGTCTAAATTTGGCAGGAATACCCAACACAGACTTGACAGAGTCCCAGATTTAGTAGACTCAATCCCTGATGAGAATCGTTATATTTCGATGGGATAAATGATTGACCGGGTCGTAATCTATTTTTAATGTGTCATTTTGCATCTCTGAGGCCCAGTGCCTCTTTGATACTCACCAGATCTTTTTGGTAATTTTCGGTGTTTATTAGGGTCAGTCTGACAGCATTTAATTGTGTACAACCTCAAATTATTGACAGATATACTTTGTTAAGTTATAGTCTATTCGGTTTTGGTCAACTCCGTAACTTTTCTACTTCAAAATGGCGAGCAACAATGCTAAACAACAAAAATCAAATGCAAAGAAGGGAAATTTTCAACAAGAGAGACCTCAGAGGAGAAAATTCACTCCGAGGAAACGTACGAGTGAAAGTGAGGATGATGGGATATGTGATTTATGTGTTCAGTCCATAAAGATTTATGCAATCGGCAACTGTGATCATTCCGTTTGCTTTAGGTAATATTGAATTGAGAGTTTTCATATTTTGAATAGCATCTCATACTGAACTCATTTACTTTCTAGAATTTGTTTTCAAGTAGTTGACTGTCTGATCATTATCAAAAGTGGGATAAATTTTACTACAAAAAGAATAGAATATTCTCTATGATCCATACTTGATAATTTTTCTCATTGCGATGTCTTGATTTCACTTCAAAATAATTCAATTTAAATTTAATTTATTTTTTTTTTTGAAATAAGCTATAAATCATAATAATTTCCAGGTGTTCTGCGAAGATGCGAGTATTATGTGATCAAATGCATTGCGCTGTTTGCAGACTGGAGCTGAAAAAGGTATCGTAATGTGGACAATTCAAATCTTATTTCTCTGCATTTTTGTTAGCAGTGTCATATAGAAAAGCACTCACATGGAGATTGTGTACCACGATACTCAGGCTGGCAGGATGTCTGCTACTTTGCTATCCAGACATGTGGAGAAAATAGATTCCAAAAAAGAGATAACTTGGCCATATTTAAACATAAATCTCTTGCTAGAGGATAAATTTGTCTCTTCCTGAATGCCTCATCGGAACCAAACTTTAGAAGAAGGTTCAAAATTATCAATACTGCTATGAAATAGCAGTGTTGATGGTTTTGGAGTTTTTTTGTCCAACCGAAGAACATGACATGGCTTCTACTGACACTCTGTTGTTAGCCTTTTATATTTCACTCTCTACTTCGGGCCTGTGCATGAATTGTGGATGCCAGATCATTTATTTATGTACCAAAATGTTAAAAAGTAAATATTATTTCTCCATTAATAAGTCATTGTTTTATAGATTATATATTGCAAGTCAAAACGACCATTCAAGGAAGCAAATGCCCTGAATTTAATCAGACTTGGAAAAGGAAAAAATGTTTTCTTCACTGATGATGTTGTCAAAAAAGAATATGAGTATGATGATGAATTATTGTTTCTTCCTTTTAAATTATAAATGTTTTTTTTTTGTCAAGCTTGAATCTTATGAGGCTATGTAAATCGGTTTCATTTAGAATGTGAATTTGGCATTGATAATTTTTTGGAATCTGTTTATATTTCTAGTTAGTCCCATATTTAAAGCAAGTCTCCAGTTTTTCTCTCAACGTGACCAACCAATCACTTTGCATCAATCTAATGTTGTGTCTATATTTTATGTCATATCGCTTAATAACTCAATGCTTAGCTGAAGACTTGCTATTACGTTCTATTTTCGACGCATCTGATTCTGGTGCAAGAAGGCCATTCGTACAGTCACCACCTTTGTCATATTAATAATCTAAGACTTTGCATTAAAAAAAATTCAATAGATTATTAATACGACAACGGCGGAGACCGAATGGATGTTTCTTTTTGCATCAGAATCAGATGTGTCAAAAATATGTGGTAGTCTTGAGTCGAACGGATTTTTACACAGATTTCGCTCCCAACCTGTATATTTTTTGACCAAAAGATGAAAAGATTGGTTAAGTTCATTTTCAAAATTGTCATAAAAATTTATACATTCTAGTTATGCTACCATGCTACTTTTTCTAATATCTTCTCGTTTTTTTAAGGAAACTATTTGAACATAGATGTCCGATATGTCCAGATCATCCTCAAGAATTTTCCTTCGATAGTTTGGAATCTCATGTTAGGAAAGAACACAAGTTATTCTATTGTCACTTGTGTGTCAAACATAACAAGGTAAGTATTATGTAAAAATTTTGTTCTTAATTCGGGATTTCGTGTATATGAAATGTAATTTAGTGTATAGATTTTATTTTTAATTATAATCGATCGAAATAAATGTATTCTGAGGATATTTCACCCAATTTGCAGATTATATCACTTTACGGCATAAAATTTAGCATATGTCTACCTTGATTTTTTAACAAAATGAAAGTTTTTTCACAAACAAAGAAAATTTATATCTGTTAATCCAAAAATACCCTATTTGGAGATTATTATCTATTTGGCTCAATATTTTTCCGAGTGGAGGTTGCTCTGCGTATAATGCAATATTACCAATGGAAATTTGTCATCAACTGCATAAACCTATTTTATGGTGAAATGATAAAAACTTCAGCCATTTTGCATTCGCGTAATTCGATTCCAATTTTTTTTATATTGTGTGGGAAAATTTTAGCTTCCGATTGATTATCCCAACTTTTCCTCAGAAATCGTTTTTAAGAGACAATTCCTACTATCATATTCAACGTTAACAAATGCTTTTTTCAGAATTTCACGGATGAATGCAAAACTTATTCAAGAGAAGATCTCGCTAAACATCGAAGAGTCGGAGATGAAGACGACACGTCACATAAAGGTTTAAAAATTTATTTATTTCTGAAGTTCATCTACACCAGGGTGACTGATCATGTTTTTCCTAGGGAGGGTCTGACAATGTTCATCTCACTTTCTTCGGATGGACAAAAAGCTTCAAAACCATCAATACTGCTATTTCATAGCAGTATTGATGATTTTGAACCTTTTCCTACAATTTGGTTGCTACCGAAC
Organism: Styela plicata; assembly: GCA_963675895.2. Classification (NCBI taxonomy): domain Eukaryota; kingdom Metazoa; phylum Chordata; class Ascidiacea; order Stolidobranchia; family Styelidae; genus Styela; species Styela plicata. Next base: position 12,717,403 of record OZ023152.1, read on the forward strand.
ACAGAGCGCCCATTTTTTTGGATTATTCAAGACATTCGTAAATGTTTTCACAGGAGTATAGATGAGAGTGAGGCCTCGTACTCTTGTATTATTTTCACCTCCTGGCTTTTTCCAAAAACGTTTTTTCTTGAAACTGTTGTCTTATCACCAAAATGGGAATTGCATTCATTCAAAAGCAATGTGGATCTTTAAGGGTTGTGGACTTGTGTAGCTTTTCTCTCCTGAGAAAAACGTGACTTCTAGTTTTAAATTATGATTAACTTTGACATCATATCATTGCACCTCGAATGCACTGAATCATTTTCAATTCAACTGCACTCCACTTCATCATTTTTACCCACAAAGAACGCTGTATCATCTTTTTTCCGGCATTGTAAAACCTTTAAAATTGACATCAAATGATAGCGAAACTTCAGAGTGTCGATTGCTGTAATTGCTCAAGTTTGAACTCAATGCAACTTGCGTACTTGGCAATCTTGTGCGACGTGTGAAATTTCAATCGAGTTCCCCACTCTGAGGGTATTTTATCCACACATATTTTAACTTAAAACTTGAACCTAATAACTGCAGGTCATCCACTCTGTGAGTTCTGTGATGAACGATATCTTGACAAGGATAATCTCTTACATCATCTCAGGAAAGATCATTATTTCTGCCATTTTTGTGATGTTGCTGGGACCAACCAATATTATGAGTAAGATAACTTTATCTGATGTGGTGTTCCGGTAATTTTATTAAACAGTATGGATTTTATTACCATTTTTATAAAAATTACCACCATAAAATGGACTATGCTCCATATACTCAACTTCTGGTCACCAAAACTCTCAAAATATTGGGTCATTTTTCAAAATTTTGCTACCATTGTGTTCAGTAGATAAATGTGTTCAGTGGGATAATTCAATTACCCATCAAATTTCACGAAAAGCAGTGTCTGGGGGTTGTTTGTGTCAAAAATTTCTGTATTATTTGGCATGATTTGACCCCAAAACTATTTTTTGAATCATGGGTTTTCAGTATTTATAACAGAGGCGTGTTTATATATATTGAAGCTTTCAGACTGTGAAGAATCTGTTGTCTTCAAGGTAGTAGAAGCACTTCTTCAAACAAGGTGAATCACAATCAACCTGGGCAATTTGAAAGCTAAAGAAATTATCAAAGTACACAATATGTGAAGTCAGAAGGCAGAACATTGCTCATCATACCCTGTCAGGAAAGAATTTTGTTAAGCATGAGTCACCGATGGATCGCGCCGCTTAGGCGCGCTCCATCAGTGGCTATGCTTGACAAAGTAAAGATCCTGATTGAGAATGCTATTCCCAATGTTTTTCTTCGCCATAATCGATCGATCTTAATCGACCGCTTAGGCGCGCTCCATCAGTGGCTATGCTTGACAAAGTAAAGATCCTGATTGAGAATGCTATTCCCAATGTTTTTCTTCGCCATAATCGATCGATCTTAATTGACCGCTTAGGCGCGCTCCATCAGTGGCTCATGCTTGACAAAATAAAGATCCTGATCGGGAATGCTATTCCCAATGTTTTTCTTCGCCATAATCGATCGATCTTAAACTACTTTTTCTCCTTTTCAGTGGTTACAAAGATCTTCGGATGCATTATCGTAATGAACATTACTTATGTGAGGAGGGTGACTGTATCGACGAAAAATTTACATCGGTTTTTGCTACTGAGTTGGATCTTAAGGTTGGAATTTTATATTTTGTTTTTTAACAGAAATTGCTAAATTGTGCGAAATTTAAATCTAGTTCACATAAGCACTGACGGGGGTGAGTTGGCATGAAACCTTTGATAACTGCTAAACACAACGCACAATGAATGACACAGGTTCAAACCTCAGCAGCATATGTTCAAAATCGATGAATCAAAATAGAATCCGAAGAGCAATGTATGCAGGCTGCCCCTGGGCAAGGCACTGTAACTGTAACCCGCGGCCTTGAGGCAATGCTCGATAACTTTCCCAGTTGGTTCCGTACTGAATGGAATGACAAGACACAAGATAAATCTCGTAAATTTGTAAAGATTGTTAATTGCACACTGTAGAATGAAAAAAAAGTTTATTTCTATGCTGAAGCATGTTTATTTATGATTATTTTTTGTCTGATGTAATTATAGTATGTAGACATTTAAACTTGTGGTCAATTCCTATCAGTGACCTGTTGATTGTGGTTCATAAAGAAATTGGGTGAAGGCATTCTTGTGGGATCCAATTTGAATCAATAACCTAACCAGTCTTCAAATGTATTGAAAATACTTGGCAATTCATAATAGGTATTTCGTAGCTGATAAAATTTATATTGTAGGTAAATTGTTGCTTGTGTTCTTCGGACAAACTTTACTGAAAAAACTGGGCAGTTGCTATTTAGTTACAATCAGAATTTAAATAAACCGAATATTCAGTTTCAAGGGATTTGTTGTCTCTGCTTGACCATATTCCTCATATGTGATTTAGGCTCATCGTACAGCAGCTCATTCTCAAAGTATGTCCAGACAACAACAGAAAGTAGAACGTAGCATTGATCTTGGATTCCAATATGCTAATCCTCCTGCTAGAGGTGGCAGAGGTATGTTTATCAGGTTGTATTGCACTTTGTTTGAGTAATGAAGATTGATTGATTTAACATTATAATTCGCTTCGTGAGGTTTTCAGCTGAAATTTTATCAGATATGTTACGATTTTTACCCAATTTCACATATGATTCGAAGGTGAATACATCTGCGACGAGCAATCTTGCACTGCCAGTGTATACCACTGGTCCTGGTAGTAGTATCGCTGTCCTTATTTAGTTACTTCTATATTCTAAAATTTGATTTCTTTTTCATATGCATAGTAAAATTTGTCCTGATTTTGTGCGTACGACCCAAAATTTTGAAATATGTTTTTCAAATTTAATAATAAAAAATTTTGAAACACAATTCATGATTGGTCACTGTTGTTACTTCAGGTAGAGGAAGAAGCAATGATCAAGCATCAGGAGGGGGAGGAGGGAGAGGTCATGGTGGAGGCAATTATGACACGAAAAGGTTAATAAAATTTCCATCCATTCAGCCATCAAAACACAGTTCTATTGTAATTTATTGGTGCTGAAGTTTCCGTATTTAAAATATGATACCCATAGACGGAATTGGATGTTCTCAATACTTTCAGACAAAACCATTTTTGAGAAGATACCAGATCAATCTAAAAACATATCAATACTCGAATTTGTCATATTGATTATGTTCATAAAATTTTTCATCAAATTCGCTGTTTCTTTTTAATATTTTTTCACTTTTGTCAATATTTTTACTTATACAGAGAAGAGCAAGACCTGGAATTGGCCAAAGCGTTGTCATTATCTGAATCGAAAAATAATAAAGACAACTCAAAAGTTAAAGTTGAACGTCCTCGAGTTCAGAGAGAAACTCGACCCAAAAAACCGCCTCCGGAAGAGGAGCCCCCTCCTCCAAACTTAATTCACGATTTTCCAAGTTTGGGGGAAAGTACACCTGACCCACATAAAAATCCGAATACCTATACAAATGCTGATAAAGCAAAACAGTCCAAACCTGTTGAGGTTAAAGAGAATCAAGTAGAAACCAGGTCGTCCAAACCAACGACTGCGTCAAAAATTGCTGCCGCGGCTGGCCGGTCAGTCGGTAAAATTTCTGAAGATGATTTCCCGACTTTGGGTTCGAATAGTGCAAAATCAAATCAATCCTATGGAATTTGGAGTTCATCTAGTTCATCTTCAGGAACCTCTTCACAAAATTCAAAGCCTAAAAAAGTAGCCCAGCCTGTTAGTGCAAACATGGCGCAATCTCGTTACAGTAATAACAAGGTTGATTTTAAAAATAAAGAGGAGTTTCCTACTTTAGGAGGTAGGAAGTCCACCAATGCACTGGGACAAAATACAGTTTGGGGTACAACTGCTCCAACACCTTTGCAAACAGTTCCAAAAAAACAAAAGAAATCCAAACCGAAGACACCAGTTGCAAATCGAGAACCTGTGAGAAAGCAGGCACCGAAACCCGCCCCTCCACCCGCAATGACAATCAATTCAAATCCTTCAGCAAATGATGAAACTGTGTCAATCCGAATCGGTTCTGGGAAAACATTCGATGAGACTAACTTCAGCTAAACATCATGAAGAAATATCAGATATAGAAAAACCAATTGAAGTTCCTGGTTTAGGTGGAACTTCTGTAAAAACAGTTAGTGCTGATGCATTTTCAATGCTCGCTCGTTCATCCAGAACTTCTCAATCAAATTCTACTGACAACAAATTTATGAATCAGACAGAAGAGTTTCCAGAACTAGGCGGTGGACAAGGTGGTCGAATCAGAGGTATAGGTTCTTCATGGGGCTCAAGCAGCGGTGTTGATGTTGGTAGAACTAATAGAAAAACTCCTTTGTCACTCTCTGATATAAGTAAAGATATATTTCCGAGCAGTACGCTTGAGAGTTACCCCATTAAATCAAAATCATCCAAAGCTGCGAAGCAAGAAACAGGTTTCCAGCCTTCCAAAGATGATTTTCCTGATTTTGCGCAACCTCCTCCATTAAGTTCATATACACCCAACTGGTACGATGACCCCGAATTATCAGTAGCTGATAAAGTAGTGAAAGAAAGTTCTTTTCAAAGCAAAGAAAGTGATTTTCCATCTTTGGGAGGGGGTGGAAGTAACAAAGGCCCAGGTACTTCCGGAAGAAAAAATAAAAAGAAGAAAAAGAAAGGACATCCGAACGCCAGTGACCTTTCAAAACATTTTGGTGGTGTAACTGTTAATGAAAATGGGGGTCATTTGCAAAGTTTACTTGATACTGAAACAGGTGACGCTCGGAAATCACTAACGTCGTTACTTGATAAAAACAACGCATTCGCTCCTGTAGAGAATGGTAGAGAGTCACCTCCTGTACAACAACAAAAATTGGCTAAAAAAATGATTCAAAAAGTTGTAGAAAAACAAGAAAGTTCAGAAGAAGAGGATGAACTTGATCCAAGGTAATGATATTTAGAATCTCAACAAGAATTGTTGTTTTCGGCTTGGTACTGTGCCTTGAAATCTATAATGTGTTAATTATGAATGTCCAAAATATTTGATTCAATTCCTGATATTCGAATCATAATAATTAAATTCGATCAAAACCAAAAATGATTTGAAAAATAAGTGTCAATTTCCACATGAATTTTAATCTGATAAAAGGATGTCTTTGTTCACTATATCACTTCTGATCTGATTCGGGAAAATTATTTGATTCTTAAGCAGGAGATCTTTTGTATCTATGCGTGTAATATCTGGCATACCAGTCGGTAACGAATTTGTATCTAGAACTCCTCCGACGCAACTAATTGTTTGGCTTAAGTATTCAGAAAATGTTCGCTCGCCATGTGTTGTGTCATGACACTTTTCAGCTTTTATTTAACAAAGAATTTGATATATTCGCAAGTACCGTAGGTCCAAATTTGAAGAATTACTTAAGTAATGTCTGAAAAAATGATGAATGACTATTCTGAAGAAATATGGTGTAATTCAGAGTATAAAATTTGCGTCTGTGCTTACATTATGATGTCATTTATATCAAGTTCTTAACATACAAAATATTTGGTATTTGCGGATTTTTTTATCGAGTATAAGTGTAGGATTTCATTTTTAGAGGAAAGGCGAATTACGATCTCTCATGCAGACAGTTTCGAATCAGGGTGAAGATTTTGGCCGAACATTCATTCAATTTTCCTGTGAATGGACATCGGTACTCATCAATATTGCTTAATATATTGTAAATACGTTTCAGGCCTGAAGAAGACGACATCCATGGACGGAATATGTGGTTAATAAATACAATACAACAATTGTGCGGAACTGATGAAAATTTTGCGGAGTTTAAATCGTGTTCTGGGGGATTTCGTCAAGGAACTTTACCTCCTGCTCGATATTATGAAAAATGTAGAATATTGTTAGGAAGAAAACATTTTGCTACGGTACATTTTTAACCCTATTTTTGTTATCACTCTTGGTTTGGTTGATCTCAAGTTGTTTTTGCCAAAAAAACAACAGAATTGTTCTATCAAATTTCTTAATGTAAGGTTGGAGGTTGAAAGGAACTAAACTGAGTTTACAGACGCTCCTATGGCAGAAAGTTTTTTCAAAATGTAGAACTGGCAACTGTGCTATTTATTTGGAAAACATCCGAAGGGGACTGAACTGCTATATTAATTGAAGTGCAGTGAGTTGAATCTCAAAACTTTCTGAAGTTTTTTTCGTACGATTTTGTCGCACTGCCCAATTGGAAAAAATTTTAAAACATCTTTTGTAAAGTATGGGCCACTGATGGATCACGTTGATAAGATGCGATCCATCTCTGGCGCGTGCGTGACAAAGTGAAATTTCTGGTTGAGTGAGATAACTCAAAAATGACAAGCCTAGTCTGAGTGGTATATGGTTTTACCATCTTTCAGGGCAGATACCCTCACTGCACTTTGCCGTCACGGTTCAGCTCAGTTTGGGAGGTTTCCCGTTTTGAGTGCAGTTGCTGGTACTACATCTTTTAGTAGCTCTTTGCTGTTAAGTGGCCGTTAGTTTGTTCTATTCAGTCATTGCTTCCGGCCTCGCTCAGAGCGAATTTTAATAAAAAAAAAAAAAAAAAGATTGTGCAATCAAAATGTGATCTCACCACAGCTATCTTGATAGGCATTTGAGCAGTTTGTTTGAAGATGTGTATTGTCTGTTGGCCGATATGTTATTCTGATGAAAGTATTGCAATGCTTTGGTATCATCATCAGATTCCTAACTAAAACCTCTGCACGATGTAACTGAGCGTGTAATTTTATTCCTCAGGTGTTTCAAGAGTTAGTTGACTTACTGCCCGATGAAGATAAACAAAGTTCACTGATGGAAATTCATGCAGAATTTATGAGATGAAAAGTTGGTGCATGGAAGTTATGGATGATCAAATACAGATCCAGTTTTTAATGTGCAAATGGAAATTCGTTGCTCATGGATTTAGATTTATGCTATCACTTATTGCAAAGTCAGCGGATGCTGTCTAAACCTTAAAGTGCCATATTCAGATTTGGGGTATTTGTCCCATTCGGATATGTTCTGTGAAAGCGTCCTATCCTTTAAATGCAGGTCGAAGAGACGAGGTCCATCCGGCACGCATGCTTTACAACGTATAATTTCTTATACCGTTGGTTCGAATCAAGGTCTTCCACTTCCTGGATAAGGTGCATTTGATTGCTTTGAGATTGGTATTTTGAACATGTTCGACAACCAAGAGGGTAACACTTCACGTTGAAGGAAAACTTAGAATAAGCAATAAATGACACAGAAAAATAAAAGATTGATTCTATCCTCAAAATATTTAGGCACTGATGTTCTATGTGAATGGGTTATGTTATGGAGTGGTTGATTTTTCCGATCATTAATGTATCGGTCAGTATTATGTATGGTGGAAAAGCTTGAAGCTCTTTTAATTGCTGTGGAAAAGTGAATTTTGGTTTTGGTTATTCGGAGTTTGATGGTGATATATTACACCAATTAATATTTTGTAAAATTTGGCATGATTCATGATTTTGTTAATGGTGGGGAAGGAGTGGGTGACGGAATCTTATTTTCCTTCAAGACTCTGGTGTCTTAATTTTACTTTTTCATGGACTATTAAAAAAAACATTTTTATCTACGCTGCCCTTTTTCATAGCAATGTTCATAATTTAGAAGTCCTCTGGCCTGAGCACAACATCACTATTGCCAGCATCGAAACAAACAATCTTTATGCAAGTGAAAAATATCTTGAAATATGCATTTTCAGGGGATTTTTTTTTATCTGAGTCATTTTATCTGGGTTTTTGATTCGCAGAGTTGCTAGCATTATTCCATTATGCGCAATGACCTCAGACACACATATAATCATCATTTTGCTGCAAACCACGCATTAATCGAAAAACAAAAAAAATTTCAAATAATTTAACCCTAAATATCCAAATATATTTTCAAACTTCAGATATTTTGCCTCAATGCTTTACTTAAAAAATGTACCTCCGTGTTAGCATTTTGAAAAAAGTTGAACTATATATTTATATATTATACCGACTTCTTTTAGTTGTTGGTTTTATTTACTTTATTTAATACAATATATTTTTTTCTTGTATAACATCAATTCCGGTCAAGAAATCTCATGTCCAAACCTGTTTTGTTTTTACAGATCTTGCTCTGAGAAATATCGAAAACAGTTTCAAAAAGGAACTAAATAACGGCCAGTTAATGACAAAGAGTTAATACAAAATAACATACCAGCAACTGCACTCTAAGCGATAATTATTTCATACAGAAATAAACCACCACGGTAAAGTGTAGCAAGTGGTATCTGCCTTGGGTGGTGGTGAAACCATCTACCACTTCTATGTTTCCTTTTAGTCGCCTCCTGTGACACGCACAGTGAGGGTTAGGACTATTCTAAACCCATTACCTTGCCCAGGGCACACAACCAAATTACGTTTTTGAGTCCATTTGAGTCTTTATTAGTACAAAATTTCCACAGGCTTTAATACATGTAGATACAGTTTAATTAAATATTTTCCGTGAAATAAGACCCGATAAAATAATAATTAATTTTTCACTCCTGGTACGTTCGAAAACGGTATTAGTCAATTTCAGCTTTCAACTCTTGCGTATTTCATACGGATCAAATTGGGCAACGCAGATTGTTTGTACCCTTTTTCAGAGACTCCCCTCCCTCTCCGTTACCCACCTGTTTTGTTACAACTTTGATTTTTTGGCGCATTCATAAGCTAAATCTTTAAGCAATGTTAATTAAGCAATAGTACAGATGAAAAATGGGTGTTCGAATCAAATAAAAATGACATCACTGTTAATCTATTTTAACCATGACTTTGGAATTTCGAAATCAACCTGGCGTTACGCAATGTCCTTCTCTGAACAAAGCCTCCTTTTTACTGCTAAGTCAAAGATGTTTATTTATTTCGTTGGTTTGAACATTAGACAAGAAGTTTAAATTCCTTGTTTATCGAGTTTCAACAAACCAACGGTTCTTGTACAGATGGGTGAATCGGAAATTTGTGGTAATAAATTTGTCAAATATTTTGTTTCATCAAGTATGGATCACAGATGGACCGCGCTTTGTCAGCGCGATCCATCAATACCCATGCTTGATAGGGTGTGCTTATTTATGCTGCTTATGGTGAGTCTTTAAGGGACATTATGGCTTCAAAATGGCGCGTATTCGAACCTCTTTTGTCCTTTTCTAAATGTTGACCAAATCAACTCCGCTTCAAAAATTGAAGTTTCTCTTGGTTTGTCAACTCTTGGCCTATCTGTGACGGGCCTATAGATGGAACTAACGTACGAGGAAAACTATTCAAAGCATATTTCGGTTCTTTTTATTGACAATCGTAGATGCCGACTTATGTTTTTGCTAGAGTGCAATTTGATTTTAGTGCGATTACAAATTAAAATCTGTTATTTAAAATCTTGCTTGTTGTGGTTTATTTTTGTGTTTTATAAGGAGTCTGTTCTTGATCAAATTATAACATTTGAAGGAGAAAAGCTGTCGAAGCTTCTGATACGCGTAAACCAGGGTCAAGATGTGAATTCTTATGAGAGGAAGTTTTTTTTTAGATTTTCAAGAAGATTGCAGTTACGCTACGAAGGCGCGCCATAATTTTCGAATTCCTCACTTCTGGCGAAAAAAAAACGCGAACAAGCGTTTTTTGTGTCGTTTATTGTCGAACTTGCGGGCGCTCATGAGGAAGGCGCAGATAACCACGTAGGAACGTCTTGTCTTCATTATAATTTGTGCCCGAGAATGCGAATTACTACCATCTAACATATTTTGTTTAGCATGGGTCGCTAAGAAGAACGTGATGAGTTCCTGTAGGACCAAAACGCGAAAGGGCTATTCTTATGACGTTTACTAGTTTCCCATTTCATCGAACTCGCAAACTCTCGCGATGAAGGTGCGGACAAACTAAATCCTGAGTGGTAACGTCTTCATTATAATTTTTGCTGATAACAGCTGCTTTGTTGGTAACGAAATACACTACCGACTCGCGGTTAAATGGAGGTGTTTGAATTACCGCTCTTCCCAAGCAAAATTTCAATTTGGCCAAGCATGATCCACATATGGGCAACGTCTTCGCGAATCGACCTTTCGCTGACTCGTACTTTGCGGTAGGAAAATGATTATACGATTGGGTGGAGAGAAATGGTCGTTTGAGTTCAAGCATGTTTGGTAGCGACGCTTTTTAGAAATATCTGTGATAATATGTCAATTGTTAATAAGTAAGATCCCATCCCCGCGACCCTTTATGCCCCTCAGGATTCACGTTTTGATATTTCGATCAAGAAGTTGTCGCTCCTCTGCAGGGTCAATATTTCAACTTTTGAAAGTATATTTAATTGAGTCAAGTCATAAGTAGACTGTTGGTAGTAACAGTAAAATCCTTTTTTGGGGGAAGCAAGCTTTATTTCAGTCAGAAAAAGATTGTGCGAACATTTTTTGTTAAGTGTGAGTCGCCGGTCGTCCATCTGTGGCTTATTCTTGACAAAATAAAACTTCTGATGAAGATAAATTGGCGAACGGTCTTGTTAAACGGCATTCCAGGCTTCTAAAAAATAGAAATTCTAACTTTTGACTGACCTTTCCAGAGACGTAAACATTTATTTAACTTTTTTTTTATATTTTATCAGTTTCTTTCATATTCCTTCTGTATGTAGACTCCCAAATTTATACGACTGGAAAATCGAATATATTCCTAAAGATACATCCATCTATAAACATGAAGTCGTAGACCAACAGCAAATACAGAATGTAGGAAACAACAGCTGTTTGATCAAACGGGTTTACTTTACAACGAAATAAAAATTTTATAGGCACGCGTTCTGAACTTTAAACAAAGGAGATGGATCTTTTCGTAGGTGTGTGGTAGAGGTAGTGTTGTCAGGTGCATGATCTACATCGCGTTTTACTACAGTACGTGGAAGTAGGAAGGCTGGTCTTTATTAGGGCAGTGTTAGGTATTAGTGAAGATAACACAATAGATGCTTTTACTACAAGTAGGGTATTTTTGTGCAAAGCATGAGCCACAGATGGACCGCACCTCATTGGCGCGATCCATCAGTGATTCATGCTTAACAAAACATGTTTCGTTAAATTTTTCCAGTTCGATGATTAGTAAGCTCTACTGAGATATCTCATTTAATTCTTTCGTTGTTTCATTTTTGAAATTTGCGTAAAGAATAAAGAATGTTTCAGTTATTTCACATTCACAGCTTTCCGAGTAAATATCAACAATTAGCGATATTTAAGCTAATATTCCAATAAATTACTCGTTGATTTTAAATAACTGGGGCTTTCCAAGATATTAAGCGAAATTAGCATAAATTTCGTAGTCGAAAAAGTATGATTTTGCACCATAGAGGCAGTTATATTTGTTAGTTACGTTATTTAAATTTAGCAATTTGTCGCATATTTTGTAATAGAGCAGAAATAATGTTATCGGTAGCGGGATAGTGTTCACGTTTTTGTTATTCCAATAATTGTGATTTACAATGCAGCCATGCAGCTAAAACACACAGCCGCCCCAAAGGTAACAATATAAAAGAATACAAATAAAAAAATGAGTATCTGCTTAAAAATTGTTATTTATCGTAATATAATAAATAACAACTTCTTTTTGGCCAAAACTGAAAATATTGATACACAAGCGCAATCAGCGGGGTGTCTCGGAATGTCCTTATTTACTTTTATTGATTTAGTTGAACATGAGTCTCTAATGGATCGCGCCGCTGAGGAGCGATCCATCTGTGGCGTGTGCGTTCGAGTTCTAGGGCTGGGCAATTCCAATTCGGTGATTCGGTGAAGCACAGATTATTCGAATCAGCCGTGAATAGGTCATGGGAACAAAAACTCGCAAAAGTAAGTGGATGCATTAAAAATATTGTTGATCCTGGCAAATTTAGATCTGTCCTTAGAGATGAAGCGCGAATAAGCAATATATCGTTACATATTGTTTAAATCATTATTTGTCATTTCGTAGTTATTTATTTATTAATGTTGATAATGGGGACAAACCGTTAAGGTATAAAATGGGACATTTGCTATATAAATAAGAAATTCGCGTCTTGATCCGATTCTAAAAAAAATGTTTGAATAAGATTCGAATTCCGAATTATTCCGATTTGTGCAGCTGACCTCAATAATATAAATGCCCGATTCGATCCAATTCTAAAAAAAAAATGTTCGCATTAGATTCGAATTCCAATTTATTCGGATTTGTCCAGCAGTTGACCTCAATAATATAAATGGCCCTTTTTGATTGAGTAAAGCTGGACGCAAGATTTGCACTCGCGCCAACTGTTACTCTCATCTTAGGATTTCCTATTGCTTTTCCCCGTCGTGGGAAACGAACACGTGGGTCGAATGGACTGAGTTCAAACGGTCACAAGGCTGTTTCTCTCTAATGTGACGCGAACAACAGTCTTATCTGTGTAGTGACCAGAAATAGCCGCAAGCCTATTCAAATTAAACTGACGAAAATTTCCTCTTTGCCAAATGTGTGCTTCACGTGCAGATCGATCGCTTTTTGTGTAGGTGTGTTTAATTTAAACCTGATCTAGCTTAACGAAAATCATTTTAAATTTAACTCTATTTAAGAAATTTATCGAAAAATATAAAGGGTCAACTTTTTTTATATGTAAGTGAATTTTTTTGAAACGTTGTTAATTTCGATATTTTTGATTAAATTTTGCTAAAGTCATACTGAATAATAGAAAACATTATATGATCTATTCAAATCGATCTGTATATGGATTTTAAAGGTCAAGGTGACACTTACACCGTAAGCAAACCGAAAAAGTTCTGCAGATTAAACGCAAAAATTATAGGCTGGCTAGCCATGAGTCATAAAGTCATGCATTGTGCAGTTATAATGACAGCTTTATATATGTTGTTAAATCCGTATCCAAACCATATTCGAATAAAAGAAATTTACCCCGTCAAGAAATTTCATTTTGTCAAGCATAGGCCACAGATGGACCGCGCTTAAACAGCGCGATCCATCAGTGACTTATATTTGACAAAATTTGTTTAGTCAATATTTTTCTGACTGGTTGAAATATTATGATTCAAAATTGTATTTTTAGCTATATTCCCGAGCCTTTCTCGATGCCAAATATTTCAGAACATTTCTACCAATCGTATGGTGTTAAGCATGGGTCACCGATTGAGCAGAAATCACTTACAACCAATAGGCCAGGATCTCGTCTTATGTGCATGTCCAAAATGAAAAAAGCATGGGTCACCGCTTGAGACTGCCGACAAGGCGCGGTTCATCTGTGGCACATGCTTTACCAAGTGAAATTTGTTATTAGGATGTCGAACCGCCAACTTTCGTGTAATAACGAAAATTTTAATCCCACCAATAAATAAAATTGAATATGTTAGCAAAAATTATTTGCAACCAATACACCACGATCTCGTATTCTGTGCACGCCCAAAATGCATATATCTTCTAATTTTTTTGGAAATCATAAAATGCATTACCGATAATAATCGCCTAAAAGCATTTTTGTGTACGGCAAGTGTTTATAATTATCATTTTTGTTGTCAGAAATTTAAACTTGTCAAGCATGAGCCACAAATACGCGTATGGACAAAACTTCAAAGACAACGATATTAATTAATGATTATTGACACATGTCAATGTGCGTGTGATTGCGTTTTCATTCTTCAAAGTTGGTAACTATTAATATTTATTTTAATATATAGCTGGTTTGAGACCCTGAAATATCATTCCTGGAAAAAATTGCACTTCTCTGCCGCAAATATTTAGGACGATAAATAAGCTAAATCTGACACACACTTGTCGGCTATGACTAAGGCTGGTCAAAACCGAAGCATTTGGAAATCGAATTTGATTCGAATTATTTTTCGAATCGACTTGATTCACGAATTTCATGCGAATAACAAATATCCCATTTTTACTATTACAACTTGTCTTCATTGTGAAAATCAAAAAAATTATAGTTTTTAGTGTATATTCAATTCACACTCCATGACTAAGAGCAACAATTTTCATCTTTTAACGACGAAATGTAATCAATTTTGGTCAAAACACTTCTGTTATCATTGGTTCATCTCACCTCACGACCTTGAAACATGTTTTGGTAAATATACGTCAGTGACGGATTCGCCGCTAATTTCCATCTGTGGCTCGTGTTCTCATTGTAGGGTTAATAATTTGTAAATGTAGTAACCGATCATCTTTTTTAACGTCATAAATGAATCATCAAGGACAATGGCTCAACCACTTTTTCGCTGTTCCTGGAATATTGTTTAAATTTAGAGTCCGAAGATAGTATTGTCAAGTGAAGGCGGAGCAAATATGACCAGCGCTTCGCCCAGGCCTAAGGGACTTCTAATGCCCCCAGAGGAACCTCACTCAACTTAACTTTGTAAAAAACCAATGTCTGGGTTACTCTCCGTGAGAACGAGCAAAGGCGCAAAGACGGACTGTAACAAACGCCCAGTGAATTTATTGGTCATTTGGAGTTTTTGCACATTCCAATATTGAAAAACGGCATATTGATGACATTCATACCAATTATGGACTGTTGATGGATCGTACCTTTGCGGTGCGTTCCAACGACACCCTGTATTTGGTCAAAAAAGTCATTTTTGAATTTTTTTCAATACCGCTAAAAAATTTACTGTCAAAGACCAGTGACTTAGTTGTATTTTTTGTTACAGTGTACAGACTGTAATAAACACACAGTAGATTTACTGGTCATTTATAGTAATTTTGTGTGAAACCGCCGCGTTGATGGGATTTCAGCCAGGTATGGGCCATTGATGGACCGCAATTCTGCGGTGCGTTCCATCAACATCCCATAATTGGCCAAAAATGTTGATTTTGTAGTTTTATTTGAATACAACCAAGTAAAATTACTGTTTACAGCATTTTTGTTCAGTGATGACCTATAGACGGATATTTCAAACTGATGCGATGGGTAAATTTCAATAATTACAATTTTTGCCGCGTGTCTGCGTTTTGAAGAAACCAAAATAAATATGTCTATGTATATAGTTTCACTTATATTTTCTAAATCTAGCTTGTTTTTTTGTAGAAATATTATATAAGACTTCTTTTACTGATGCATTGGAGAGTTTTACTTTTACTTGTCATATGTTACTTTCTTTATCTTATTATCGGTGGATTAATATTCATGATCATTGAAGGAACGTACGATGAAAATAAATGTCACGAAGCGAATCAAACTATAACGAATATAATATTGGAAATTCGCAGAAATACTTCGCAATTTTCTGTAGAACTATTACAAGATCTAACAAAGGTACTTCCAGTTTAAATTATTCTCAATATTATTATTTTTTATTTTTTTTTTTTACGACGCAAGACGTTCTCAAAGAGACCGACAGACTGGAGATGCCAATTATCGTAATACTAATCTTCCAAGTTCAATGTTTGCAGGACTGAAAAGTAGATAAATTTAGAGAACAAATGTGAGGACAAAAATTGCGTGAGGAACAAAAACGTTTCTTAATTTTGAGGCGTTTGAACCCAGACACTGACAGATGCAGTTAGAAATACAGTTATTCCAAATATTTAATTAGTTTTGGGCCCTAAAATCTCATTTTCAGCATATTTTGCGCGCCTTCAGTGAAAATGCGGTCTTCGTTGTGGGTCATATTCTGATCACCAATTTGTTTTTCTATATTTGATAAATAATTTTGCCAAAGTAAGTTTTGCTAATCGTGGGCTGCTGATGAATCGCGCCGACTAGGCGCGGTTGATCAGCAGTGTACGTTTAACTAAACAAAATATCACGTTCCACTGCGCGGCTTTCGAGGAAGCCATAACCCATCCTTACTGTATCAAGTATCCATGAAATAAATTATTGAAAACGTATTTACAAATTAAAAAGGTCATATAGCCATAATAGCGACAAAATAATAATGCATTATTTATAGAGAAATATTCAACACATGAAAAATATATTAACGGTATAAGAAAGAAAATCTTCTTGTTTGAATTTTTAAAACAACATTCGTTTATTAGTGTCACCGTGTTTGCTCAGGATGACCCACTAAATTTTTATTATTTCATTTTTTTTCATCACCCTTTTTGAAGTGGAACACCCTGGCCCCGGCCCAGCCTATGCGGCCACTTATAGACAGACTGGAATAGTGTTCCTGAAGAGATATTATCTTTACTCTCCGGTCTAGCCTAGCTGGTTTGATAGGCATGAATTAATCAACCAGATTCGCCGGGCGCAAAATAGGATTATGTTTGGGGGGGGAGGCGATTCGTACACAAATTACTGACTTTCCGGAAATTATGACATTAGGCATCAAATCTGAATGAGGAAATTAATACTTGCCGAAAGAGCATAAAAAATTATTCCGATTTGTTTTTGCAGCAATTCGTGGAAATTGGGAGTAAAAATCCATCTCCCGCCCTCCAGCAAATCCAACATTGTCCTGCATAAGTGGTCCCTCTAAGATTTGGATTATGAATAAGAAAAAAGTGTAAATCAAATGCGAACCTTGTCATCTTGAAGTTTTATTCTTTATGCTATATGCGTCTACGACTGTGTGTTCTGTTGGACACAAATATAATGGCACAGTCTAAAAAACCTTGCTCGAACACGTTTTGTTGAGTATGAGTCACCGATGGATCGCGCCGATGCTTAACAAAATGAGAATAGTCCGGCTCGGTGACTCAGTCAGTTAAGAGCGATCATATTGTCCGGAAGATCAATGCTCCAATTTTTGGCCGTTTTACCATCGAGTATGCCTTCAGCAAGGCACTTCGTATGTAACTGTAACGTAGGACTGTTACACAGGCACTACGAAGGACCGTACCTACCGGCTGTTGGACCCCTGGTTGGTGAACAGACCGAAAGTAGCAAATAATTCGCAAACCCCAAAAAATAATAAAGCAAAATTAAATAAAAATTAAATAAAAGAGAATGAAATCCAATCAATATTTTCACTAACTAACAATTCCTCGGAGTTTTCATTCAATTTTTTTTTTTTATTCTATTCTTGCTCTCTTTTTTCGTTATGGAAAGTTTGCAAAACTGAGAATATGGACATACTGATTAAGGTGATTTGATGTCTGTGATTTAAAAAAACGAAACCTTGTCACTATGACTTTTTAAAGATATCGTAACTGAAACACAATTTTGTAGACAGCTCAAGATGTTTTAATGAAAGATAGAACTTTTCTCGAGTTTTTAAGGGAAAATTTCTTCAAAACGATGTACAATTTTATTTTTTGGACGACGTTTTTTCCCATGAGTGGGCGTGGCTATAAAAAAATTAAAAATAAAAAGAATCACTGATGATAACCACTCGACAATTACGATTATGGAATAACTTCTGCATGTTCAGCGGAATTATGAAACTCTTTTCCTTTTAACTACGAGGTATCTGCGTGTTTCATTGATTAATGGTTTGTCACTTTATTAAGATTGACAAACTTAATCAAATAAGTATAAAATGATGTACTAAAACCGATTCACTCAAAAGTTTAATTCGAACCAAAAAAACATTGCGAATAACATTCGCGGGGCCCCAGTGGCGTAATCCGAACCATGTTTAGGGGAAGCGAAATTTGAAAAACTTTCTGGATCAAATTATGACGTCATAATGGGCGCCACTGACGAAAAATTGGCTCTGAAAAAATAACATTTTTTGTATATCGTTATAAAAACACAAAATACGCGTAGGAAACGCAAACATTTTCTAAAAAAGAATTTCAGGGCCTAAAATAGGCTTATTAAGTGCATTGTCCTATGTGCCGAAGACACACAAAAATTGTTAAGTATTTCTACGTTTTTAGTGTTTTATAATGTTATTGTTTCGTTATTTATAGAGCTCTATTCCAAAATTGTATTTTAATCTCCCAATTGCCCTTGTTGTGTGTATATCTCTGTTCTGTAAATATTTACTTAAATCTACGTTTCTGTGGGTATTGGGCTATTTGGTCTGAGAACACTAAATTTCAGCAAGAAGAAATAGTTCCTGTAATATCCCCTAAGAATATATTTTTAATTTAGTTTTTATTCAAAATTTCGCTTAATTTTAAATTTTAGGAAATCTCGAACGCAAAAAAATACGGATATTCTGTTAACATTTCTTCAATGACATCTTCTTGTAGCAATAACTGGGATTTTGAAGGCTCGGTATTTTTTGCTGGGACAGTGGTCACCACAATCGGTAAGTTGATGGAAAATTTGATATATGGCACCGATCTAAAAGTTCATTTTGGTAAGCATGGGCCACTGATGGACCGTGCCTCATCGGCACGATCCATCAGTAGCCCATACTTAACAAAACTTATTTGGTCAGTAGGTAGGGTCAGTATACATAACCCATGGTAACAAACCAGCGCAGGAAACTGTTGTCTCGCGTTAACCGGGATCAGCACATGTACGAAGCGATTAAACTGTCGGGCGACCCAACACACGGTTAAACAATCCGATACTACAAATATCAGCATCTTTAAAATATTGCCATTCTCTTAAATTTTTAAATAAAAACCGATTCGGTATCCCGGGTTGAAAAGATTATATGATAAGGGATTTAAGTGGGTTATGCACCATTACGAAATCAAAATACTATTTTCGATAAAAGAAATGTTCAAGCAAATATTTTTATCGGGATAACGATTTTACAAGCTCTATGTTTGGCACTTATTGGATCGTCGATAAAAACACAATAAAAGCACAAGTACAGATGACCTTTTTTAATTCAGGTTATGGTCACTTACATCCAAAATCAGCTGCAGGACGGGCAATCTGCATTATGTACGCGCTGGTAGGAATCCCGCTGTTTGCAATAATGTTCTCAGGAATTGGTGGGAAGTTTGCTGGACTCGTGTTGAAGCTCGAAACTAGGATAAATGGAAGGGTAAAGTGCAAAATTTTACGAATGTAGCGTTTTTGGATAAAAGTATCTGTAGATAACAGACAAAATTAGTTGAATGAACTTTTTTTAGCAGATTCTCGTGCACGTAAGACGTCGAATATTTTAGTATCGGCGATAATTTGCTTCACAGAGTTGTCATCGCACATCAGAAATCTCGCATTTTAAAGCGAACAAAAACGTTTTTCTACCACAACATATCGAACCGCCCAAGTGGACATCGATAGACTTGCTCAGAATAATTTTCTCGAAATTTGATGAGATCGCGGAATCTTTTTGACTTGCCAGCCACAGGAGTTCGGGTTTCACTATACTTACACGCATTTATTATAGGGATGTACCGAGGTATCGGCATCGACCGCAAAATAGCCGATACCACCGATACCTTTTAAATGTTTGGAAATTTGGGGAATTCGCTCTAACCGAGACCTAAATCAGTTCCTAAAAGATCCAACTAACGGTCACTTGAATTGCAATAACCGGCTACAAAAAAGAGAGCATCAGTCGGCTCATCACAGTCCTCGTAATATCAAACATTACGCAATGAAGTGGAAGAGTAGCTAACCTTAGCTAACTTGGAAAAAAGTTGTTACCAACTTTGTTCTCAGATTCCTGGATTTGGACCTTAGTTCTTAAACTTTGATTACTGAAAATAAAAAAAAATCAATACTCGTTTTTGTGATTTGGCAAATTTTTCCCAATCAAGAAATTTTATTTTGTCGAATGTTACTCTTAATTTGGTGAAGATGTTGTTTTCAATAAAATATGGAGTGCTCCGATATTATTGGACAAATTTTCCTGTCTGAATCAATACAAACTCCACTATAGTTTTGTTTCGCAATTATACTTACAAAGAATTTTAACCGAAAAAAATTAATTTTTAAGGAAGTTATTTGAGCATACTCGGCATTTTTTGGTGAGTATCGGTCAGTGTCGGTGATATGGGTATCGGCTCATTTTGCAGTATAGGCATCGGTATCGGTAAAAAATGGTATCGGTACCTCTCTAATTTGATATTCGTTTAAAACAATTTGTACAACCTTTAAACAGTCTGACCCAAAAAATCACAGCCTTCCATATCAGAAACATGTTGCCAAAATACTTTATGCTGATATTGTGCCACCTTGGATCGCGCCGCCGAAGTGCTCCTCATTCATGGCTCATGCGCAATAAAATTTCATCTTTTTATGTCGTGTCGTCAGCGGCGTGATCCAATGAAGGATACTTGGCAAATTCTATAATCAAAATGATTGGTTTTGATTTTTCAGGCAAAACGTACGTGGGTTCGTAAAGTTCTCCTTGTTGCTGTTGTATCGGTGTTGTACGCCGTTTTTTGTCTACTTATTCCGTCAGTTATATTTATTTCTGTTGAACCATGGAGTTATGAAGATGCTTTTTATTATTCTTTTATTACAATTACTACTATTGGATTTGGTGACATCGTTGCAGGTTTGTAAGTCGTTATGTTTAAAATATGAATCAGCTTGATTCCAGACCCTGAATTTCAATTTATGTTTCAATGTATTGTATTTAATTTCAATTGCTGAACGGTCAGTAATTTGAAATAAAAAGCACAGCTATAACGTAATTATCGCAAACGTTCGGGAACCCCCAAAATAGTATTTTCTACGTGTAGTCAGTAGTCGCTTGGTGGGGCAGAGTGCCGTTTTTTATGCAAACTCCAATCACGTTTAAAAAAAAGACAATTTTCCCAAAATAAATTTATTAATAGAGGCACATAAAATTCCCCCTTTTAAAAGAACATTATATTTTCTATGCTGCCCAATTTGTTCATTATTGGGAATAAGGAATTTGTCTTTATTACACTCAAAGCCATCACCATAAAATCGAGTGAATGAATGGTTTTTTCGACCGCCTATTTGCGAAGTAAAACTATCCAGGGTGTTTCTGAAATAATTGTTCAAAATAAGATTTCTTGGACATCCCATGAGGTAATTTGCTCAATCAAAATTGTGTCTTATTCTCAACTTATGGCCAAGTACGGACTTTAGAGCCTGTGTATCTATTCCTGTTGTGAGAATCTCCCCTGACTTATTCCTACCTCAAACTACATTTTCAGATTCGAATTCTTCTTAGTAAATAATGCAAAATGCGCCTAAAATGACGGTTCTTTCAAATCAGATTCCAAGGTAATCAGATATTCGTTGTTTAAATAACTTTTGAGTTGAGCTAGGTGCTATGCATTTTTTTAATCTTATTTTTCAACATCTTTAGGAACCGATCCAGATACGAATTATATTCCGATTTATCGAATCATTGTTTACTTTTGGATTTTATTCGGGATGGCGTTCATGGCAACAGTTATGTCTCTTATCAGCGATTTTTTCAAACAAACTGGAATAAAAGGTACACACTCAAAAGATTCTTGTTTTTTTTTTATATAAAATTCGAGAAAAACAAGGCCAAATAAGGGTAATGGATTCAATTAACAGACGCTTATAGAGGTAAAGCCCAATCAGAAATTTTATTTTGACATTTTGTCACCGTATGATGTTCAGTGGGGGATGCACCATTTGCCATATGCTTAACAAGATGCCGTAACAAGAGGTCACGTGAACCACCGTGTACCTCCGAGTCTTTATCCATTTGCTACTCTTACTTGCGTGACAAATTACTGACTATTGATTGGATTGCAATTTTCCTATTTTAGGTCGAAAACGATTGCAAAATCGTCATATCCAGAAGCCGAAACGAAATGACGAGGTAGACGGCCCGGAGTCTGAAATCGACGATCCTGATACTGATAACCAATCCGAATCTGATGCATATGATTCCGACTTACAATATGCCAATGATTCGGATTTCAATTCGGACATAGACACAGCGGAGATTTCGGACAATGAATATGAAAGTATACAAATTCCTAAGTCAATTCAGGAGAGATGATGTTTGAAAAGTCAGTGTAAATTCGACAGTTTGATCGACAGTGACACAATTATTAAGACGAAGGTTGATATCGTCCGTTGAGCATGGATTATTCGATATACAAACTTTTGAAATCGCTATATTGGCCTATATGACGACTTTCCGTTGTTCCTATAGCTCGATCAGTAAAATGACTAGAATACGCTCCAAACTACGCATCTCCAACTTTCTGTGTTTGAATCCCGTACTGTATTCTTATATGCGAGAGTATTGCTGACTCTTCGCTGGCACACGGGGGTCCACGTAACTACGAGTTCCTGCTTTCCCACCAACCATGCCTATATAAAGAAAATCTTAGGTCGCATTCATGTCTGTCCATTCCTGCAGAATAAAACTGAAATCTCGGGTATATTTCGTTTACATCAAATCAAATTGCTCACACATGAGTAGCAGCCACATATATTATAAAAGACACTTGTGGGGCGTTATTCATCATTGGTGCAATGAAAGCTAACAAATAAATGTTGAACAATTTGATGATTGCAATATTTTATGTTCTCTATTTTATATGGAAAAAATTAATAAAAGGAGTTCAGTGAAAGAAATCCAATACGGGTGAGCTTAAGAGGGGATTTACGCTATACTACTAATAATACATTCTTTAATCTTTTCTTTTCATCTTTGACCTCGTTTTCCAATAAACAATTCTTAACTATCATTGGTTCCTCAACCTGCTGCCTTGCCCCCTTCTCATCCCTGCCCCCTCCCACGAACGGCTGCGGCTCCGACGAACTTAATGAGGTTAAGAGTTGTATTGCATAGGGTTATATGCTGGACTCGAACCAGAAATTTTACCAGCGATTCTATCAGTGATTACGGCTGGATAATTCGATTCGGTGATTCGAATCGATTCGAAGAACAATTCATTCGAATCAATCGTCAATCGTGTATAGGATCAAAAACTTGCTGAACAAATTAGAATTTTCATTTTTAACGGCTAAATGCAATCAATTTTGGTCAAGTTTCGCCAAAATCGATTATAATATGTCGTTAAAATATGGAAATTGCTCTTAGACATGTAGTGTCATTTAAAAACACAAGAAAAACTGTAAATTTCTTGATTTTCGCAATGGAGACAAGATGTAATAGTAAAAATGGGATATTTGTTTATTTCATGGAATTTATGTTTCGATCCGATTCAAAAAAATTATTCGAATCAGATTCGAATCCTAAATGATTCGGTTTTGCCCTGCCATGCGGCGGTAGTGATATACACTGTTTTTAATTATTGCTTTTTCTCAGTGATCAGGGCGGGACAAAATAAATTTATTCGGAATTACAAATCTGATTCGAATATTTTTTTATTTTTTTGAATCAGATCGGAACGATAGTTCTATATAAATACTAAATTTCCCTATTTTTCCATTAATACTTGATTCATTACCAAATTAGTGAAAATATAGCTTGTATAGTTTTTCCACAAAATGCGAAAAGTTTTACTCATATTTGCAAGTTTTTGTTCCTCTGGCCAAGTCACGACCGATTCTAATGATTTGCTGTGCGATCGATTTTAACACTAGCGGTGTGCAAGCAATATTTATTTTCGCTCATTTTTCATGTAGGGCTGCGCAAACCGAATTATTTTGGAAATTAGAATCTGATTCGTATAATATTTTCGAATCGGATCGATCACTAATTCTATATGAATGCCAAATATCTCATTTTTACTATTGTAACTTGCTTGCATTTTCTCAAGTCGAATACGAGTCGAGTTTATCAGCTAAGACGGCTCTAGTCGAATTAAATCATTGAAAAGAAGACTCGATTGGACTTGTTGACTCGAATTTCCCAAACACTGGTTCCAAGTGCCGTAGTTTTGTATATGAAATCTCCTTCCAACTTGGTAACAATAACAAATTAGACTGTTTTATTTTATTCAACAATTAAATGTCACCACATCAACAAAGGTTTTTTATCCCAGCTTGATATTGCATTTAGGGACCGAAGTAATATCACAGCGTCCGTCACATATTCCGGTGACGCGTGTTCAGTCACAATTTTCGTAAGAAAATCTAGACTTTGTAATTTCTTCAGTTCATTTTTGTTTTCCCATGGGTTCACTTTAAGAATACCGTATTTGTTGACTAGAAGTTCTGAAAATACTGGGTGATATTTGGGGTCGAATTCGGCTTTTTCTGCCAACATCGACATAACAAAATCTCTCCGCATGCGCAAGTCTGTGAGTTTTTGAGTGTCACAAACGCCAGTTGAGTCGGTAGCAATTTCTTCAATTTTATCGGCAATATTTCGAACCGTGAAGCCGTACAGTCTCCGCCGGTGACGAAAGACATGTTGTAAATATACGACGATCGAGTTGAAATGCGATTTCCCCGACAACTCTTTTCTCCCAATTTTTCTCTTTTCGGTCGAAAATTCCTTTGGTATTGGATAATTTCGACATTTTCGTAATGTTTTCGAGTTCTTCTTCACTGCTGTCAAAATTCAACTTTTTGCTGACCGTGGAATCCGATCCGGAACCGAATCCGGTTGATTGTCTTTGCGTTGATTGGCCGATTGTGCCTTCCTCGCTTTTCACGCCTTTAGTTTTTACTCTCCCAATTTCAACATGGCGACGACCCGGCTCAAAGAACCTGTATTAAGATGGAACAGTGTGAATGAACGTTAAAGATGGCAAAACTGAATCATTTGGAATTTGAACTGTTTTTGAATACTTTTTTTTTTACTAAGATCAAAAAACTTATATTTGTAAATGTCCGTAACAAAAGCACAGTAAATTTACTGGTCATTTGAGGTAACTGCATATTTCCAAAGTTAAAAAAACGGCATGTTGATGATATTTGTGCCAATTATGGGTTGTTAATGGACCGCACCTTTGCTGTGCGTTCCATCAACACCCCATATCTGGCCAATAAAAGTCAATTTTGAATTTTTTCAATACCGGCAAGCAAAATTATTGTTGAAGACCAGTTATTTTGTTTCATTTTCTCTCATAGTGTGCCGAATCTCACGTTTCATATTAAAATTTTGTCCAATCATGAAAATCAAGTAATCTATAGAAAAGAATCAACTAATGGCGATGTAAAGAAAATGTGCGAGGCAATGTTTTTCAATTTACTCTCGATTATTAAGAGCTAAAGATATTTGACGAAAATCATGGTAAAATCATTGCTCTCATGAAGCTTATCTTAAAATACATTCGAATCTTCGGCAAATCACGTCGTTTTTACTTTTCCTGCGGAGCATATGTGATAGAAAAACATGGACAAACAATTTTTTTTTAATCCTATCGGTTTGGTTCAAAAAGTACCTTCACCTGTGTAACAGAACAATGGCTAATACCTGTTCGGAGTTGTTGAGTATTGCTCGCTTCCAAACTGTTCATAACTCAATGCTCCTTCTGACAAAGATGTCGGAGGATTCTCGTCTTTCTTGACTTCATTTACATTTAAATCATCATAAGATTCTACGGAAATACATTCATTTCATGCTATTACATTTTGAGACTAATTAGACCCAAGCGTAGTTTAACAAGAGGGTGAGGAGATACAAACGACAGTCTAAGTACTGCAGGTAAAAAAAAAATAAAAAAATGGTTTTCAAATGCATGGTTCAGTTCAGCCATAAAATCGTTTTTGCTATTCGTATTAATTGGATTGTCGATGTTTGGTTTTATCGAAACAAGCAAAGTTAGAAGCAGCTTACATATTGTATATGACCGTTTCATATCAAAACGAATTTACGATGTCACAACGAATCGTGTCATTTGTAACGCCACGGAGATAATAACACGTTGAAATTAACACAATCAAAAAAAAATTACGTCGTAACAAATTTAGTCGGGTATGCCAGGTCCATCTGTGTCTTATGATTGAAAAATGAAACATCCGATTGGAAATAACTTGAAAAACACGTTGGAAATTTTTAATTTCTTCTCGTAGGGTTTCCTCCCAAATGCATAAGAGGCGGATGAACTAAACCTCGGTGGAAATATATCTCTACCTAGAAAACATGTTCATCATCGCTATCCATCATCAGCTAATGCTTGACGTAATAAAAGTTCTGAGTTCGGACAAAATTATTCTAAAAAAATGTCAAGTACCAAATCACCTATTACCGCGAAAATTTCCCACGCTGGAAGAACCTCATCCTAACTCGGGATACAATGCCATATCCTTGCAGCACTGGTGTAACCTTAATAGGACGAAAATATCTTGCCAGTGACATTCTGAAGGTGACAAAGTTTACATTTTGTCAAGTATGATTCACTGATGGAACGCGCCTTTGCAGCGCGATCCATCAGTGACTCGTATTTAACAACAATTATTTGGGCAAATTATTTCTGACTGAGATAGTCACTCGCAATACCTAGCGTAGAATATACCGATGAACCAAATATTAAACTCACGTAAAAAGTTTGATTTTAATAGAACTCGTTTAGCATTCACAATCTGTGGTGTTTGCTCAACAGACGATAGTAATTCGACACTGTCATTCGTGGTTTTCTGTAAAGAAAAATTAAATGTTTTAAATTCGAGACTGGTTTTATTAGAAACGCAGTAAAGGTAAATCCAAAATTTTTATTTTTAAAGTTCTTGCATCTTTGGTGGTTTGTGCAGCACTATAGTCCTGTGTGAACGCGTTGACTATGGGTTTTGTGTTTGATTAAAGAAATTATTTGCTGTATAATGTAAATTCAGAAGGTGTGTAAAACCCATAATTGCAAAATTTCGGATTGTTCACTTGCCCATCCGACTATAAGCGAAAGACAGATCAAATAGAGGGCATAAGGGATGGTCAGTTCAATTCGGTGGTTCGCATCGATCCGAAGCACAAATTATTCGAATCAATCGAGAATCGTTCGTAGTAATTTGGAATTTTTATGTTTTAACGATAAAATGCAATAGATTTTTTTCATATTTGACCAAAATCGATTGTATTTTGTCTTTAAAATACGGGAGTTGTAACTATGATTTGATGTATTGTCATAATAGTGACGGGTTTGCTATAGTGAAAATAGGATATTTGTTTTTATTTATATGGAATTAGTGATTCGATTCGATTAGATTCGAATTCCAAATGATTCGGTTTTGCCCAGCCCTAGCTGGTACAATTCGTAGTTGCCCATATCAGTCCATGGGAAATCAACAAAAATCCCAATTGACATCACAATGATTTTGTCACGTGCGATATGATATCTTTTTAATAATTGGTTGATTACCTAAAAAGGCACTCTTCTTAAGCTTCTTACTTCTTTGTCAAGCAAAATGCCAAAAATTTGTCCCCAATAAAGAAAAAATATGAAAAATTATTTCTGCGAATTCACTGATATTTGTATAAAATGTTAGAGACAAAGTTCCATCATATCACATATTTTGTTTCGGAATACCAAGTAAATTTGGCAAAAAATTTCATCGTGGAAGTATATAAATAATTCAACTTTATTTCAAAATAGCTTTGTCCCTATGACGGGTGCACGATTGATTCGAATATTGTGCGCCTCTGATCGATTCGAATCACCGAATATATTTGCTTTGCGCTACTTGCGAGGTATAAGTCGGTTATAAACTTTTCAGCAACCAATATCGTGATTAGTTTGAACAGTCCAAAGCAGTCAGTGCGTTCTGTAGGTACCGGCTTTGGAATAACCCGAGTGTATTTCCTGCGTGTTGTGAAAGGCGCCTAAGAAGTGGTAGATCGTTTTATCATTGTCCAGGGCAGATACCAATCATTGAAAAAAAATTTATGAAGAAAGAAATTGATATGCGAGAGAAATTTTTTTAAAACGCTACAATCAACAAACATGGGACATATAAATGTGGAACCAAAACAAACGCCTCGATGTACTGTGCTTTTGCAAATCAAATATTCAGCGGAAAAATTATAATGGGATACCTTACGTTGCTCTGGTAAAGCGGCATATGCCGTGGATGACGTTGACAGTGACGTCAGAGTTGATGACGGAGGAGCAACCTCCGTTGAATAGGTTTTATTATTTTCTGTGTCTGGTTGCAAAGGGAGAAATGTCGAATCTGTAAATCCACTTAGTCTTGCAATTTCTTCTTTCAAAGTTTCATTTTCTTTTTCTAATCTGTGTTTTTCACGTTCGAGTTGTTGCTCGGTTAAACTTACTTCAAAATTTTCCATTTTCCAACCAAACTATGTCTGCTTATCCAAGCATTTTAAAGTGATATCGAATTTTCTTTATAATTCTTGTTAGTTTGTATTCATATTGTGATGTCACAATCCATAATATGAGATAATGAATGAAAATTTTTAACGGAGTTAAAATCAGCGTTGTGTAGATCAACAACTAGCATTCTGAGAAATATACAAAATTGCAGCAAAGATGTTATTAATTGATTTTGCTCCTGTTATTTCAGAAAAATAGTGGGGGTTAAAATTTTTGGGCTTATATTCCAAGATAATATTTGGAGTTCAACTAATGAGACAAGCGCAATTTTTTGCAAAGGAAGCGCATTTTCGAAATCTAATAAATAAATTCACATCGTGCTTTTCGCTCTATTCGCCATAGACTTCATCTCAGAAACCTTATTGCAAATATATAATTGTACAAAAAGATATTTTGCCAGGTGCTATATGGTGTATACGCACAAAGGCGCGTACTTGGCAACATCTCATCAACATTGCGAATTCGAATCATAGAATAGCTATTTACTGAAATTTGCGGATAAATTTATAGCAATTTAGTTACAGTGCAGCCATGCCACTAATTATTGTTGGCAATAAGTACGTGACTCGTAAAATGACTAATATCAATGAGTATCAGAAACTGAAACACAAATTCTCAGAAAAAAGTCGAAAATACAAAAATGAACTCATCACTCTGAATAATAAATGCGATCATTTTTTTTACAAATTTTCGACGGGGACTCATTTCCCACTTCCTGTGTCACACTGTTGACGAGAAAAATTGAAAAAATTTATGTATTTTTTTTAAAATTACATTACATACAAAAGCCAATCTAGTATTATAGGCGGTGCGATTCATCATTGACTCCTACATAGCAAATTTCATTTATTCAAACAATTTCTGACTGGGATGCTCGGTAAAATACCCCTTTTGAAATTTGTGATTAGACAGCCTGTTGACAAATGCATCTATTTATAAATGAACTTGACATCGGGGTTACCGAACTAGCTTTCAGTGCAATTCTGTGATAACATCGCTCCAAACAAAGGCGAAGAATTTAAAATCGAATCGGAATCCAATAATATATTGACTTGTGGTGTTGCAATCAAATAATTCCATATCAATTTGAAGCACAAATTATTCGAATCATTTGTTAATCGGTCACAAAAAATTTCAGCAAAAAGATACAGTACTTTCAATTTTAGTAAAATTTACTTAAAATTTACTAGTAAAATTTTTACCCTCAAATATGAATGTGGAAAAATTGCAGAAACGGAACATCCCCTCTGATTATCGGTCGATTCGATCTGATTCAAAAATAAATTATCCGAATCAGAGTGAAATTTAAAATAATTCGGTTCTACTGCTCAGATCCAGATGCGATTCACCTATACCGAAGCAAATGCTTAACAAAGTATATCTAGACTAAATTTTTTTGTTTGAAATTTTTTAAATATTTGAATGTGGTTTTTAAAATGCTTTTTGTTTTTTTGTTTTTGTTTTTCCCTGCACATGTTTCAGAGTTCGGCTAACTATAATTTTAGTTCCTGTGGAACGTATTACACCGCTTATTTTTGGGGTAAATTAACGCACAACTTTGTTTATTTCGTCAAGCATGAGCCACTGATGGACCGCGCCTTGGCAGCGCGATCCATCAGTGACTCATGCTTGACAAAACTTGTTCGGGCAAAAGATTTCAAGAAAAGACTGGGGTATGACATATGAAGTCAATCACGTTTGTTGTAGTTATTCTATAACATATTAATTCGAATGAAAAAGGGAAACGGAAGTTGGTTCCATAAAAATTGACTCAAATCAACCAATGTACTCCACTTTAGTTTATCATTCGTGTTGGCCATTAAACTTCAGACAAAAAACATGTTTTCGCTAAGCATGGGTCACTGATGGAACGCGATCATGCTTGACAGAATAAATTCTCAAGTCGGAAATTGCAAAAAAAACGTACCAAATTATTTTTTCGAATATGGGGTGTACCATAGGATTCCGCTCAGTGACGAACTTTCCATGCGTTTCACATTTTTAATAAAGCGAAAAAAAAAGAAAGAAATAAAAATGAGATAAAGATATATTAATATAAGTTGCAACACATGTTGTAGACTGATCATTTTGATGTACTATAAAAGGCAGTACCATTGATTAGAAGTAAATTTCAAAAATGGCATTCCGGTTAATAGTTATTTATTTCGCTTTGAGATTGAGCTTGACGTCTGGAGCAAAAAGTAAGCCCTTTTTGGAAATAGTTGGTTCATTTTGATCCTTGCAAAATTGGGCTTTTAGAATTTCCCGCGTGTCGCATAATGCGATTAAAAGGAAACAAAAAGTTTTAGGTTATTTGACAATCGCGCAGGGACAGATGCCACAAACTGCACTTTATTATAGTGGTTCAATCCTATCCAGGATGTTTTTTATACTTAAAGTGCAATTATTGGTACAACTACAACATATTGTATTAGCTCATTGCTATATAAATAAATAGATGGAGCTTTGATGATCCTCCTTCTAATCGCTGCTTCTGACATTGTTGATAGTGAATTTAAGAAAAAGCAACAGCGGGAGGTATTTGAAACTATTTCAAATAATACCTTTTCGTTGTTTTTCATCTGTAGTGCTATAAATACCCGTAGACAGCGGTTAGGTGATCAAGCACTTCGGCAGGGCAATATCGCCGAATCTTTGATCAAAATCTGCAATAAAATATATTTTATACAATGAATTAATAAAATTTCTTTTGTCTTATTCCAGACAGAAAATGTTTTGCTCCAGTTTATTGTAGTGATGATGAGTTGGCAAGACCTGAATGGCTGCAAGTTTTTCCACGACCGAAGTGCAAACTACATATCTCGGCGCGTATCTTTATGTGCTGAAAATATATTTATTTTTTTCATAGTCACTTCTTGGAATGGATCAACCTGACCAAGGCCCTGTACCGGCGGCCACTTATCCTATAAACACGAAATTCTATCGACTCAGCCAATTCAAGTTATTACACCATGGAAGTGATGGGTATGTATTACCGAACCAGACTCGAACCCGAGCTCTTTAACCTGTAATGTCAACACGTTCAACCACTAAGTCATCGTACCCACCACCAAACCCATTTTCTAATTCTTTGTTTTGTTAAACTGAGTCTATGAATAACCACTATCGTCGAGATGTGATTCATGTGTGTAGTCATCTGCAAATGAACCATGATAAAGCTAACTTCTAAATAAGGTTGAAATCTATCCATCATGATCCTTGACAAATTCGAAAAAAGTTGATCGCAAAATTTCAACAAACTAACCCCGCAGTAAGTGAACGATCCATCTGTGATGCAAGTGACTTTTTATACCGCGACAAGGGTGCAGTGGATTTACCTTTTTTGCAGTATAGGTAAATTTCCAAAGTTGAATTAACGCCTTGTTGATGAGGTGAGAGTGGATTTCATAACGCTGTTTATCATCGCGAGTCGGCGCGTTTTATCAACAGCCAATTTTATAGTTTGATTTCAATGACACCAAGTAAAATTACTACCAAAGAAAGGCAATTTTGTTACCGTGTGCTTATAGTCATTTTTAAGGTAAAAAGTTTATATACCTATAATGTTTTTTTTTCAGAACAACGGCTCTACCGAAGTAGTGAACTACGGACCACAAGGAAAACGGGGACCCCAAGGTTTACAGGGTATTCGGGGTGAAAAGGGGGAACAAGGAATCGCCAACACAACAATTACAGATAATCTTCAACAAGGTAATTTTGAAAACTGATCGATTTACTAAATATCGAATCAGCGTGTCTATAATCGACATTTAAAGTAATCAGTAGTGATGGGCCGATGCCAAATTTTTGCCGATACCGATAAGAGTACCGATACCACCTTCTTAATTTCTATTCCGATGCCGAGTACCATATTGAATAAGGAATAAGTTGTGGGGCTTTTTTATTCACGTACTTTTGCTTTCGGTATAGTTTTACCCACGTATATTTGCGCTAACTTACGTTTGCTTTGTTTTCCCATTTCACTTTCCGCTGCGTTGTGGAGATTGCCATCCT
The DNA here is from genome assembly GCA_963675895.2 of Styela plicata. Classification (NCBI taxonomy): domain Eukaryota; kingdom Metazoa; phylum Chordata; class Ascidiacea; order Stolidobranchia; family Styelidae; genus Styela; species Styela plicata. The sequence goes on from OZ023152.1 coordinate 12,749,483, forward strand.
AGCCAAGAAACACCCGGCACCGGTACTGGTATCAGCACAAAGTTTCTGATATCAATATCGACGCTTCAAAAAGTACCGATACCTGCCGATATATTTTCCGATACCGATACAACGGCACATCTCTAAATATTAGCAATCAACTTTTTGTCATTTTGAAATACAAATGCACAAATAATATTTTTTGTATTTTATTTTTTTAACATTGCTTCATGGTCGTGGTGCCTTCATGGTCGTGGTGCATATTTTCACGTATAACTTTGACTCACTGATAGATTACTCCAAGATGCGTTGTACATGGGAAACTGCGTATTATCTATGTGTTTTAAACCCAACTTCTTGGAGCGGATTACCATTCCGCCCTGAACAAGCGCCACTTATAGACGGAGTGGACGTGGATTATCGAGTCGGTCTCGCCGGTTCTTAAACCCGAGATCTTCAGACTGCGATACCAACATAAAAAACACAATGCGAGGCCATCGCGTCCAGCTTGATGGTAAAGTTTTGTCTTCTATAGTGACATTCTTCATAATCTTAACTTCCCTTCAAAAGGCATTTTAAGATATTTCATATCATGATTTGGATATTTTTTGGATGATTTTTTCTAATCGGACGGAATCGTAAACTCCGCGTAAATAACCAATAACCCATTTTTACCATTACAACTGTCTTCAGGGTGAAAACAAAAAAATAGTTACGAAATATTAATATTAGCATAAACAAGCATTCAGACAATGTATTATCAATTAATATTTCATGTCAAAGAGGTCAATACAATTTTTATATTTTAACGACAAAATACAAATCTGAGCGATCGATTGCATTTTGTTTGTAAAATGAAAAATCCACTTTATTCAGCAAGTTTTTGTTTGTTTCTGTGAATAATTTGTTCTTTCGATCGATTCGAATCACCGAATTAAATTGCCCAGCCTAGACTTTAACCCATGCTTAATCGAAGCAACAAGGCAGTTTCAAAATAGTAGGAACATACAATTACTGTAAATGGACAGTAAATTTACTGAACTTTTATTACAGCGACTGGGTAAAATAAATCTTTATTATATGTTCAGGAATCGAAATCCTCCAAACTAGTCTTCAGGAAAAAGAAAGTGTATTTACATTGAATATTCAATCTCTCCAAGGTCAACTTATTAACAAGGACGAAGGTGAATCTTTTATTATTTAATCTTTAACAAAAAACGCGGACCATCTATGACTCTCAATACCATTTATGCTTTTTACCTTGACTGTGAAGTTCACATTTCGGGTAGACAAATTTTAAAATTAAAACAAATTAAGGAAGAGATATTTGGATGTGAGTTTATCTATAGTCGATGATTTTCCCATTATCTATCATGATATCTAAACATTATCTATCTTTATGCATCCAAATCGATGCAAAAACATCAGCAAAATAAACCATGTTTACGAGATTTAGGTCAATTATGGGCTGTTGATGGACCGCATCTCCGCCATGCGTTCCGTCAACACCCCGTCTTTGGCCAAAAAAGTCAATTTTAAATTTTTTTTTCAATACCGCCAAGTAAAATTACTGTCAAAGACCAGTGATTTTGTTGCATTTTTTGCCACACTATATTGCAACCCATAATTGGTTAAAAGAAAAATCGCTTTTGCAGTTTTTTTCAGTACCGAGCAGGATTACCGTCAAAGAACGAAGATTTTATTGCATTTTTGTTGCAGCGTACTTCATAAACCGATGTCAATAACATCTGACTAGCTTCACTCTCGGGAGTCTATCTCATTCGTAGAAAAATAGATAATTTATATATTTCAGAAATCAAAAGCCTCACCACAAAACTTGAAGAAAAAGGGGAGGAAACTGATTCAAGTATCCAAGACCTCGAACGTAAATTAAATATCAAGGAAGAAGGTGATTTAATTTTATTTCCACATTGCATAAATGACAGACACTTTACAAAAAACGAACCCTAAAAGTTAAACGGAATATAGCATTCGAAAATTATATTCTCAAGCCTGAGTCACAGATGGAGCGCGTCTCGTCGACGTGTTCCATCAGTGACTCATGCTTGAGAAAATAAGTCCTCATGTCAGAGGCGAGTTAAAAGTTAGTCTCGGGGGCCTGTCTATATTTGTCTTCTCTCTATTGCAGAAATCACAAAATTACGAAATGATTTGAGCGATCAAAAGACAACGCTGGAAGGGATTATTCAATCGAAAATCAATGACGTTTTGGTGAAATGGACAGGTAGAGTTATTTTTTAGTTCAGTAAAAACATATTTAAAATATTTAAAAGTTACATTTCCTGGTTCGGTAGGTGAGGGCTTAGTATTTACCATAACGTTTTTCCTGACTGTGGTAAGAGGTGACCTGAAAGAAGTGGTAGAAGGTTTTACCTTGGTTATTTTTGGATAAATTTATTTTGTTTGTGGAAATGAAGTGTTAATTATCAGTGAAATTGAAGCTAAAAGATTTTTCTCCAGTCACCATTTCATCATTCACCATTTCGGTACTTGAACAAAATGACTGTTGAAAACGATATTTCTTGTTTGTGTGAAATTACCCAATCCCAAATTTTATTTTCTCAAGCATGAGTCACTTCGTTATATTTAATGTTAAATGTGTTTTTCACTTTCAGATTTGAACACTCGAATGAACAATCTAAAGCAGACAACAGACAGCCAAAGAACAAGGATTGATAATCTAGGTATGTTATGTTATGTTTCAAACCATCTTTGTAACTTTGAAAAAATCTTTTAGAAATCATTTTTGTTAAATTTAAAGTCCCCGGTGGATTGCAGCTTTGAAGTTAGGACCGGGAAAACCGAATCATATGGAATTCGAATATAATTCAAATATTTTTAAATATCAAATCGAATCGCTAATTCCTCATAAATTATTTACGGTTCCTCATAAAAATTTACGGCTTTTACCATAAAAAATTTGCCCACTATCCAAATAAATCATTCTTTAGTTACAAATTTGTTATTAAATATATAAACAATCTGTAGAAGTTTTCAGTTTATATTTCATTTCAATGGGCTAAAAAATTTAAATCAAGAATTGTTTTTTCGGCTTCAAAATATGAAAATTCCATTCTATTTCGCAAGTCATGGTTTCTGTGCGATCCACGGATGATTCGTGCTTCCACGAATGATTCGAATCTAATCACCAAACTGAAAAGCCCAGCTCCACTTCTGGCGCTATCCGCATTTTATTATGTTCCACTGATTTTTCACTATTTTCGGTCACATTGACAACAAGAAAAAACTAATATAGATTATAATAATAAATCTGCAAAATATCGGTTAATTTGCGCCACTATTTACTTGTCTCAAATATACGTGTCATAGGTGCGAAAAGTGACCGCAAAATCAAATTTTTGAATTGAAAATGATTAAAACCTAATCCACAAAAATGGTGCCATGTTAAAAATTTAAAAATAATCTCGGGTATTATTTTAAATATTGTTCCTAAATGTTGAAGTATTGAAGTATCAGGCATTAGTACGTTATGAATTTTCCAACAAAATTTGTCTTTTTTTCAGTTGGAAGATCTCACGGAAGTGAATAAAGACGAATCATATTTTGAATCAAATCGTTGTAAACAAAACAAAATCAAAAGTTCCGACAAAGTTTCACACATTTTGACAAAGACTTTTATTTGAACAGGAATTGAAGGAAATATTCGTCTAGTTAACGGTAATTCAACAGGTGGAAGAGTTGAAATATTCCACAACAATGAATGGGGAACAATATGCAATGATATGTGGGACGAAAACGACGCTACAGTAATTTGTAATATGCTCGGACTGGGGCGTCCAAAATTTTGGAGTCCAGTGCAAAATAATAAAACATATCCATTAGTATATGGACAAGGAACTGGCGCAATATGGCTGGATGATACAAACTGCACCGGTCATGAGAGGAGCATTGTCGACTGTGAGGCGCGTCCTTGGGGGAAACATAATTGCCACCACCACGAAGATGTAGGTGTAACGTGTACTTGATTTCATTCAAGTGAAGCAAGTCATTTAATATGTTCATTTTATTTTGTTCAAAAACCAATTCAGACGTTTTTAATATTTTTTCTAGAATTATTATTTGGAGTATTCATTGTATCGGTATCACGATTTAAATCATAACAGTATTGGCGAAAATATTGATATAAGTATATTTCTGCCCAAGACCCATTTTGATAAAACTTCAAAGCATTGTCGTATATTTCATTAGGTGTTATTTGCCCTATAGCAGAGGACTTTGGAAGTACTGTCACTCTGTGTATGCAATTCACTGTATTTTACTATAGCGGCTTAATTCGGTTCATGATGTTTCCGCTTAGAGTGCAGTCGCGGGTACTACATTTTCCAGTGGGTCTATGTCGCCTTGTGGAAGTTAGTTGATTCATTTGAGACGCTGCACCGGCCTCGTTTGGAGCTGATTTCAATAAAATAAATTTATTCCTTTTTAAAAGAAAAGTCTCATTCCGACTTCTCATAAATATGTTCGTGATGGATGTAACATTCCGAGATGTAAGTTTCCCTTCATGTCCAACGAAAACTTTTGTTTTGTCAAGCTTGGGCCACTGACTCATCAGTGACTCATGCTTGACAAAATAAAAGCAATGACCAATACTTCTTAAAACATATCTAACCGAATCACTCTTTTTGTTGATTTTTTTTTTTTGCTCTTTGTATAAAAATAACTAACCTGGCGTTAATCGCTTTTCATTGTTTTATGCTGGATTGTCACTATACCAAATCGTTATTTGATGTTTTTTCATTTTGTGTATTTCCATTTACAATCAACATTAAATATATATCTTAATTGAACGAATCGATTCTGACTAGTTTATTTATTCCGCTCAATCACCAGATAATGAAGAGTGTAGTTGTTGTATTTGCTTATACTTATATTAATCGAGTTGGTACGTATGCTTTCTTTAATATCAAATAATTAAAACATAGAAAAAATGTCTCTGGTTGAGCATGGGACATTAATGGATCGCTCCGTTTCGGCGTGGTGGTTCAAACGGAACCATTAGAATAAAGAATCAATCGTCGATCCCGAATGTAAAACGTGACTTGAAACATGAAAAATATTCACGCGTATCGGAAATTGAAGCAAAAATTCTCAGTAAAACGTCGATCAAAAAAAGACAAAAATGAGTTATTTACTCTGAGTAATATGTGCAGTAATTTTTTTTTTGGGAATTTTTGTCAAAGTCTCATTTTCGATTTCCTGGGTAGCAAGGATAGATATATTTTCCACACATTTATTTTCTTTATTTTTTTTTTTTGTTAGTAAATTACATCTAGGTTCCGAAATTTTTTTAAAACTGATCGAATCGCTTCCCAGTCAGAAAAAAATTATCCGAAGATATTTTGTTAAGTATGAACCACTGATGGAACGCGCCGCCGAGGCGCGAGGCATCAGTGGCTCATGCTTGACACAATAAAATTTCTGATTGGGTAATTTCACGCAAACAACAAATATCGTTTTCATCATTGCAATTCGATCCAGTATCAAAATAGAGGTACACGAGAGGCTAAGAGAATAATCAAAAATATTTTAACTGTATTTTACCGTTAAAATACACATCATTTTGAAAAAACTTTGTTCCTAAAACGGATTTGAGACTGATTCGATTATCTAGTACTCCGAATCCACTCAAATACCAGAATTACATTTCCGAGCTCCAAATGAGCCCCAGAAGAATGAACCATCAGTAAATACTTGAAAAAATGTTTTTTTCAATTCCCTAATTAAGCATTTTTTTATCGGCAAATGCACCTACTTGTAAATATCCTTGCGTAATCGTATAACATAGAGCCCGACTCGATGGTTCAGTCGGTCAAGCGCGGTCGCATTGCCCGGATGCCGGTGGTTCGATGCTTGACGTTCGATGCTTGACGTTTCACCATCGAGCGTGACCTTTAGCAAGGCACTTCACGGGTACTTGTAACATAGGACAGATACACAGACACTACAACGATCCGTCCTAACGGTTGTTGGGTATAAGTCCCCGGGTAGGGCGTCACAGCAAATAATTAGAAAACCCATAAAAAATCGTATAACATAGTTCCATATAGTCATGACCGCCATGCAAATTTCAAATTTCGCTCTGTTGTTGCGGGCTTTAAAAATGTCTCAAATCATTCCTTACGTATCTCAGTCGGTTAAGTTTAGCCAGCTATCTTTTGTTAAGCATGTGTCACTGATGGATCGCGTGATCGAGAAGCGCGTTATCTGTGGTGCATGCTTGACGAAATAAAATTTCTGATTAGGTCGATAAAAGGTAATAAATAGATGATCTTTACATTTGTAGGCCATTCTCTGCAGAAAATATGAAATTAATTTAATAAACAAACCTTTGAATCGAATTGATCGCCTTGTTGCTGAGATATATCCCAATAATAAGCGGCGACTTACTTCAACAGCCGCTGCTTGACCGAAGAAGTTAATTTTATGGTTTTATTCATCTATTAAATTACTACAAAAAAGCGCTGATTTTACTTCGTTTTTGTTACAGTGTATAGAACCATATATTACACGCTAACAGAATGAGAGTGAAATATGGATTCACGAGAACTCAGAGTGAATTAGGATGGGATATTGTTTTTATCCTGCGGGCGAGGAGAGCCGAGAATACAGCTTAACCATATGACGAACCTCTCGTGCAGATACCAGTCCCGAATCGGGGTGGAGGTATTTTTATTATCGTATTTCTCATTTTTCCTGTGCAGGGACCTGGTCATGTAATACAATTGATGTGATACAATGTGATATAATTGATCGGGGGACCTATTTTTAAGTGTTGTGAAGGAAGACGTAAAATTGAAAGCGACGAAGGGCGTTTTCTTTATTGCCCAGGGGAGATTCAACTAATTGTGTTATATTATAGAGTCTCAAATCTTTGTTTACCTAGGTGTATTTGATTGATTTGGCTTCTTGTATATCATCGATTCTAATCGAAAAATTCTTTTTAGCAAGCATTCTCCACAAGCAACCAGCGCTATGAGGGCCTGTTCCACCGATGACGCGTACTTGGCAAAAGGTACGTCAGGTTGAAGATTTTTATTGGGTAGTCGCGGTGGCTTGCAATATGCAAAAGTGTTGCAAAAAATATTCTAAAAGCAGAGACGGTCATTATTTTGCAAGTTTGAATAAATATTTTTAAAGTTGAGCAGTATCATAGCACGAGTTCCAGGCTCAAATTAACTAACAACAGGATATAGGTCGTTATCGTCCTCCGTTTTTAGTACAAATTATGAAGCCGGTCACGTTTATAATTTCTCGCATTTATTAAAGTGTTTATTTTAACAAAAAAATTAAAAGGAAGTTGGTTGATACAAAATTGACTCCAACAGGCATTTCTCGCTTCAGTTTATCATCCATACCCAGTGCTCTCAGACATGATTTGTTATGTTTGAGTCAATGATGGAACACGCCTTCGAGGCACAATCCATCTGTGTCCCATGCTTGACAAAATAAAATTGGGAATAACAAGAATATCAGCCTTCGCGCGGTGGCGCATTTCCGTTGTCGTTGATCGTTTTTAATAAAGCGTAAAAATATTAATATTCATAGCATTCAGATCACAGTAAAGGTTGCAGGCTGATCATTTTATATAGTATAGCAGTGGCAGTAGTTAAAAAAAATGATTTCAAAAATGGCAATCGCGTCTACAGTTATTTACTTCGTTTTGGGGTTAAGCATAACTTTTGGAGCAAAGAGTAAGCATGTTTTAATTTTTTCCGATTTTTTTTCTCGTTGAAACGCTTTAATGGTCGCAGATTGTCAAGTGTCAGGTGTTAATTGTAAATATATCAGGCGAAAAAATCGTCAGATGCCTTTTCATTTTTTTTCATTTGTGTTATAAATATCCATACCAGTTCGTTGGTATAATTTAGCGATGTACACGGACGAATCCTATAATAATCTACAGATTCATTCATGTCGATTTATATATTTATTTTGCCGATCACGGATTTTTGATCGATTACCAGTAATATCTAACAATCATCTGCTGATATCAGACTTATGCTTAATTATGATTTCATGATCATTCCCATAGTCAGTATCAAGTCTATGCTATGTTAAAATAGCTTTGTTGAAAGTCGCTTGATTCGAACATTATTCAATTATATTAAACACGAAATGTTTCTTTTCTGAGAAACAAAAAAATTGAATTTTATTTTCATCTTCTTTATTCCAGACAGAAAATGTTTTGCTCCAGTTTACTGTAGTGATGATGAGTTGGCAAGACCTGAATGGCTGCAAGTTTTTCCACGACCGAAGTGCAAACTCCATATTTCGGTGTGTATCTTTACCCTATAGATCTAGAATATGCCACAGTATATATATATTTTTTTTGTTTAAATGAGTGAATCAGAAATAAAATATTCTGTGATATTAAATTTTAAAGTCGGATACATTTCCGATTTTGAGAAGTATAATTTCATGACTCTAAGTCGGTATGCTTCGACTAAAAATGGAAATGTTCTTAGATATTTTGAGTTCACATGCGCTTCCAAATAATCCGATGAAAAAAAATGCTATTCATTTGGCAGTTATTTGATATTTGACACGAGAACAAGTGGTCATCAAAGTGGCAACGCTACTTAGAGCTAAAAAAAGTGTAATTTCATGGAGTTTTTTTTATTTTGCAAAGTACTCCTTTGAATGTTTATCCTTATGACCATCAAGGCGGCGGCAAATGTAAGAGAGTACCAGAACTTAGTCGGTTCAATTACTCGAATTCCTTAGTTTTACGTTAGGTCAACTTAATTTCAATATTTTCACTAAACCTCAAAAAAAAAATTAATATTTGCTAATACAGATATTAATATTTCGATACAATTTGATGTTGTAGTAGCTTTATGTCCATTTAAGTGGACATCATTTGGTACATGGGACTGTTTCCTGCCTCATAATTTTAGCATTTGCTACGACTTCCCTGCAATTTTTCCCTCTAATATAACATAAAGAAATAGTGAAAATTTCAGAACCCATCAGCACAATGCCAATAAGAAATTTTATTTTGTCAAGCATGAGCCACAACTGGACCGTGCCTGAGCGGCATGGTCCATCAGTGACTCATACTTAGCTAAACATGTTTGTCCAACATATATATCCTTGTAAGTAAAATCCATTCAGGTGTTCCTTACAACGTTACTTTGGGTAAATTTTAATAATATTGTTTGCAGAAAAACGGCTCTACCGAAGTAGTGAACTACGGACCCCAAGGAAAACAGGGACCTCAAGGTTTACAGGGTATTCGGGGTGAAAAGAGAGAACAAGGAATCGCCAACACAACAATTACTGATGAACTTCGAAAACGTAAATAGAAATAATTAAAATTTTAGAAAAAATTATTTACCATGTAAATATCTCAAGTTAGCAATTAAAAAATGATATTTTTAATCAATTTTATCACAAAGTTTTATAGGTAAAAATATAATTATTTAGAAAAAATATAAAGAATAAAAAAATGCGATACAATTTCTGATTAGGATGTTAAATATTACGATATTCCGAAAGAAAGCCATGCCATCAACGAGCATAAATATTTTTTCATATTATAGAAATCGATAGTCTTCAAGGTATCCTTCTTACTAAAGAAAAGGAATTTTCTGCTAGTATTCTGAAGCTCGAGGAAACTCTCAAAATAAAAGATCAAGGTAAGCATTTTATGTCACAAAAATGACATAGCGATCAATTTAATGGAAGTAGTTTGATGAGGTATGCTCAACCGGTGAAATACAAACGATGTAACGATCCTATAAACTATGAGTAAACCTATGGCGACAACCACTAGCCAATCTACTCATGGCAACCTGGAAATACATTCAGAGAAGACTACCTTCGAAAATTAGTGATAAAGGTCAAAATTGTCGACTTATATTCGGCCGAAGTCGAAAATTTCCCAATTGTTGTATAAAGCAAATCGTGTTCGAGAAACACTATTGTTTTTATTGATCCACTCACGCCTGGTCAAAACCAGATCCTTTGGACCTCGAATATAATTCGGATCATTTTTTTCGACTCTAACCGAATTACTAAGTCCATATGAATAGCAAATGCCATTTTATATCATTATCAGATTAAATAAAATATTAGAGACAATTTTTTCACGATTTACATTTCAACTTTGAGTGAATAAATAGAAGTGATCGAAATGGAAAGGATACGGATTTGCCGTAAAGTTATGTAACTTTCACCCTATTAAAAAACATATTGCTCCTATGATCGATTCAAGTGATAGAACTGAGTTGCCCGGCCTAATCTTTCACTACAGTAATAAGGACCCAGTCTGTGACTATTTACGATTTCAGAAATCGAAAAGTTGCAAACCGATATGGAAACTCAAAAGAAAAATTTTGGACTTGAACTGGAAACTAAAACCAAATCTGTGTCGGAAGGTATGTTATATTGTGTTCCATAGAAAAACTGAAATAAACGGTGGATGCGTTGGCATTTCTCATGATAAATGTAAGTTTCCTGCGCGGGGTTCAATTAATGGCTTATCGTATTGAGTAAATCTTTCGCGTAATTGTAAATTCCTTTCAGATACTTCATTCGATCTTCCTCAGAGTAGCCTTCAATTAACAAAAAAGGAGAACTAATTTAGATTTATTTTTAATTAGTGGCGCGATTGCCTGGTGGTTGAAACATGTCGGAAACATGTCGCAGGTTGAAGATCTCGGGTTCTAGTCCCGGCGAGTCAGGCTCGTTATCTATACCCACCACTCAACCCAGGGTGTAATAACTTGGGTAGGTTAAGCCGAACACGAAAATATCATATCCTTTCAGCAATTGAGGATGATTCTCTCCATGAAGTAGTTATAAAAAAATAAAAAAATCGCGACATGACGAAGATGACTAAATAGCACTGGGCACGATTCATCTCTGACACAAGACAATGGGATAATTTGATGTTGGTATATAGTTTCCCACCCAGATTCCCTATTAATACACTTGTATTATCCGAGCATCTGGAATCGATTGCCCTCACAGCCCAATTTAGAATATCACCAGGCAAAAGTCACAGATGGAACATGCCTGGTCAGAACAAGCTATCAAGCGACTCGTACTCAACGCTCATTGCTTTGCCTATTACAAATCATGCTTCAATAATTAAATCTCGTCACTTTGGGAATGAGGGATGCTATGGTAATTCTGAGTTGGATATGAAATCATGCAGATAAAATTAGTTTTTTTACTGAAATTCACTCTAGGCAAAGCCGAAGCTGTGCCCAAAAGGAAAAAAACTAATGGCCGCTTGATAGCGAAAGGCTACTGAAAGATGTAGAACCAGCACTTACACTCTAAACGGAAAATATACCAAACAGAATATACCGACGTGTTAAAGTGCAGTGAGTGGAATCTGCCCTATGGTAAAACCATCTACAACTTTTTAATACAAAAATATGTCCTCACCATATTTTATTTTTCAACTTAAATTTTAATTAAAAAAAATCCAACTGTTTGAATCCAAGGCAAATTTTTATGTCTCAAGATGCTCTTTGTGACGTCACAATTCATTTCGTAACGACCAATCAATTGAACTTAAGTATTTAAGTTTTTATTTTCACGTTGTTCTTGTGTTTTATTTCAGCTTTGGAAACTCGAATATCTCGGTTAGAGCAAGCAACTAGAAGCCAAGGAGTAGCTCTCAACTCATTGTCGGGTACGGTATATAGATTAAACCAAACGATGATGGTTGCGTTGTTTCAGCTCCAGACATTCGTTTGGAGTTATTTTATTGGGCCATTTTGTTTTTATCGAACACAGAGGTTGTAAATATTGTTATTATAATGAAATATTAGCTTTTAGATTTACTCTTAGAGGGCAAGACCAATCTGTGATTTGCTTTTGGCAATATTTTTGCGATGTTTTTTGCGCTGACTGGTCAATATGATTCGAATCGATTCGAAGCACAAACTATTATGTTTATTCGCGTATCTCTCATAGGACCAAAAAAGCTAAGCAAGTGGGATTTTTAATTTTTAACGACAAAAAGCAATAGATTTCGGTCAAATTTGCCCAATTGACCAATGAGTATTTTCACTCTTGGACACGAAATGTAATTGAAAATAAATCGTCCAAGTAATTTGTTACAATAAATTTCTTGATTTTAATAATTGATAAAAGCTGGAATAGGAAAAATGGAATATTCAATATTTATACGGAGTTAGTGATTCGATTCGATTTGAAAAACGATCCGAATCTGATTCGAATTCCAAAAGATTCGTTTTTGCCCTAAACATATACACCAATATCATATATATTTATTCACGGGGAAAGCATTGGCAGACATATGGCATATTTACATTTTGTCTCCTATGTTTAAGCAATGGACTTTCAATTCATGCTTTGTTTCTGTATGAACAAAGACACTTTGATAGTTTTTAAACAAAACGCGATTGAATTTGGTCGAGTTTGTCCAAAATCTAATGCCTTTTGGCATAAAAATGTAAAGAATTATACGTTTATCACCAAGTTTTTTGTGTTATTCTTTTACGATTTATATACGATTAGCGATAGGTTCAAATAATATGGGCTTCGGGTGTGAAAGGTAAAAAAGCAAAATTTTAATTAAGAAATAAAATTGTTGCCATATTGTCGTCAAGTATAAAATCTCCATCCTAAGACGAAAAATCGTTGACCCCTGTTTTACCCTGCTTTCGTCGTAGAAAAAGAAAATCACAGTAATTTAAAATCCGGTAAACCGGGTATTCCATTTTCAACTCCATTTTGTTTAAAGCTATCAAATACCACAAGCGTATTAAGGTGGGCTTGGCACCATGCCCCCACTCCTTCCCTTCCATTTTTGCGGGCCTTCGTCGCGTATAAGATATTATACTTATCTAACGAATTTTAGCCACTTTAATCCCATTTTTCGAAAATTTCGCTCGCCTCAAGCGCGATTTTTCGACTGTTTCACCATGACATTCAATGAAAACGCTATTGTTAATAGGATTTTTTGTGACGTACATTGTGACGCCTTATTTTGATCGGCTCCTCCCCTCCCCTGTTTAAGATTATGATCTAGATACGTCACAATTAAACTCCCTTGATAATCAAAATCGGAAAATAACTGCGTCAAATCACGTATACTTAAAACTGCCAATGCTATTTCGCTGTGTCGCTGTGTAACAGAATTTTGTTTGCCCACACAAACAGTGGTCTGCACCACTTTTCTATGGAAATCGATGATGGTTCGCTTCGAATACTCTTGTTACAAATTGTCTTTCTTTCAGTTGGATGATGTATTGATATCTGCATTGAAGACGAATGATATTTCCTGCAAAAGAAACTTCGAAGAACTTTGTGCCTTTTTTACATGCGTCTTTATTTACACAGGACTTGATGGACGTGTTCGTCTAGTTAACGGTAATTCAACAGGTGGAAGAGTTGAAATATTCCACAACAATGAATGGGGAACAATATGCAACGATATGTGGGACGAAAACGACGCTACAGTGATTTGTAATATGCTCGGACTGGGTCGTCCAATATTTTGGAGTCCAGTGCAAAATAATGAAACATATCCATTAGTATATGGACAAGGAACTGGCACAATATGGCTGGATGGCACAAACTGTTTAGGTTATGAGTGGAGCATCACTAACTGTACGACAAATGCTTGGGGGGATCATAATTGTCACCACCACGAAGATGTAGGTGTAACCTGCACTTGATCCCAGTGAAAATTCCCTTTATACACGAATTTAATGTTTCGGCAGCACAATATATATATATATATATACATATATATATATATATATGAGCACATAAATACGGATCAACGGGTTTGGTTTATTTGGTTCCATTTGATCTTTGCAGGGATATCGGCTCAAAATTTAATATTTCGTTGTTGTTGTTTTATCTACGCATCACTAAAGTCTTGGGTTCGAATCCCGTGAAAGATTATTATATGCGAGAAGTCTGCTGGGCGCCTCGCCGGTGCACGGTGATCAACGTAAGCACTACTTACGGTTTTCTCCATCAACCGTGTCGACGCGCAGAAAAAAATGAGTCTAACTGTTAAGCCAAAACCTTCAAATCCAAACCCCCGGATTCGGAACTGGTGTCTGCACGAAAGGTCGTGGATCGCCATATGGTTCAGCTTTATTCTCAGCTTTCCTCTCCCGCAGGATAAAACTAAATTTAATAAGTTTACACAACCAGTTTTATTTCAACATCATCTGGTAAGATTGGACGGAGATTTTGTCGCAATTTATTCCACTTGAGTTGTACATTCAGACCTAATTTTCAATGACAAATTTTTAGAGAGCATTAACCATTTTTTTTTTTTTAACGTCTCTCAAATCAAATATTGATGCACCAGTTTATATTATTACTTTTTTGTTTTTTTAATTTAATTTTCTGGCACAAAAATCAACCAAATGTAAATATATTGATTAAGCGTTGTTTCCATACTTCCATACTGAATCGTAAATTTTTGTGTTCTTATAATTCTTAGTTAGAACTGGGACACTCAAATCGAATGAAACTATTAAATACGAATCTTATATACTATCAAAAACTAATAGTTTCACGCCAGTCAGTCACGCCACACCAAAAGTTTCCCAACTAGCTTCAGAATAGAAATTAGAGTTGAAATAAATGTTTGCATCAATCCTGGATTTTACTTCGTCGTATTGTTACTTCTAATTTATTATTTTTCTCAGTAGTTTTGAACTTCGAGAAAATATTGTCTTATCAGCCAAAAGCCATCGATGGAGATTTCAATTTCTGTATTTTTATCGTTAAAAAGGTTTTATCTATTACCCTTTTCCCAATAATGAATTATATTTTGCTAAGCATGTACCACCGATTGACCGCGCATAGACAGCGCGATCCATCAGTGACTTACGCTTAATAAAGCATATTTTCAAAGTTCTGACTGGATGTCAGAGTAAAAATTGAATCTGTTTCTCACAACTGTATGTTATTGAAACTTCTTGAAATAAATATTTTCGTGTCTTCATGTACTTTTATTGTATATAATCCTGCAAGCTGAATTAAAATTAATATGAAAAAATATACCTTCCACGGATTATGCCCCCCACCCTGTTTTAGGAAATTTTGGGTTGTTTTATATGTTTTCCTCGAGTTCCCATTGGGGACATTACAATTTGCTTTGTATTATTCCTATTTTTAATTTTGTCGATGTTAAGTGTTCTATTGGTAGAGGATCACCCACCCACACATAAGGCTGGGCAAAACTGAATCCTTTTAAATTTATCTGATTCGAATACTTTTTTCGAATAGGATCGAATCATAAATATATAGTAAATATCCCATTTTACTATTAACTTGTCTCCATTGTGAAAATGATGACTTCTTTGTTAAATGAGCAGAATATTTTTCCAGGGACATATATGACATGTAGTTGACTCGGTGTGGATTTCACCTAGTTATAGTTTAAAAACGGTATGCTAAATATGACGAATCAGTAAAATTCGAATCTGTTCATAAGAGTTTTTTCGAATTAAATCAAATATCAATAATAATATCAATAATTCCAAACAAAGAGAAGTACATTTTTTCATTTTCCTTTTTATCACAATAAATACCTAAGAATCCGCTGATAAATAAGGATGTAAACCAGCTGTAATAATATAGCTGTAAGGGGTAACATGGCATCTTTAGTAGTGCTGGCCGAATCCACAAATGTCAGAATCCGAATTCGTCCAAAAATTCAGCAATTTTACAACCCGGATTCCGGCCTAATTAAATTCTAGGAAAAACTACAAAAAATATCCGATATTTCCTTACAAATCATTCGCTTTTGACAATGATTCGGGCCTCCCGGTATCGACTTCAAATGAGGTCAATATTATTGTTATATTGGCCAATACTTGCCTACAGCCTATGACTAAAAATACGCAAACATAATGAATATGCCACAATACAAAGTATTAACAAGAGCAACATGAAACCCGGAACAATAACCCTGGTGGCCAATGAGGTTCCGCCGCTTAAGGGTCTTGTTCAGGGTTTCTTATTCAAATGAGTGGGTGGCGATTAAAACAAGACGTAGGACCTCACAGAATTACGTAATCATTGGGGAATCAACCGCTCTTTTCGAAAGCGGATCTCATAATGATGGGCAAACATCTCTTACGATTTTCCATGACCTATATGTTTCAGCACACCATGCTGTATATTTTTTGCACAATTTGTTCTCGTCAATTGCATTTTGTCAATCTTTGTTGTTTTATGAGTGCCAATTATCTATAATATGGGTTTATTATATTGCAATGCCTGTTTTGATTATATATTTAAATCCTTCTTCTTCATAGCTTTTAACTCCAGCTGTGATATAATGATCGACGCCCTTTCTCTACTAGTTATACGCTTGATCAATTGCTCATTTAATCAACAAAGTAACCCCATTTCCACACCATTTTCCACTTTTATGATAGTCGGCTACTTTTTGTTGTCATTGTTGAAAATGCTTGTCTGCGGGACTCTGGCCTCGGTCAAACAAAACGTTACAGAACAAAATCATGTACGAGTGTAGAGAGACAGTTGAACCTCTTGTCTAGTATATTGTCGCTGCTAATTTTTTGATCGTGGTTACGGCTGGGCAATTCAATTCCGTGATTCGAAACGCTTTGAAGCACAAATTATTCGAATCAGTCGTGAATCGATTATACCGAATCGAAAACATTATTTTATTAGGCATACGCAACAGAAGACCCGCGCCTTGACCATGCTTAACTGAATATCTTATTTTTCTGGCGAAGTAGAAACTTAATTTTACAAAATGAACTGGAATTTTCAAATACTTTCTTTTGAATTCAATATTTTGATAATTCAGCAAATGTTAATGGTAAAACCGGAGTATTTGGTTTCTGGACGGAAATAGTGATTCGTTCCAATTCGAAAAAAGTATCAGAATCAGATTCGACTTTCAAATGATTCGGTTTTGCCAAGTTCGAATCGTAGTGTTTGGGGAATTTTACACTATTAGGTTTGCATCCAACTGTGCATTTTTTGTCTTTATCGTTTTTACTGTGTTTTTATATGGGGAATGGACAAAATCCCCTCATGGAAAAACCCGGGAGGACAACATCCCTGCTAATTTTTTGCTCATTTTATATGGACTATCTCTGTTTGAAAAAAAAATAATCAATATACTTTTAATTTACACTTCATCTCCAGGAACGGGAATAAATTTGACTAAAATCAAAAATTTTGATTGCATTTTGCTTTTAAAATAATATTATCTGACTTCGTCTCGTAAATTTATATTCCTGTGATTTGTGCTCCAATTCGGTTCGAGTCATTGGACTGATTGGTCCAGCCCTCATGCTGAGTACGTCATTATCATGTTTCGCCGCGAATAACTTTTAAAAACCACGGCGGTGTGTTCAGTCTGTGGCCAAGTTTAACGAAAAAAAATCTTATTTGAACATCTGCTCTACTGGTATTATGTCATTGATGAATAATATTATTTGGCAAATTTCTGATTATATAGAACGTCGAAATAACAGTAGAACTAGTGGTTTCAAGACCTAAAAAAAGAAGGGCAAAATAGAAAACTTTTGGTGATCAAATTATGACGTATAATACCATAGGTACTGTGGGGGGAGGATTTGACTATAACTTAGATTCTGACCGTATATCAGAATAAAACAGGTAACTACTACAGTAACAATTACTTTTTGTAATTACACTCCTCTAATACACATTTTTATTCTAAGCCTAAAAGGGTCTACGAAGTGGTATATATCGCTCTTTCTCCTCGGTATCAAATTTTAAGTAACATGCTGTCATTTGTGTTGGTCCTTATAGTGTAGTCATTGTTAGTCCATCGAAAATAGATTCGTCATTGAAAGCAATATCTGACGTCAGAAAATATCAAAACACTACAGTCAACTAACAAAGAGTTGAGCTCATGTTACGTTAGCTTTTTTTCTTTTCGAGATACGACTTATTCGTTAAATACAAGTCTCAAGAGGAATTCGGTCGAGGGAATTTTTTTTAGGTATGAGCCACTGAGGAAGAGCGATTTAACTGTGGGTCATGCTTGACAAAATAAATTCCTTGATTAAATTGCTCTAATTTTAGCTGGTACGAGTTGTGCGGAGTGCCTTGTCGTCATCCTGAGCGTATATATGTATACAGTTACGTAATGTGAGAAAACGGTTTTCGCCTTCGCACAGTTTGTTACCTATTTCGTGCAATTTATAACTTTCACATGAAAGAGTATTACTGGACGAGGTGTCCAGTACAGTGCACGTGGCCACTGATAACCGCCTCATCGACCATGCCCACGCTAACGAAAAAATCCTTCACTGTAAGGAAACCTTTTACGACTGACTGGTCACTGCACGAAAGGTCACGGTTCGACATATTTCAATCAGAATTTTATTTCTATTTCGCGATCTATCAACATCCTATACTTGATAAAACATGATTCGTCACGCTGTATTCACCGCTTTCCTCTCTCACAGGATAGCAAATGATGTTCCTTACCAATAGATCTTAATCTTACCAATAGACAAGGAGATTTTTTAGTTTACTACTCCGTAAAAGAATTAACTCAGTACTCGAGCATTTATGAAATTGTAGGAATTTTATCTAAGATTTCAGCATGGTTGTTCTGTGCAATTTAAGATATCTTTATTTGGAAAATTCAGTCCATCTATGGCACATACTTGACAAAGTATAGTCTATGATTGGGTTGACCTTATACCGCCCATTTTTGTAAAACTCGTGTTTCGTCGAAGCGCAGGAACGCAGAGCTCAAAAATTGCCTCGTATTTGGCGAGGGCTTTTTAGGTATCAGCCGGTACAAAGAGGGAAATATATTTTTACCTTGTCTTGTTGTTCGATCATCGAACATGAATAAAGCGGAACCTCGCACGTTTGCGCAGCCCTGAGGTAACAAAGTAGTTTAGTGAAGGTTTTGTTTGAATACGCAAGTCAATATAGGTGATTTACAAACTTTGAGTATAGTAAATAAGCTAGGTCTACTAATGAAGGCTTGAAGAGACGCGGTCCGCCAGAGGGAAATTTTTAATCGAAAAATAAAACAATACAGCGCAGTTTAGTATTAACCGATAAGAAAATTTATTTTGCTAAGCATGTGCCGCAGATGATTCTCGCTTTGTTGGGAGATCCATCGGCGCTCCATACTCGACAAGACATGCTTTGTTGAAATTTTTCTGATTTGGAACCTTGCCTTCCCATTACCGCAATACGGAAACAGGTTTTAAAAAATGTGAATTTACTTGATTTGAAAAGTTATTGAAATACTATTTAAGAAGGTTGGAAGCGTCGCTATCCAGCAGAAAATTTTTGTTAAGAAGCTTATGTTGAGCACAAGTCACTGATGGATCGCGGCGCAGAGGCGCGGTCCGTCAGTGGCTCATGCTTAACAAAACCAAATTACTGCTTGGGCAAATTAAACCAGCCAACGGTCACTCACATAGCGATTTTGTACAATTGAAGAGGAACATAAATAATATGATAATGCAAGTTAAATTTACATGTTGCTTGCTAGTACTGAGAAATAGAGAAGGACTGATTGTTTCGTAATTCGGCAATAGCTCGGCTGATTGAAGCGAAATATGCAATATTATAAATATGTGTTAATAATGCGCTGTGGTTTCCTAATGTATAAAGCAGAATGTGCGTATCTGACCAAGATCACTTTTGCCTTGGGGGGAGGGGGAGAGAAATATGTGTTGACAGAAATGAGATTGGATTTTATGCCTCTGTTTTCCACAAATTTTCCGATATCCCATTTTCATCCCTCCAAGTTGTCATTAAGCAATATAGACTTAGGAATCTCAATTCCCAACACCGGCTAGGACTCAACGCCAATAATTTGTTGTGGGCTGCTTAGCGGTTAGGCTGTGAGCGGTAAGGAATAAAACTAGCAATTTCAGTACGGAAGGAGAAATTTTTTGTGCAGAAGAGCGAAAGGACATTTTATGATAATATAGAACGTAGATCCACTATCGGCGTCGAAATCTTACAAAATGTGTTGGACTTATTACTGCTTTGTTTTGATCTGACCTTATTTGACGCTCTATTGCATTTGAACGCATTTTCGTTTTCAGAAACTGGCCAGGTCATGCAACGTGTGTCCCATCATTTCCCTCCTGACTGCAGCGTCTGCAGGTATTACACCTGTCGCGGTTACGCGTGTCGACTGCTATTCGAGAGTGAAAGTCTAAATATATGTAATTGTATTCGAAGTCTTGTTATAGTTTTCAATTTGTCCAACACGAGTGATTTGCTCTTCGTGCTGATGATGCAGGTACGGCTAGATAGACAGTAATTTCGCTTTGGCCAAGTGTCAGATACCAACCGACTTAATATATGTCTTGCGGAAACCATGTGTCGATTAAACAGGAATTATAAAGCTTTAAGTTTTAACATTAAGTTCAGGATTATCTCAAAGATTTAAAGTGTGTTTTGTCAAGCATGAGTCGCTGATGAATCGCGCCGGGGAGGCGCGATTCATCTGTGGCTCATGTTCAACAAAATAAAATTGCTATTTGAGATTTATGAATATAATGTCAACTTAGCTTTCATCGAGGCAACGTCACACCATGCGGGTTCAATCTTTATTGGAATCGGATTGCAGAAGGTCTCCATGGGACAAAATAACGGCAGCCAATGCTGATTCCAGACAGATAAAGTATCCTGGTTTTTGTGCTCGATTCCATACACGTTTATCACGTTCCATGTTAGTCATTCAATCAGTATAAGAGAATCTAGTGCTATTGAAATTATCTTTTTAATTTCTGTGTGGTTTGTTTACAGATATTTTATATGTCTGGCATTGACAATGGGTGACATTGTACTAGATAGTATAGTTATTAGATTGTTAAAATGAAAAAACTTTGAACAAATTACATTCTACAAAATATCATTTTTTTATATTACATTGCTCAAATTTTTCCTCGAATTGAATTTGTGTCCCATTTCATTTGAAAGAATTTGCTTGCTGGTTATATTGCAAATAATTTGACTTTTTGAGGATGTCGGATTTACCTAGTTTGGCATTTTCCAATCGAGTTTCTTGTCTGAATTCGACCTGATCAATTTAGTTGATAACAACAGGCAAAGTTATCCATGTTTTAATTAGTTTCGCATCTGATTTCAAGAACTGAGTGATAATTATTTAATTAATATTTTCATCATGAAATAGCATTTTCAGTGATAACGACCTCAAATGTCCAAAATTGATTACCTAGTTTCAGGTATTTCTAATCAAGTTTCTGGTTAAGTGGAAATTCTGCTAAAGATTACAGGTCTTGTTGGAATACATCCTCCACATACCTTTTCAGGTTCAAAAGATATAACTTCTATTACCTCAATTTCACCTATATAGTAAATTTCAATTTACAAAATTGTCACGTAATCATTACGTGAAGTCCAAACCAAGATTTTAATTTGTCATGCACGAAATCACGTGACTGTTTTATGACTTTTCGAATATAATCTCACAATACTGGGGAATTTTGTTCCGGAGGCTAAAAACGTGATTTTTGCCACGATAATAAAAGTGACATCATACTATGACGCAATTGGCGTATTCTGGCAAAACTTTTGTAATAAAGTAAAAAAAAATTAAATGTTCTTTTAATTATACGTTAAACACAGTGAGGTAATGGAGAAATTGTCATTTTTAGGCGTATTTTTATGTTTTACCGAGCATGCTTCGTGACAAACCAAGCATTGACGAAATATTCATGTCTTGTGAAAACATTCATCAAAGTTACTTAGTTTTTATGGTAATTCGTATACTTGTTCTGGAGTGTTTGTACATTGTAAGTTGTTTTAGGTCTAAGTTAAGGGTGATCCATCTGTGGCTCATACTTGGGAACACACATTTTTAAACTACAAAAAGAGAATTTCTAAGTTATCTACATGAAACGTCTTTGGGCCATGGAAAGTATTATATTCTGACGATGATAATAATTGAATAGATGTGAAACTCGGATGTTGTGTAAAAGCATGAGTTTCGGAGAATACACTGTGACGAAGTACAGTAAATTTACCATTCATTTTGTAGTAATTGTATATTTTTGAATTTTGAAACCGCATAAGATTTATTCTATTTATAGACTGTTAATAGACCACACCGTACCGGATGGTAGTTTTATTTCAATAATTCCAAAAAAGTAGTTTTATTTTGAAGTTACTTCCAAAAAACGGTGATTTTTTTGTATTTTATCACCATGTAGTAGTCTCGAAAAAAAAGTTGTCGTTGATACTTGATACTGGCGGGAAATTTCCCGAGGTGAAATATCGAAAGTGAACATATGGTGATACTCAGCGTATATGCTTGCGACATTACCGTGTCATGTTTTCAGTTTATAAGAAAAATTCTCGAATTCAAGATTTATTCATTACCGTATGTGCCTGAAGCTTGCAACAAGAAATATGTCATAATTGATTAGAAAGGTGGAAGGTGCTTCCTTCACATTTAACGAATTTATTTCTGTGGCGTTTTGTCTGATCGTATTCAAAACTTTATCTGAAAAAGTCTGGGTGTGACTGATGTCACAGAAATAAATTTGTTTTCCAAGTTTGAAGCAAGATTTTGGATATCTCCAGTTAGTCATAGGTATCCTTGCTTCTGTATTTTTGTGGATTCACTGCCTGCGAATCCGCTAGCACAAAGGTATAGAGAAAAGATGAGTCGATAGTCAATGTTACTCAAGACGATCGCATTAGTATTTTTAGAGCCACTAATTTGAGATTATCACCCTGAACAACGCCTTGTACCTGTAGCCACTTATAGACGAACAGCGTTGTTTAATGTTGGTGGAAAGACATGGTCTTTTTGGACCGAGCCTACCCAAGTTATTACACCCTGGATACACTGGCGGGCATGGATAAGCGATGCGGACTCGACGGCAGTCCAATCCAGAATTTCAACCCGCGATGCCAACATGATAACGACGGGACCATCGCACCCATATTCAGCGTTGATAGTTCTGATGCATTAGGAATATCTTACAAATATTGATGGCAATGAAAGTTAATGAGTTCGAATAATTATGCACTAAGCTTGTTCGAGGCCGCTGCTGAATCGCGCCACTAAGGTTCAGACCAAGTAGATGTGGGATTTGGAATTGGTCAGCGTATTTCCTTTAGGTTGTAGGAGACGTCTAAAAATTCATCACCCAGGGCAGATAGCAGTTCATTATAACTGCTATTGCTGATACTTTTTTAAACTTTTCGAATTATTTGCTATTGGCTGTCCGTGAATCTACCGTGGAGCTTATACCCAACAACCGTTAGGTGTACATTTTAAATTACCTATTTGCCACTCTAGTGTCTGTCAGTAAGCTCCTTTTAAACATTGCTTTCGACTAAGTTTAAGACTTAAGATTTTCAGTAACAAAAAAGTTTATATGGATCAATAAAAATTTTATTTTGTGAATTGTGAGTCATCTATGGACCGCGCGTGGCCCATACTTGATAATTTAAATATTTTCGGTTTTGAAAAACGGCGTTTCCGCTTAGTTCATGAATCATGCATTATCAGGAACATTATTTTGTCAAGCATAATACACGGATGAATCGCGCCTTGCAGGCACGTTCCATCCGTGCGCCATGCTCGACAAAACTTATGCTGGTAGGTTTTAGCTGATCGCAATGATGTATTAATACACTCAGTATGATTAGGCCTTATCCGGAATTTAGATAGGTGTATTATAGCTCAATCTATCGAGGTGGAAAAATAACTACGCTGCTTTTAGCGTCAGTTACTTAAGAGTCTGTTATTATTGGATTTAAAGCCGGGTATTATATTAAGAAACAACGATATTTATGTTAGACGACTAAGTGTCTTATAGACGACGCATAAATATCTTTGTTTGGATTTAGATTCGGGGTTCTGTCGTAGAGATGTTATGAATAGTTTAGAAAGAGTTATCGAGTATGCGTCACTGGTGGATCGCGACCATGAGACACAGTCCATCTGTGGCGCATGCTTGACAAAATTAAATTTCTGATTGAGATAATGCGCAGTAAATGGTATTGGCTCTGGACAACAGGTAAACCCCCTACCATTAAGTAGAAAGGTTGTTAATTAATCTCAGTTCCAGATCAACAATTCCATTCCTATTCACGGAGGCGAAATTTTATTTTGTCGATTTTTGGGCACACAGTCTCTACAGCGCGATCCATCAGCGACTCAAGTTTAACAAAAAAAGAATGAACGTGCGAGCAAAATATTTTCTTACTAGATAGATATATTTTAACCAACCAATAGATTGAGGAATTATTTTTCAGGTGTAATGGATAAGCAAACCATGATTCAGCAAAATATATTTCTATCGCGACGCGATGCTAATTTAGGGCATTATCGCACTATAGCCGATGTTACTTTAGGCTATTGTAGTGGAGAAGGATCCGTTGGACTGAAAGTTATTTGAGAAATGTCTCTGGCCCATCAACAGTGATTCAATATGAACCATATTCCCTACAATTTTTGTTTTAAAATTAGTACAATACAATAGTTTTCGCCCCTCTGTAGTCCCTGATTTGCTTATTACAAATTATGATCTTTTCGGTCAATTTCCAAATATACATTCATCAATGTGACCTTACCATTTAACATTTTTACCAATTTGCTTTGTGCCCGCATCGCAATGTATGATGTCACCATTTTTGGTCAAATGCTTGATTAAATCCTATTTACATTACTACCGTTGGGGTTATAAATAATTCAATCCTTTTTCTTTGCATTTGTCAGAGTAAAGTGTAACGTTATTATAGAAATATTGCTTAATCATAAGAGTAAAGCATGGGTAACGGCGAAAGTGCACCTGTTGCTCCGGAAGGTAAAAATTATCTGATTTTATACTCAATGTTATTATATTACTTAAATTTAAAGTTATTAAAAATATAAATTAGAGCCTGATGTTCGATGTAAACATAGCCATTTGTAAATGTAATGAGAGGTGGGTAGAGTCGAATCTTCCAAAATTCGATGTGATTCGGATATTTTCCGGAATTGGACCGAATTAATAATTCTTGGTACCGTAAATAACATTTTTAGCATTTTTCTTCACAATTCACCGTCATTATCAAAACCAAGAAATCCATATTAGCGATTTCACTAATAATGACTATTAGAGACAATGTTCACATTGTCTCTAATAGTCATTATTAGTGAATTTACGCCTGATTTGTCATGGCTCAAAGAGGTTTGCCAATTTTTTTTTTTTTTGATGTGATAAATCAAACAATCTTTATAGCTTTTTGTTCATATCACTGATTCTAATCATTTGGGCTTCAAATCACCGAATTGAGTTGCCCAGATCTAAATAATGCTGTGCGGTCCATCGGTGACTCGGACCCTTCTGAGATATCTGAACAAAAATTTTAGTGATCCCAGGCCTGGCCTCCACTGTCTCAGTGTGCAAACAAATATGTTTATTCGTCCAACTCAAAAAATCATGGTTTCCTGGCTAAACATGTTATTTTATCAGATGAATGCACTTGGTCGGATGACTCATACAATAAAAATAAAGCATCATTCCACAAAAAATTTGAAATTTCGAAGACTTGTTTATTTTTCGGATTGCACCACGATCCTAAAAAATAGGCTAAACTTGTTTTTGTTTCATCCCCATCTATAATATTGATTCATTGTCTTGTTTAAATGCGAAATTTGCTGTGTTGTGAAAAGCACGATTCTATTATACTTCATTGTTCATAGGATGGTCTTTTTCCAACGACGTGACCAATGTAACGTATGAATCGACTAACAACAGGAACTTCTGATTTTCGCGTGACATCCTACGCCTCAGCGATAACGCATTGTTATTGCCTTACGCGCGGCGCTGTGCTTCTATTAAATCTGGGCTTCAGTTAGAACTTAGAAGCACTTATAAGCTGAATAATTAAAATAATAAGATGAAAAGGTCCGATACACTTCTGAGGTAATTTCTGTTTCAATTTCTCGAGTTTTTTTAACGCTATCCCAATTAGGGGGGCCCATTCCTGACTATTGGGGATCCGCCCCAAGCTCTGAATAAATTGCTAAAATTTCTTATTTTTCGAGCGTCTTCGACGCGATGTTTTTCAGCGCTTTGCGGCCAAATTATTTCAAAAGAATATGTTTTCCAGCTCGAATTTTGCCGTTTTCACATAATGATTTAAGATTTTTGTACCCGCATATAGCGCTTTTTCCTTTACTATGAAATTGTCAATTTGCCTTTTTCGTATGCGAGTCGTATTCCCCCCAAATGTCGTCGATCTTCTTCCGCGACTATCTAAGTCAACATACACACAATAAATGTGACTAAAATTGTAGAAATTCAATGCTTTTTTACGCTTCGAAGACGCGAGGTGCAATCGTTTTGTTATTTGCCATTTCATATTTTCCCAGAACCCGAATCAGCTCCCATTGTTGAGTCAACTCCTGAGAAAACTGTTGACGCAGATGAATTGATTCGTTTAATGAACAATAACAGGGACGTTGTTTTGCAATATTATCACACAAATCGAGATTTCGTCGAGAAATACATCGTAGATAACTTCTGGGAGGAAGACGTCGAACAATGGTTGGTTGGAATAAGAAAACGATCACCAGGTATTTTAGTTTAATTTTGTTTTGTAGCATTTTTTTTTTTTGTGGCAACTTTTTTTTCCAAGCATGAGTCACAGACGGACCGCGCTGTCAAAGCACGCTTCATCTGTGGCTCATATTTAACAAAACAAAATTTTTGATTGGACGCGCAATGAAATGTGCGAGAAGTGTGATGTGGGTTAAAAAAACTTTAATGAAAATGAATATTCGTGCCTTCCCAATGGTCAAAAATATTTCACATTTTTGACAATTTTTACGTCATTTGTTTTTATTTTTACTTTGTAAAAATGTTCTTCTATTGCTGAAACCATGTATTATTTCTTTCCCCTAATTTTCGCGGACAATCGACACGAATTCCAAATACATCCCATTCTTTTTGATCGGATCGCTGATACATAAATAACTTTCCTTTCGAAATCAAAATTTTTGCTAAGCACAGAGACCGTGACGCCTCAAGATTCCGAAGTATGCTTCTGTTACATGTTTTTAATTATTAAATCTAGATAGTAAACACTACCCTATCTAGTGAGGGCATGATGCCAAGGCTCCCCCGATGACCGGCAAAATGCAGAATGGACCTTTAAGTTAACCTTTTGAAGGCAGACGGAAATGGCATTTTTTCGCGCGGCGCGCGGTAGTTATTACCTATTTAGCCAATTTTGGCGCTGAAATTATGTTTTTCAGAAAAAAATTTTGCACCTCCAGCGTGATACTTGCGCTTTTCCCCCGTGGCGCCCAAAGTGACGTGATAATTTGGTGTCATTTTTCAAAATTGATATGCCGCTAATAAAAAAATATTATATTTGGGAGCACGATACACAAGTGGCCCATACTTTATTGAATACGTAAATTCAATTTTTGTATTGAAATGTAGCGTTCCAAATATTCTTTCTCGTAGACGCGACAGAATCATTCTCGGTGTCCTTGTCTCTGACGAAACATTAGCTATTTAGCACCTTTTAAACTTATGTTAGCACTTCAATCATTTATTATATATAAATATAATTCCAACGCCGTTACGAATAGATATATAAAGAGCTTCATAATATAATCAAGGACTATAGTTCTATAGAGGGTTGGTAGTATTACATCAAAAGTATAAGAAATTGCGATTGTTTTGTATTTGAGGACTTTATACAATCATTCGAGTGAGTGAATCACTCACGAGAAAAACTCACAGAAATAATAGCATAGTTCTTAAAACGGTTCTTAAAACGGTACCAGTTTTACGATTAGGCAAGATTCACTCAAGTTATTACAACCAACATCTTCGATCAAAAATTTTTATTAAGCATGACAGCGCGATCCATCAGTGACTCATGCGAGAGAAAATAAAATTTCTGACTCGGAAGAAGGGATTTTTCAACAGGATTCAAACCCATTTCAAATTTTATTCGAATCAACTCGATCAACGAGTTATATATGCTTTTGTAGCGGAATTCATACACTCGGAAATTGTCATTGTTCTTATTCATTGGCGCATACGTAATAACTGATTAATTGCTTCTCGTAAACATAAACAATTTGGAAATAATCAACTTACTAGAGAACGTACCATGGATTAAGCTGTATAGTCAGGTCTTAGTTAGATAAAACTTATTAGTTTTATTAACCCAAAAAGTTAGTTATTTTGGTCGTGTACGTTTGATTTGATACCTAGGTGGTGCGATGCAGCAGCAGCGTAAACGAAAAGAATTCGCATAAGGGGCACAGTGCTTTATGATCAGTGAGGTCATATGCATTGGGCGAGAGAAAGCAAAATATGAAACAGTTTGGGTTGCTCACAGTAGACTAATTAGGCATGTGTAACATGACCAGAAACATTACAAGGTAACAAAAACCTCCCCACAAGCGGAGAACGCAAGTTTTGTTTAATATACGCAATTTATGCTGCAAATTTTAGTTTTTTTCGCATAATTTTGTTATAAAGCGCGTTTTCCGTAAATTTTGATGCGTAATGGGACGTAACTGTTTGTGCGCCATTTCCCAATAATAAAGTTCAAGTTCTATACTGGAATTGTCCGAAAAAAGTTGTTTTATTACATAACAATCAGACATCTTCGACAAAGGTCATCATCAGACATACACAATATAATTTTTCTGCGTATCAATCAATCGCAAATGTTCCTACAGGGACTTTAGCTGCAAAAAACACAGTCCGGTTTTAGGGTTTGGTGTAGAATAAAATAAAAACCTTTAAATAAAGTTATACTCACTGTATTGCACAGTATTTTTCCTCTTTTGTAAGTTTAAAGATCTAGCTTTTATGTTATTTGCTTGATATTATATCTTGGAAATATGGAATCACTGTTTAGAAGACTTTTCTCTCCTCCTTTCGCATCATCACGGTCCCCCTCTCCCTCATCTTCTCCCACTCCTCCCACTCGCAACACTACTCGTTCATTTTCATCCCTAGCCGAGAATCTGCAAGTTCGTAAGATTGATTTTCACAAGGAGAGGAACGGAACTGAGCATCGTACTTCTTCGTATGAGAATAGTTCTTTGGTTCTGAGAAGAGCTGCGACCTTTGACCTCGAAATTATCTTCGGGAATCGCGGATTCGATCCTGATAGAGATGACTTGACCTTTGTTCTTGGCGTTGGTGAGTATAGAAATATTAAATATATGTTCATGATATTTATGTGTGTATAGAGTTGTTCTCGAAGTTCAGTTTAACGGTATTTGGAATCCATCGTAATATAAATAGAATAGTTTTCAAAATTTCAAATATATGAAGTTGCTAATATTTGACCGTATCTATACTTGACGAAATAAAAGTTATGATCAGGAGACACAGACATGTCGATGAGACGCGGTCCATCTGTGACGCATGCTTGGCAAAATAAAATTTCTGATTGGCTATAATATTCTCTCCTAATAAACAATTTCATAAACGATTTTGTGTTCACTTTTAAATTGGTACGAAGAAGAAGTGATAGATTCAACATATTTCACCATCGCCCAGGCAAGATACCGTCACTGAAATTTGCCATACAGCGGTGGTGACGTAGTTGGTTTTAGGCTCTGCTTCCAGCCTTGCTTGAAGGTAATTTGAAAAAATTGGAGTTTATGTTCAACAGGTTCTACACCATCTGATGCGTCCGGTACTCAGTTCATTTGTCCTGTCGTAAACAAGCCAGGAGACAAGAAATTGTGGCATTGTCATGTTCTGGGACAAAATGAAAAAAAATTATCTGTCCGATTCAACATTCCGGCTGATGCGATCGTCGCTAGATATTCGGTAAGTTTTACGAGGCCTCATGTAGACAATAAGGCATAGAGGGGGCAGGGGACATAGTACCTTCGCCCCTACGCCAACAAAATATCGTAAAACAGCCTTTTAGGTGACTTAGAACCTAGAAAAACATTTTCAAACATTTTATGCAATATCGGCGAGATCTTTGTTTTCTGTCTTATAGCAATATACGATATACGCCTATCATGTAAGATTTTTTGCCTGCGGCGCAGGTTATGACGTCATAATTGAATTTTGAAAATTTGCCTTTCACTCTTTTCCATGTTTTTAATCGATATCTGCATGTAAATATCCTTTAAACCACTGACGCACTAAGATATATCGTGAAGTCTTTGTGTTTGAAATTCCAAGAAGATATTTGGTAAAATAGGGCTTAAAATGGTTCATAAATTATGTCAATTCGATTCAAACATCCCATCAGTGAAAGACAGTTCCATAATAATTAAATTGATCGTGAAATACGTTTTTACGTAGGATGTCCTCTTGAATTTTATTTTCGAGCGTTGGTGAAAGAATGATCCATCACTTGCGGTCTTGACAAAACCTCAAATCGAATTCAATGGCATTTATTTGATAACTAATATTACCGCGCTGTATTTTATAACGACGTGTAGAGGCACATAATAACAGAAGCAGCGTAGAAAAAGGAACCAACCACCAGCCACTTAATAGCAAAGAGCGTCGGAAAGATTTAGTACAAACGTAACTGAACCGCCATGGTAAAGTTCAGTGGGTGGGATCTACTTTGGGTGATGGCAAATCACCTACCAGTTCTATTCTTCCTCTTCGTTGCCTATTACGACATACAGTAAATACGTTAGGGGCTATTCCTAAACCCTTACAGGGCATATAAAATACAGGGCATAGAAATTGCTGACTCTTCGAATTTGACTACCCTTCAATACAGAGTATAGAAATTGCTGACTCT
The DNA here is from genome assembly GCA_963675895.2 of Styela plicata. Taxonomy (NCBI): domain Eukaryota; kingdom Metazoa; phylum Chordata; class Ascidiacea; order Stolidobranchia; family Styelidae; genus Styela; species Styela plicata. The sequence continues at coordinate 12,780,233 of OZ023152.1, forward strand.
TTGAATTTGACTACCCTTCAATACAGGGTATAGAAATTGCTGACTCTTTGAATTTGACTTCAGTAGTAGGTATTATTCGTAGATTGAACTCAAAAAATTCTGAGAACGCAATTTATTTTTAATGAACACATCATTTTCAGGTGAGCCTCGAAATAGTAAGTGGAACAAGCTCTGGTCGAAACAAAACAAAGTATGTTCATAAAGATAACAGCATCATCGTTATTTTCAATCCGTTCGTTAAAGGTAAATAGCTGTACTTGTTGAACCTATGAGGGATCATAAATTTTCATAAAATGGATCTAACTATGTAAATTTAACGTTTAGAGGACACTGTTTACATGGCTAACGAAAGCGAAAGAGAAGAATACGTCATGAATGATCTTGGTAACATAGCGCGTGGTAGTTATTGGAGCATCAGTTTAAAAACATGGGACTACGCCCAATTCGATGCGGAGATTCTGGACAACGTTCTCAAGATGATAATGAACGATAGGCGCCATCTCGCACAGCCAGTCAAAAGCTGGAAGAAATGCAACGACCCAGTTTATCTATCCAGAGTTCTCAGCTCAATGGTGAGGATTTCAAAATTTGTCGTAGTTGCTTGTTTTTCTTAGAAGTTTACGCCAAACAAAGCCGGAAACAGCACTCAAAATGAACGAGCTAGCGCCAAAAATGTAGCACCAGCAACTGTACTCCAAGCAGAATACATCAAAAACAGTATTGAATCGTTATCGATACCTTTTGCGGATGCGAATAAAATATCGAATATTTTGAATCAACCTCGATTTGGTATATAAACGATAGTTAGATAACCGAGATAACATGGATAACGGGGGGAAATATTTGAAGTGAAAGAATACAGAGAGACTTTATGATAGGATAGGATTTCATTTTATCCTGAAGGAGAGGAAAGCTGAAAATAAGGTTTAACCGCGATCTCACTTGTGGATACCACTTCCATGTCGGGGGTCGTGGTGTTATGCCTCCCCTATACCTAACTTTTCTTTTCTGATTACTGGTTTGCTGTCCTTTGCGTGGTCCCAGTCAATCCTCTCCCATATACTCATTGGGGTTCGAATCCAGAGTGACTTTGCCGATTGAGCTTACTGGCCCCAATACTTTCTATGCCGTATCTTACATTTCATATTAACTTTCAGGTGAATTCCAACGATGATAAAGGAGTGTTAGCGGGAAGATGGGATGGTGAATATGACGATGGCAAAAGTCCTGGATTTTGGTCTGGTAGTGGAAGGATTCTGAAACAATGGGGAGACAGTGGAATGCGACCTGTGAGATATGGTCAATGTTGGGTGTTTGCAGGAGTTTTAACCACAGGTAAAATAAAAAATTATTCTAAGATGTTCTGCAATGTTGTGTATATTAATATAATAACGGGAAACTTTATTTTCCAACTATTATAATTATGCCATATTATTTTAGAATAACATAATTTCTTTTCTGGGCGTTCACTCGAAAAAGTATCCATAAAAGTAGCCCAAGTCCATAATCGTTTTAATCCAATCTTAAAATATGTTATTCTGTCGGCTTACTGATTAACCACAATAACCACTATAGAGGGTTGACAAGGATTTCGGAGTGTTGCTGTCACGATGACCCCTTTATCATTACGTTCGTGGCCTTGATTTTGAATGTTTTTCAATTTTGTGGCAAAATACAACAATAAATCCGAATAACAATATTCGTTTTCCAGCGCTTCGGGCAATCGGCATACCAGCTAGATGTATCAGTAATTTTGCTTCTGCACACGACACAAATGCAAACGTCACAATCGACATGTATTACGACGAAGACACTGGAGATAAATTGGAGGAAACGAGCGACTCGATTTGGAATTTCCACGTTTGGAATGAAGGATATTTCAGACGTCCCGACTTGCCCGAAGGTATATCTCAAACATAGATTTCATTTTGCCACGCATGTATCATGGATGGGTCATGTTCATTAGTGACGTGGAAGTAATCAAAGGAAGAGACGTACCAATCTTGAACTTTCGAATATTCTACCCTGCATCCTTGTTTCAAGAATACCTATGATTTTTGAGAATTAATATTCCTCCCGTGAAGAGCCTTTCTCAGAATGATGTGCTCAAATGACTGGATATAAAAAATGCGTTTTGCTTCAATTACCTTTTCTTTTTTCCTATTCTACACCCTTTCTTTCTCATTTTTTTTTCTTTTCTCTACTTTTCTTTCCGTTTCTTATTTCCTTTTTTCGATGCAAACTACATCCCTTTATTCACATTTTGTTAAAATATGGGCCTGTGTAACTTTACGTAAACAAAGAGTGCTGGAATTACATACATATAATATTGTTTTAGAACTACATTTCTATATCTGAATCCAAAATTAAATCCGAAATTGTCTTCATAACCTTGTTCTTTATTGAATCAGGTTACGACGGTTGGCAAGTTGTTGATTCCACACCACAAGAAGTATCTCCAGTTGATCCGGCAAATGGACGATTGCCAAACCTTTTCCAGTGCGGTCCTGCACCAGTGAAAGCTATCAAGGAGGGAAATATTCTGATTGGATATGATTCCAACTTTATATTTGGCGAGGTATTTATATTTTTGTTATATTCAGGTTTACACTCTTGCTTGTAAATATGTGATTGGAAATGCAGGTATTCAATCACTAGTTTCATATTGTCGATACCGTGAAATTATCATTGTAAAGAAGAGTCGTAGGCCCATGGCTGCGCGATGGCCGATTGATATGCCAAAGGTGAAGCGCTGAATTAAATATTTTCAGTTCTTCGAAATCAACAACATGGTTTTATTTTTTGATGCCGTTGACGTCATTCCAATGTGGCTGGCTGAGTTTAGGTTATGATGAGTATGGTAGGAGATTTATCAAATATTCAATAATTTTGCTCAAAATTGCAACAAAAATGCAGTATAACCACTGATTGTTGAGAGTAAATTTACTTAATGATGAAAGAAAACAGAAAACTATAAAATTGACTCTTTGCAAAGTATGGACTGTTGATGGAACGCGCGCCTGAGGCGCGGTCCGTCAACAGTCCATACTTTGCATAAATCTCAGCAAGTAACTATGCAATTACTGTTAATGAGTGGTAAATTTAATGTACTTTTTACAGCGAACTAATTTATTCATTAGAAACTATTATATACCTTTGCAGGTAAACGCTGATAAAGTGAACTGGATAGTGAGCAAGGGTAAAGTGAGACCAAATCCACAGATTCTAAAAAGATCAGTAGGAAAGAATATCAGTACGAAAGCCGTTGGAAGTTTCAATCGTGTAGATATTACGGATACATACAAGTACCCAGAAGGTTGGTAGTTTTTGAACAAAGATAAATATCATTTTTCTCTGTGGCCCAGTATTAGTATTAAAAGGGAGAAATTTTCAAACGAATGACATTTGTCTGTCACAATGTAGAGATTGAGAAGTAGAAACACTGAAGTTGAAACATCAGCGACACTTTGCTGAAGGCGTCAGTGAATATAAGTCTTGATAAAACAAATTTGCAATTATCCGAAGCAATAAAAATAGCATATTCCTTAGAACTAAGCCGGGTCATGTTTGAAAATGATTTACTTTCAATTCATATTACTTTATTAAGCCGAAAATGACTAAAATTGAAATATTTCGATCGTATTTGTTCGGATTGTTTTGGTTCCTTCGACCATTTCAAGACTGATTGAAATATTTTGATTTTGTAACGGTTCGAAACACCTACTTGAAATACCGCGCCTTATACGTAAAACACGTACACTGTGAAATGTAACAGGTTTGGTCTACAACAACAATATAATATATGTTTAGGATCACCAGAAGAACGAATTGCATTCAATCGAGCGTATGGACGAGGAACAGCAGACCATTCAATCAGAGGAGTACGAAGCACTGAAGTACTTGTTAAACCGAAGTTCGAGATACAAATAGATTTGAAAGAACGGGATGTTTTCATTGGGACGAACGTGCTTGCTACAATCAAGGTATTTGGGTTTTTACTCATTCTCTTATTCGGTCTTGGTAAATTTTTCCAGAAAAAGCGTCTAAAAATAAAATTTTCCCATAAATCGCTCCTGCGAACCCAGCAAGAAATTTTATTTTCTAAAGCATGCGCCAGAGAGGGACTGTTCCTAAGCGGCACGATCCATCAGTGATTCATACTTAACAAAACATATGTGGTCAAAATATCTGATCTCTACGCAAAATAATCTCTCTAACGTCGTGTTCTCTAACATTACGAATAAAGGTCAAAAACATCTCAGAATCCACCGTTAATGACGTCAGCATCAAGATATCTGGAAGTACAAAACGCCATGTTGGTTCCATTCATGCTCTGTTGAAGAAACTTGCACAGAATGTTAGAATTGAAGCTGGACAAGGTACGTTAATGATTTATTTCAATTTTTCATAGCCACTTTTTGGAGTGGATCACCCTGTCCAAGGCCCTGTACTAGCTGCCACATATAGACGTGTATGGTTAGAAATGCTGGTAAGATATGAATTTTTCGTGTTCGGCTTAGCCTGACAAAGTTTTTACACCCTGGGTTAAGTGGTCGGCATAGATTAACTAACCGGACTCGTCGGGACCCGAACCCGAGATCTTCAACCTGTAATGCCAAAATGTTTAACCACCATCGCGCACAAATGCTAGTATTTACGCCTTGCAGTCATGTGGATTTTAAAGTAATTAAAAGCGAAGACTCGGATGTCTTCAAGTATTTATATTGGATTTGAATATTTCTTCTGAGTTGAATTAAATTTTGAATATGCTCCGCATCGCTGTTATCTAATGCTCCTCTCTAGATATCCAAACCCCTCAATATCCAAATCAACTGCATCGCTACCACGTGAATAAAATAAAAAAGCGGCAGAAGTGACAATACATTCATTTTCGCCAATTTCGATACCCCAAAACGAGGCTATACCGATACTGACACTGACAATAGCCTATATCGAACAAAAAGATTCATCATATCGAATTGTCCAGTTTACCTTGCGATTTGAATATTGCATAAATTTTTATTTTTAAACGATTTGTGATTTAATATTTATATGAAATATTTTTAATTCGAAATGTCAGAAATTGAATTATCATTCGAAATTGAGCATGAAGAATACATCCGAAATATAGTCGATAATAAAGTGATCAACATAAGGGTACTTGCAACGGATAAACAAGATGGAAACTCAAAATTAGAGGAACGAGATATCATGATCAAAATCCCCGATTGCATTACAACCACGGTATGATTTTTTTATCGAAGTTTACTTCAAGCGAGGGCAAAAACAGAGCCTAAACTAGCTATTATTCTTAATATGGCCTATAGCATGATATAGTACGAGCCAATGCGCTCGAAATAGAAATCATCCCAGATTGGACTGATATAATAAGCTATAAATAGGGGTGGGCAATTCTCTTCGTTAATTCGAATCGCTTCGAAGCTCAATTGCTTCGAATCAATCCTGAAAGTTGCAAAAATGAAGTGGATTTTTCACTTTTAACTACAAAATACAATCGATTTTAGTCAAATGTGACCAAAATCGATTGTATTATGTCGTTAAAATATTAATCATTTTGTTTTGTATTGAGATGAAATTGAGGATTCGATCCGATTCGCATAAATTATCCGAATCAAATTCGAATTCCCAATGATTCGGTTTCGCCCAGTCCTAGCTACATCTGTCGACGATACACTTTAACAAAATAGCAGTGAAATTACTGCTTTTTCAATGTATATTTACTCGTAATAGGGAAACATACCTAACCACAAAATAGACTTTTTTGACCAAGTATGAACTGTTGATGGAACGCACCGCCAAGGCGCCTCCATCAACAGCGCATACTCGGCATTCATCCCATCAGTTCAAATTACTGTACTTTTATCACCGTGTAACAATATGTTGTTAATTTCAATCCACAGGCCCCAGATGTCTTCCCAGCAGGTGAAGACACTAAGTTTGACGTCATCTTCGAGAACAAGTTCCCGTTCACTCTCACTAATGCTGAGATTGAAGTTACTTTCAGAGGAAATTCACAGAATGACAAGAAATACGTTGTGGAGTAAGTATTTATTTCATTGCGATAAACTTCCCAAGCTGGAGACTTTTCATGTTGTCAAGCATGAGCCACAGATGGACCGCGTCTCGACGACGCGATTCGTCAGGGATCTATGTTTGACAAATGGTACTTCGACAAACTTTCTCTGATTGGGTTGTTAGGGAGAAGAATCGATAGATGGTTTAACCATCGTCCACGGCAGATACCACTCACTGCATTTGTGTTTGGGATGATTTCGTTTAGAGTGCAGTTGCTGATAACACATCTTTAGTAGGTCTTTGATATTGAGTGGCCGTGAGTTGGTTCCTTTTAGGCACTGCGTCTGCCTTTGCTCATTGTGAATTTCAATAAAAAAAAATATCAATGATAAGCAAAATTACCAATTTCTGACGTGTGAAGAACTTACTTTCCTTCCAGAAATAATGGATTACATTAAGCTTGAATCGAATACCGAAATTTCCCAAATGTAATTCTATTAAAAAACACTTCCTTTCAATACGTGGGCGATATTTACGAGGTAATTATGATGTAGTAACATTTCTGGTGAAATTGTAACTCTAAATTTTTGTCGAATCATGAAAATCGACAATCAAATCTATTTAAATTTCAATTTTCCGAATTTGATAGTGGCCACCGTAAGGGTTTTTCTATAGATAAATTTGAAAAACAGTTTATATTGCTAATAATTTGTTAATTTTATTTCAGGCAACCGATTAAACCAGGAGAAAAATATGTTGTGAAAGACGTCGTTATCAATCCTAGAGGCTTCTGGAGGAGTATAACCACGTTCATTGATTTCGACTGCAAGCAGATAAAAGACATCCAATACTCCTTCAGAACCGATGTTCGACGTTAAAAAGTTTTCATAGAAATATAGCCGAAAACTCTATATTTTAAGCAGAGGTGCCACGAATCAAGATTAGAATATTTTTGCATTTTGTCCTTCGAAATGAATGTCAATAGTGTTTCGATATATCAACATCGGTATTGGTCTCGACATACTGATTGATGTATAATTTACTGAACACGCAGACAAAACAGACAAAGTACGATATGTTCATCACTCATTTGCAGTATTCGCACAATTCTAAAATTTGATACATTCCAGTAAAAAGCCGATGGGCGGAAAATCAAGCTTAACTGTTTCATTTCAATATCACCGAATAAAATTATGGTCGACAAACGCTCATTTTACTGCAGTTTTTTTTAAGTAAAGACATCTTATGTCTCCTACTATACTAGACAGACCTTTAATTCTATTTTGAGTCTTTAAAAAACATATGAAAACACATACAAAGCACTCACATAAAAGGCATCTGGTAGTAGTTACATTTTCTCTTCAAATACTCAGTAGAAATAATACTCGTATTGGAAAATTTTGAGTGGATGATAAAACTAACTGGGCGGTGGCAGCAATCGTTGGAAAAAAACGTGGCTGACACATCAGTACTGAAACATTAATTAAATTGTATTGTTGTATTCTGTCTCACTGAAAGTGATATCGTTTTTTTATTATTATTAAGTTTATTCAGATTCTTTATTGCATTGTACATATATTTCATTTTTCTATAGGTTGTATAATTATTTTTCATTATTGTAATCAAAAGTCCATTGCATTTCATTTGATTTAGGTTCTTATAACCATTATATTCGTGGCTTGATGAAAGAAATTTGATATCAATCAGATATCAAGGATCAAGGATTTTGTAAAGCATAAGCCACATATGGACCGCGCCTTGGTGGCGCGATCCATCAGTGGCTCATGCTTAACAAAATGCTCGATTCTATTGCATATCATGTCCAACGGGCATAAAGCAGAAAAGAAAAAATGTTTAAAGTTTGTTCGAAGGCTTTATAGATACCCTTGATTTTCCTTTAGCTATGTAAAGCAAAACGAATTGACACAGAACTGGGTAAAGTATAAGGTAAACTAGATAATCATCGTTTGGTTGCCTTCAAGGCTTTTTTTAATAGATATGGAGGATATAGTCTTCAAATAGTCTCTCTCAAAACCTTTTAAGAATCAAAATATGATTAACCCAGCATTTTATACACTAAGTACTCAGATGTTTGAACCAGGTACATAGTTTTGCTTGTTTTACTAGGTAAAACCTCCAAATAAAACATGATAAGAGGTAAAGTGTAGGAAACTACCATTTTGGGCTACTACTTTTTGAATTTATATCGTTTTACTGAATTTCCGGAAAAGTAAATATGCCCGTCTTGCTCGTGAATTAAGAATATAGTCATATTTTTTTGTCCAAAAAGTCTCTTTCGTCATATACAAATATAAATTTCGTTTACCGCTTTATGACACAATAACTGTAGATCTTTTTATTGTTACGAGATTATGAACATCCTTCCCAGAGTTACTTTTGATAATTATTATGAGTAGTGTGATATGCAAATAAAAATAATGCAAGTAATAAAAATGCTTATATTTTAGTATGACAAGAAGCAAGGCTTAGACGCAGTATGGTTATTATTGTTTAGCTTTTAATGAAGCGAAAGTTTGTATAACTGTGGGTTTTGTGGGATGTACTTTAGACTTTTAACTTTTTCAATAATAAATTTTGTTCTGTTAAGCATGAGTCACAAATGAACCGTGCCTAGACGTGACGGTCCTTCAGTGACTCATGCTTAACAAAATACGGACAAAATGACTCCTGACTGGATTGTTTTTATAATTAGTCAGGCTACTTTTAATGTAAAACTAGTATACGAGCGTATTGAATAATATTCACCTATACCGATCAGACGGTTTCACCCAGACATATGTTTTAAAAGTATGAATTAGTGATGACAATCTTTTTTTCGTAACTAGTTCAAGTATAACGAATTTACCACAGGACTACGTGAAGCAAGTTTCAATTCTAGGAGCATTTTTTCTTCATTTTCATAGCCACTTTTTAGAGTGGATCACCCTGTTCAAGGCCCTGTAGCAGCGCGGTCACTTATAGACGGACAGGGTTACAATTTCGACAATTGTGATGACAACATGTTTTAACCACTAGGCCATCGCGCTTCACAGGCAAGGTATTACTTTGATTCACAAACAGGTGAACTAGGTAGGCGTTTGGCTGTATTTTTTATTTATTTGAAAATTAAAACCCCGGGGTGGTCTATTTTAAAAGTATTTTTATAATTTAAATATGATTTATGATTTATCATTTTTCAATTTATTGGGTTTGAATTTACCAGGTAAAACTTAATGAAGAAAACTAGGTGATAGTTAATAGTTCTAGGTAAACTCGGCACTTTTATCTAAAATTGTCAAGACTAGTAAATCCTTGATGGCGCGATCCGGTGAAACGCGGTTTAACTATGGGTAATGTTTGGCCAATTAACATTTCTGGTTGGGATATAGGTAGTATATTACTATCTTAATACGTTCTCAGAACTACAGAATACTTCGAGACTAAAAACTAGTTTCTGACTGCAACTCAACATTTTTTTTATCGAAATTTAGAATAAGTTCGTTTTTTTTGAAAGCACGAGAAGACATACATATTCATGTGACATTAAACGGTTTTAATCGGGAAAATCTGTACATCGAACTTACGGCAGAGCGAACGGAATTTCGTAGCAGTAATAATTTTTTAGCGTTAAATTGATTAATTTTTCTTTGGGGAGTGTTAAAAAAGGTAAGGTAGGGTCTAACTGCAAATTAGGAGAGCGACAAATAGGCTTGCAAGGACTCAAATCCGGCGGAAGAATATCAGTTTATTGGTAATTATCAGTGATTATAAATGCAGTGATGAGTGTTCCATTTCATTTTATTGGACTTACGACCAAGGTAAAGTTGAGGTAACACCTGAAAGGATATCGAACCTTCTTTTTCATATGCGCGAAAAGTAAATTCTATAAGTATACAAAATGTCCACTTAATTAAATGATCATTTGGTTCCTGGAATCCACAATACAATAACTTAACTTTTTCAATAATAAATTTTGATCTGTTAAGCATAAGTCACAAATGGACCGTGCCTCGACGACACGGTCCATCAGTGACTTATGCTTAGCAGAACACGGACAAAATGACTCCTGACTGGATTGTTTCTATGATTGGTCAGGCTACTTTTAATGTAAAACTAGTATACGAGCGTATTGAATAATATTCACCTATACCGATCAGACGGTTTCACCCAGTCATATGTTTTAAAAGTATGAATTAGTGATGACAATCTTTTTTTTTGTAACTAGTTGAAGTATAACGAATTTACCACAGGACTACGTGAAGCAAGTTTCAATTCTAGGAGCATTTTTTTTTTCTATTTCATAGCCACTTCTTAGAGTGGATCACCTTGTCCAAGGCCCTGTAACAGCGGTCACTTATAGACGGTTATAGACAATTACGACAATTGTGATGCCAACATGTTTTAACCACTAGGCCATCGCGCCTCACAAGCAAGGTATTACTTTGATTCACAAACAGGTGAGCTAGGTAGGCGTTTGGCTGTATTTTTCATTTATTTGAAAATTAAAATCCCCGAGTACTCTATTTTAAAAGTATTTTTATAATTTAAATATGATTTATGATTTACCATTTTTCAATTTATTGGGTTTAAATTTACTAGGTAAAACTTAATGAAGAAAACTACGTAGGCAAGGCAAATCGAATATCAGCAAAACTAGGTAAAAGAACTTTGAAAATAGACTAGGTATTCTAAGTGGACTGGGCACTTTTATCTAAAAATGCCAAGACTAGTAAATCCTTGATGGCGTGAGCCGGTGAAACGCGGTTTAACTATGGGTAATGTTTGGCAAAATAACATTTCTGGTTGGGATATAGGTAGTATATTACTATCTTAATTTGTTCTCAGAACTACAGAATATTTCGAGGCTAAAAATTATTTCTGATTGCAACTCAACATTTTTTTTCATCGAAATTCTCTTTAATTTCGTTTCTTTTGAAAGCACGAGAAGACATACATATACATGTGACATTAAACGGTTTTGATCGGGAAAAGCTGTAAATCGAACTTTCGGCAGAGTGAACGGAATTTCGTAGCAGTAATAATTTTTTAGCATTAAATTGATTAATTTTTCTTTGGGGAGTGTTAAAAAAGGTAAGGTAGGGTCTAACTTCAAATTAGGAGAACGACAAATAGGCTTGCAAGGGCTCCTATTCGGCGGAAGAATATCAGGTTATTGGTAATTATCAGTAATTATAAATGCAGTGATGAGTGTTCTATTTTATTTTATTGGACTTACGACCAAGGCAAAGTTGAGGTAACACCTGAAAGGATATCGAACCTCCCTTTTCATATGCGCGAAAAGTAAATTCTATAAGGATACAAAATGTCCCCTTAATTAATTGATCATTTGGTTCCTGGAATCCACAATACAATACGATTGTACTTCTATAGTTGTGATCATTGTCATAACTTCTTCAAATAAAACATCAAACCCGGTTAAGTTTATAACATTTAATATATAAAATATACTAATATAAAAAGAATTAAAAGAAGCTTACAAGTAAAAAATAAGTGCGCATAAAATTTGGTGGATCATTTAAGACATAGGTGCAGATTCCCTTCGATATAATCATAATCACTTCATTTTTTGTAAAATGCCAACGAAACTTTAAATTCTCCAAATTTTATTCCAATCGTTCTTCCAATTCTTCCAATTTATTCCTTCATATTTTCAATCTGTAATCAATTACTGCAAAATTTTACGCATATTTATATATTCAATTTGTAATGAAGACGTATATACGGGCCTCGCCCGATCAGCCTCATTTTGCTACAATATATAAGTTGCTGAGCAGGGATAACTGATGGATCGAGCCCTCAACGCGTTCGCGTGAACAACCGCAGGCCATTTCGTTGTCCATTCTTTAAGCAAAGTGTATATAGTAACAAAATTGTTATTCTAAATAAAAATTCATTTTCATAATATTTAACTTAAATATATAATAAAAAGTATGAAACATTATTCATATACACAAAATTTCTTCACTGAACTCGGCAAGGGTAATTTGTCACAATCTTTTTGGTTCCTTACGATTGACCGTATTTTATCTCTTGCTAAATCACCTAACGTTCCCATGAATGAAGTGTCAACAATTTTAACTTGCTTAGTTATACTATACACATCTATGACTACGTATAAAGGTCTATCTAGCGGAATTAATTTCGCACAAGGTCCTTGATCTTCGCCGTTTATAACCAGATGCATGTTACATAAAGAATAGTCCGATTTTTCAGATATGCAAATTCTTTCTTCGTCACTGGAAAGTTCGGCACCGGTATCACGGTTAACAGGTACTAACATGACACCAATTCTGCTGCCAATAAATATTGATTGTCCGAAATCCGGAAATCGGTCTCCAGCAGATGTGAATGTTAATTCTTTTCGCGCCAAAAAGTATAAACTTTTAACAGGGATTCGTTGATTGGCGAATGTAGCAATGTTATTTATTTTATCTTTGTTATTGTTGACATCACAAGGCTCGCCGATTATTTCTTTATTTCTTCCTCTGATTCGATTATGAAACTTAGTAACAGCTGTAGCCCAAGTTTGTCCTCCTTTCGTAATTTCAAGTTCTTCTGAGGAAGTACCTCCAGTGGTCATATCCGGGATCACCATTTCCGGAACAGGGTTCAATGTTGAAGGGTCATGTTGAGTAACTCCTATTCTCAAATGTCCTGACCATCCATCTTGAGCATCTGATATTTCAATCAAAAACAACTGGCCGGGAAGAAGAGGACTGCGGCTGTAAAGAAGAGGGATTAATAGTAAATATTCGATAATTGCTTTGCGGTTATAGTCAGAAAAATACGAAATATAAAGGCAATCAGAAAAAATTTGGGTGAAACATGTATTACCCTGGTGACGTAATATCATTTTGCGACACAGGAGAAACCTAATCGGAAAATTTTGTAAAAGTGTCTCTTGTTAAATATGAGTCGAAGGCGGATCGCGCCGGTGAGACACGGTCTATCTGTGGCGCTTTCTTGACAAAATAAAATTTCTCATTTGAAATAAGTATATAATGTGAACGTTTTAAATTGCCTGCTCAATTTACAATCAACATTTCTTTCCGGTTATCTCTTTAATTTTCACAATTGTATAACAGTGCAATTTTTCAATTAAAGCTTGCCGGTCTGTTCAGCACTTCGTTAAGTCATTGATGTTGAATTTATCAAACATCACGCAATTTTTATTCAATAAATCAATAGCAAAAACACCACAAGTCAGTGCAAATTGATCCTCCTACTTGCTCATGAATAACAGAAACGAGAAGCAGATTAAAACGCAGTAGTGATTAAAATAATAGTATTTAATTACGGATGAGAAGTCAGAATGAGTCAAAACCATTTTGTGGATCATGATTCGTTATGCATGCGTCACTAAAGGTGGGCAAATTCAGAGTCTATATTTGGGTATAAAATTGATACCTAATGATTGATCAGAGAAATACCAATGAGAAATTTTTTCAGTCAAGTATGTTCCACAGACGGGCGACGCCTACTTAGCTCAGTGGTCCATTCGTAACTGATTATTATTTTGGTCTGAAATTTTTTCACCGGGACGTGTTAATGAAACGTTATGGAAATTCTGTTCAGTACAATACAATCTCTGACGGAAATTTAATTTATCAACCTGTCATGATTATTACGCGAGCTTTGCCGAACATGACGTAATTTGGTTTAAAATCCTGGGGATTTCTCATGTTTTTGAGGCCAAGCAAATTTACAATTCTGGAAATAGTTAGTTTAGTCATTGGATTTGAGACAATCCAGGCTACTGTAACTCATAAATTAACATTTACGCTTCTGAAGTAAAAAAACATTGCAAGTGTTGTTCACAAGCGAATAAAGTACATTTCTTGTCTCTTTGAGTTGAATTGCGAATAAGAACGAATCTCTTCGGAAAAAAATCATTATATATAGCGCTCTGCTACGTCAATAACCATGCGGAATATTTCCCTTATTACTTGACTTGCCTGAAGCACAATCCGTATGAAAATCCTGCCTCCCTGTACGCAGTTGTTCTCTGTTTATTGATGGTTATATTCTCTCCACATACATCATGGAATCGAAATTTTCCTGTTGTTCCTTTGCCTCCCCATTCAATTCGTACTTGCTTTAATATTTCTTGTTCCATTGTAGAATCGTAAAAATATTACTTTATTACAACATAATATACTAGAAAAAATATATGGAGGACTCGCAATCTTCTGATAAAGTATAGGTGCAAGTTTTACGGATACATTCCAACACACCCGCGCCGCATTTAAAAATTTTGTTGTGTGCCGTACGAGACGGTCCCAATCAGAAAAATTCGACAAAAGCATCTTTTGCTAAGTATGGGCCTATGATGGACCGCGTTGACAAGACGCGGTCTATCTATGGCGCATATTTGACAAAATCAAGTTTTTGTTTGGGATATTGAATTAAAAAGAGCAAATATGATCGACTAATAGATATGCACTTGCTCTAACTCATAAATTCACAATGGTATTTTTACGAATATACACATTGAACAGAAAAACTAACATTGTCAATGTAATAAGCAGGGTCACTGTCCATCCGTGGCTAACGTTTGACAAAATATATAAATTTCCGATAGGTATTCAGGTATTCAGCACAAAAATGACATTTTTTCAACATTAGCGGGATTTGCTGTCTATTTGTTGATATGAGCTATATATTGTGAGCTAATTCTATACTAAATACTTTTTTTGTAATCACATTGCAGCCCTTTCCTATGTCACGTAAAAATGGCTTCCTTCTCATTGTAGATAGTTGAATACTATTACCTTGTCCATTTGATAAAGCTATATCATTTCCAATGAAAAAATTAAGAGAGAGCAATTAGCTCCCAATCTGTAATGGATTAGAATGATTGAAGCAGCACTCGTTCATGTTGAATACATATAATCCGCATGGCGTCATTTTTCTCACCTTATCGAACAGCTGGACGTGACAATTTTGTTCAATGATGCAGTTGTAACAAGTATGGGCTAAGCATACACGATATTGTCGAAAGTGAAAACAATATTTCGGTTGGGCAAAGAAAATCAACGCCTTCATCAAAATTAATTTAATTAATTTTTCGAGAATGATTCATCAACGTAAACAATGATTTACCACTCACAAATAGTTAAGAAAGTTTAGCATGAAACCACAGGTATTTAGTTCAGAGTTTGATAAAATTGATTGTGCATTCATATTTCGATAGATATTGGTCAACGGTGCCGTCGAGGTGCGGTACATCTGTAACCCATGGTTAACAACTGATACATCAACGAATCATGCATGGCAGAAACTTGACTCAGCCATTATCTATTATCAAAGTTCTTGTCATGCCTCAGTGGTTACTCATCACGTGGCTGTGAGCTGCACGTAGTAAACAAACTTTTGCAGAACTGTGCGAAATTTCTTTGTTTGGTGGGAAATTGTGGCGAAAAACTTCAAAATGTTTGCCGTTTTAATCGCAGGAAGACTAGTTCAAACGAATGTTCATCAAATTGAGGAAATGAAAGTTCTCTTTGACCTAGAAGATATCACAGACGCGAATCATATTGTCGTTTTTATGACTGGACAGACACCGTTTCCTGACGGTTTCGGGGGAGCTGTTTACCTTAATTTACCGTCAGCTTCGGGGGATTCTAACTGGCTTTTACTGGGACATTTGACCAACCAAAAGCCTTCTTCAATATACAAAATAACAGGATTGAAAAAAGACTTCGAACAAAGTACACCTAACGTCTTTGGATCCATGACAGCATTGCCTTCTCCGGCTCAACCTCACCACGCCCAACTCGGAATTGCAGTTGAGCCTTTAACAACACTAGTTCAGCAAACACCCGTCACAGGCACTAGTGCTCCAAAAGTAACTACATTGATGGAATTCACCCAAAAAATGCTACAAACCTTTTACAATTATGCATCATCTTTTGCATGTTCTCGTGAAACAATAAGTAATAGTTTAGTTGCATCGCCTTCTGATCAGTTTGTTCCACTAAATACCCTTGATAAATGGTTTCAAGAGTTTCAAGCGAAATTACAAAGAGACCCCAATTTTTGGAAATCTTGAGTTTTATCTTCTTCACAGCCACGAAATCTTGTTTTGAATCCATTATCGTTCTCAAGCATCAATTTTTTGGTGAGGTCATGGCCCAGCTATGGCTCATGCTTGGTAATAAAATTGCCACTTTTGAATACATCTACCTTTAATCTATGAACGAAACATTATTGAAAATAACCGGTAAGTTAAAATTCGATTTTGACAAAATGGAAATATTCAAATTTAAATTTTTCTTTATAAAGTTAAAGTTGAACAATTGCTCAAACGCATGCAATTGCAATAAAACTAGGCTATGAAGAATTTTCAGAAGCTTATTTATGATCATTTTGAATCTGTTTAAATATTTTAAATATCAGTTTGACTTTGCATTCAAAAGTGGCATTTTTTTGATAAAAAAACAAATTTCTTGCTGTGTGAAAATGTTAACCATGCGAGTGAGTGTGATGTAGATTGAGCAGAAAAACTATGACGCTGTCTCGTGATAATCTGCATGCATGAATGTCCATCTTGAGTGTGTGCTGAGTGAGTAGTGCTTACGTGTGAAAAAATGATTTATAGTCATCACTTTTTGAAGTGCGTTATATCAGTAAGATATGAAATTTAAATTTGTGAAAGCCATTCCCAATCAGAAAGTTAATTTTGTCAAGCCGGAGCCACAGATGGATCGTGTCGCTGAGACGTGATCCATCAGTGACTCACGCTTAGCAAAAATATGTGTGTGTTAACTTCACCACGATTCACGCTTCGGAATCAGAAAGTTACTCAAACATTAACAATGAATAAATTTGTGATCAGTAGCGATTTACTTATCTGGATTGTCCGGTATTCCAGAATTCTGTAAGTAATTCCGCTTAATTCAGTGTAATTAATTTGCCATTTATTTTAGACACTAACATCTCTAAAACATCGTGAGTAATATCCTTCATCCTGTGTTTCATCCATCCATTGGCTTGCTGGAAATTTGTTCCAAGAAAATTTTTTTAGTGAAGTCTCTCTATGATACTATTTTGCTCTCTCTGCAAGGGTATTTGTGCAATTGATTGGATATTCTGGTTTTAGTTGTTTGAATGTATGTTTGTTGGAATGTATTTTGTTGTGTGTTGTTATTGAGCCTCATTATCATAAAACGTTGAATGTAAAGTTTTTGTGTGGAAATTGTGTTCACTTTGAGAGTCGAGCTGACATGCATCTACAATGCGATGTTTTTGTTTTTCTCAATTTTTTTCTCTCAATTTACAATCACTCATTTTCATTGAAACACCCTAAGCAAGGCCCTACTCTCGCAGCCACCTGTATACGAACAGGGTTAGTGTTGTTGTGAAGATAGGATCTTTTCAGTTTATCTTTACCTACTTATGTTAAAACATCGTGGGTTGATGGGGGGTCATTTATTGACAAGTCAAACCTGTGTGGACTTGAATATGAGATCTTCGACCTGCGATTTCAACTTGATAACCTCTTGCACATGACTAAATAATATGATAAACTAAATAATAAATGGTGGCCCATTAACTAACAATCTTCAATTCCTCTCTTCATAGAGACATTTTTATTTTTTCAGTATGTGAACAACCATGTGCCCATCTCGGCTATGTTTTCTTGGTAAATAATTAAAATGTGTAATAATATTAAGCGTTTCTTGATTGTATCAACTAAATATTTGTATTGGTAGTATTCGTTCTATTTTATCAAATTTATTCTAGCAGTTTTTGTTTTTCTAAACTGCAATTTATTTGCCTGCAATTTGAGAGTATTCTTGTTATGTTTTGTTTTCAGGTTTTTGATGTCCTGACTTTTCGAAGTGGCCTGACATCCAATCAGAAATTTTATTTCATCTAATCAGAACTAATAATGGACCATTGCCTTCTATTGCGCAGTTCGTTATCAATTAGTACATATCAGACAAAGTATGGACATGAGCGAAATTTACTGGCTTTGTGTTCAGAATGTCAGCTACTCTGCTACTCAGACACCCGAAGAAAATGAGTTCCATCAGAAGAAAAATTAGCAAATGGAATAATATTTTATGATATATATCTGTGGCTAGAACGTTTAAATACCTCTTTTTAAATGTCTGGTAGCAAACAAACTGTGCAAAAAGGTTCAAAATCATCAATACTGCTATGAAATAGCAGTGTTGATGGTTTTGAAGCTTTTTTGTCACCAGAAAAAAATGACATGAACATTCCAGACACCAAAAAAAATCAATATTCTTCCATCCCGCTAATAGTAATAATCAGATTGCCGTTCTTTAATTTTGTCTGTAACTTATTCTAATTTTTACCTATTGTTCTAAATTATTTCATCATGCATCCATGGTCTAATGTTGGCTATTCTGTTACCCCGAAAACCAAAAAAAAGTCACCGAAAAGCATATGCAACCATGTAAAGGTGTTAATCAGAGTGGCAAAATGTCGACCATGGCAGTGCAAAACGTTTGCAGTGTTGATGATGTTAAAGCTTTTAGAATCACTCGAGAGAAAATGACTTGGGTGTATTAAACACTCAATGGAAAGCAAGATTTTGCCGCTCAGGCTTCAATATTATCAACAAAGCAGTGTTTTTGAAGCTTGTAGTTAGAGATGGGCGGCATTGAGTATATTTTATACCGGTACACCATCGCCAAAATGCCGGTATTACCAGTATGCCAAGCCATTTTCTGCTATCAAAAATCATGCTGTAGAGTTGTTCTAAAGAGCCACGAGAGGTGTGACCTAGTTAAAAAATCAGGTGCATTCCTCTAAATGCGGGCAAGTTGATGTTTCATGACATTGCAGAAGTTTAATTTAGACATATCAGCAGGTGTAAATGGGCTGAAGACCTGTTTTTTTGTCATTACTTGACGCGATAATGCATCGATTTGTAACCATTTTAGGGGAAATATCAGTATCATGACAAACCGACATTGCGCAGATTAATGAGATTTTGGAAAACTCAGTACTGGTGCTTACGGATATGCCGCTCAGCTCTACCTGTACATTCTTCAGCTGCTGTGCTATTCAAATACCTAACAGTGTATTGTATCCATCTATAATCTATTGAATATATCAGAAAAACATTTTGACTCGTTGTGAAATATAATCATGTGCACATAGTCCTGATTGTTTGTTATTTTTTCAGAGTTTTTGTTAATTTTTACTTTTGCCTTGAGAAGGGTTTTACCAGCAATATTGAAAGTGTGTTACGTTCACCACCTGACCCTGAACATAATCTATTTCCTTTCCTATTCAAAATCTTTTGTGAAATTTTATGCCGTGACATGTGTGGCCGAGTGGGGGGCAGAGATAAGTTTTGCACCATGACACAGTCCACAGAATTTCACAGCTTAGGTGCGTCAATCTTTGGCTCATAGGTATTTAGATTTGTGGCGAGATGAAGCATCTATATCATAAATTCAGAGTTGCTTTGCTCGAAGCGTAATCAGGCATTCTAACGCATTTAGAAACGACTACAGCTTTTTCTCTGTCTTAATAGAAATGATATTTTTTCCAAAAATACAGAAAAAGCTGTTGTCTACTTAATATGTTTTAATTTTCATTTTTGTGATTCAATTCGGTGTTCTTTGATTCTCTTCACAAATTCAGTTTTGGTCATCCATACTCTCAATAAGCAAGGTAACTGCTTGTGCTTGTTTGATGGAATATGTTGTTGCTGGTAGCTTCTTTTTCTAGTATTTCATACTTCACTTTTTATTGAAATTTCTCTTAGTTTGTTAACGTACTGGTTGAATTGCTGCACTGTGTTTGCAAATTATGGGAGATTCTGACAACACTAAGTTTCAATTTTCGATCGACAGAGGTGGTACGTTTACAGATGTGTTTGCGCAATGCCCTGGTGAGTATACGGTCTGATCCACCTGAAATTAGAGCCTGACTGATACCTTTTGATATTTTGACATTTTTGAGTAACGTTAACGAAAAAATCTCGCTATTTTTTGCGGAGGGAATAAAATTTCATTTCATGCAAATAACATCTGCTGGTGAGTTCCCCTGATGAAAACAATGCTATTTGAAAAAAACGCGGTATTTTTGCGCACTTCCACGATTATTTCAGTTGGCCGATATTATCGGCCACTTTTGTGATCTACCGATATATCGGTGAACAGCAAAATTAAGCGGATATATCGATTTACCGCTCGGGCTCTATCAGAAACTCTTTGCAGAAACTTTTTGTGTTAGGTATAAGTCACTGATGACATGAGTGCGTTACGCTTCACTAAATTTAGTGGGTGCGGTGGATTAGTGGTTCTCGTGTTGACATTGCATGTTGAAGATTCCGGGTTCAAGTCCCGGCTTGCTTATCCATGCCCCCACTCCATCCAGGGTGTAATAACTTGGGTATCCTTATCCGAACCGGAAAGATCATTTCCAATAGCGCTAACCTGGTTCGTCTATAAGTGGTTGTCGCTAGAGAATCTTGTTCAGGTGGTCCAATCAAATTTTCTGATTGAGTGACTTGGATCTCGTTCATATGAGAAAAATGAAATATTACATGGTTGATTTAGTTAAAGAAACCAGCATATTCATAGTCATTTGAGTGCGCAATGTAGCGCAATTCTCGATTTTCTTGCAAAATGGGCCTAATGTGCCAAGAAAGTAATAAATTTTATTAAGATAGTATAAAAGTTGTATATAAGTACCTGATACATTCAAGTTTATCAATTTTAAATATCTTCTGAATCAAATTTGTTTATGATCGCTCAATTCTGGCATTCCAGCATGTACCACACTGTATTCATAATGACTAATATCGTCAGCGGTTTTTGACATTTCAGCAAAGGGTGAAGTTTTGTTCACCTTAAGGTCTCTGCTCCGAAATATATCTATAATCTGACCCTAGGTAAATTAGTTGAACATTATTTGCCTTACGTCGGACATCATTAAATAATTTTTTTTTTTAATTTTTATATTTCAGGCGGTAAAACCAGGGTGATGAAGTTGCTCTCTGTTGATCCACAAAATTATGCTGATGCCCCGACAGAAGCTATAAGAAGAATATTGGAAGAGGTAAACCCACGATAAAATCATGCTTTTCGTGATTATTTCAATCCTAATCTAACATAATTGCTGGTCTTTCTTGTTGTTTGGTCTTCGACTCTTATTATAGAGCCCTTGAAACCTTGCTACGATGAGAATAAAAAAAGTGGATTTTTGAAAATCTGTATTCGTAAGAATTCGTATTTTATTTCAAGATTTGAATCAATTTGGATACGTGTCCTATTCGAACTGTATAAATGTCTACCGATTTCGATAATTTGATATGAGATAATGCTTAAACAACACATATTTTTTGACTGGGTGTGTTTTGGCCACTCATTGATTTTCAACTAATTTTTGTGATCAGATATGATACTGAAACGATCCATTTGAAAATCCAGTATCTCAAATTGTCAATGTCAACCTTGTCTTCTCATTATTAAACCTACTTTATTGTTTCAGGAGACTAGTGCAAAAATGCCTCCAGATAAACCAATCGATACTTCGAAGATTGACTTTATCAGGATGGGAACAACAGTAGCTACAAATGCTTTACTAGAGAGGAAAGGTGAAAGGATGGCTCTTGCTATTACAAAAGGATTCAAAGATCTTCTTTATATTGGAAATCAGTCAAGGCCAAAGATATTTGATTTGGTAAGTCTGATGGTCACAGAATTTGCTAGGTGATAATATTATTAGATACTCTTATTGCTTTTGCACCCATGGTTAGAAGAAGCAAAATACTTGGGGGGTGGGTGCAATTGCTCTCTTGTTTTTTCTCCCCAGGTGTGTGGAACTTTTGTTATAATTTTCTAATGACCCAATAGCTTGTGTTGATAGCAGATTAAAATAAGGCATGTGTACTGTTCTCTAGCAATCAAATAGTTTGAACACCGCTGACACTTATTGTGAAGATTTCTTTGATGAGTTAAAAAGAACAAAAATTGTTTGGTGCAGTGTCTTAGTGGTTAACACATCGACATCATAGGTTAAAAAATTTATGGTAAGCTTCTCTATAGGTTTGACACGCAAGCTACACTTGCTCTTGATTCCGGAGTGTAAAACATTGGCTAGGCTCGACTGAACCCATTGCTTTCCAATAACACTAACTCTCTATAAGTGAACTCACGCATGGAGATTTTCACAGACTTCATGGTAATCAATTCAACTCTGATGAAGGACAATAAAGAAAATCGTTGCTGCTATTTTTAGGTGGTAGATGGGTTTACCATTTCTCAGGGCAGATACCACTCAATGCACTTTACCATGATGGTTCAGTTCTGTGTGGGGTGTTTTCCGTTTAGAGTGCAGTTTCTGGTGCGACATCTTTTACTAGCTCTTTGCTATTGAGTGGCCGTTGGTTAGTTTCCTTTGGGAACCGCTTTTCCGGCCTTGCTTAGAGTGAAATTCAATAGTTCCCTTTGGGAGCTGCTTCCCACCTTGCTTAGAGTGAATTTTAATAAAAAAAAAAAATTGCTTGATTACAGAATTGTTTTGAGAGATTCCACTACAGTTCAGATTACAAAAAATTTTTTTTCGAAATTTAAAATAGTTTTATACTTACTGCATAATTATTTACAGAAAATCGAAGTGCCTGAAGTTCTATACGAAGAATTGATAGAAGTAGATGAAAGAATAATACTTCATCAAAAAAAATGCAAATTAGGATTGAATGAACCAATTCGTTGCGAACGTACAGACGAAAAGGTTAGCATCATAATTAATATTATTTAAGACGGGTTGCCAGAATCTTGCCTTTTTTGATCGTCTAAAACTTTTATAAAATTTTCTTTGGATGAATCGGAAAAATTTAAAAAGTCTTCAATTTCATCAACACTGCAACCAACAATAGCATATATGATTTTGAATACTGTTTAAACTTTTATTCGCTATTTATACTTGGGCGCGGTCTAATCTTCTGATAAGTATGTTTATCATCAAAAACTTTTTTCAGTGTATTTTATTCTGTTCAAAGACATTTTCTTCGTCGTCAAAATTTACAAATTTTTTGGAATATTCATACTTTTTAAATCTGTCGATTTTGAATCCCCAGATAAATCGAATAATTTGTGAATCAGGGATCAAATTGAACATTTTGAACAGCCTTCTGGATTCTTATCGAAAATTTTTCGTCTTATAATAATTCCTAGGTGCACATTACTAAGCAAGTTGATGAGGAATCTTTGAGGAAAGATTTGCAAAAAGTTTTGGATAAAGGAATCAAAAGTCTTGCCGTTGTGTTAATGCATTCCTACTTGTAAGTTTCAATTTACGATTTTTCACATTGTCTTTTTGATCACAAATTTCATTTTGCCATACATGGGCTGTCGATAGATCGATTCGGATCGACATGATATATCATTACCCAAAGCTTATCTTTTTTTATTGAAAACTTGCTTCAAGACAAGCTTTAAAGCAGTGCATAAAGTGAACTAATTCGATGACAACTCATATGACAAAAAGCAACTGTAAAATGAAGAATCAGCAATTTTCTATATTGGACATCTTCATATCGCTCCCAATTTGTGAGGTCATAGTACTTGCCCATTTACGCCATATATACTCTTCGGTTTTTCAACATGTGCGTATTTCTGAAATAACTCTGGACAGTTCTGTATGAAAAAGCTTTCATTTATCTTCTGTCCTTAATATTAAAGACTTTATGTTAATTTCTCATCATCAGAAGCAACCAAGTGTTTTGAATAGTAAAATTTATCAGAAAATTTCCAAGATGAAAACTTGTTACTTGAGATTATTTGAATACCCTCGCGAAAGTGTTTGCATGAATAAAGACAAGAGTAATTCCCACATGTTCTTTTTGCCCTCTGCAGGTTTTATCTAAAAGCAAAAATAAATCTGCAAGGTTTTTTTTATGCAAAGACATATTTGAAAAGTTTTATAGTACACAAATTTGATTTTTGACATGAAGTGAGGAAGTCATATTCTTCCTGCTGTGATGTTTCCTAATCAATTCTAGAACAGGATGCTCAAAATGTAAATGAGAAAATGTTGTCTGCTTCAACAAGCAGAGAGGGTGAAGAGATCTATTTACCCGAAAATGAATTTTTTGTGATATATAGCAACGAAATTGTCATGTTCATGTTTTTTTTTGCTAATTTGTCCGATTCAACATCATCAACACTGATGTTTAATTTCAGTCAGTGATGTTGAAACTTCGAATCAAAAAAGCAACCAGAAATTATAATCTGTCAAGTACAAGTCACTGGTGCGCCGCTCGCCGAGACACGGTCCATCAGTGGTTCGTGCTTAATTTACAAAACATGTTTGAACAAACTTTTTCTTGCGATTGAGATAAATTTCATTTAGGACTCCAGCTTGTGTACATAATGCAGTGCTTTTTTTAAATTTTTGTTCATTGTTTGTTGAATGAGTCTCTCTGAGCAAATGTTCTACTATACTAACTGGTGCTCTGTGCACATAGTGATGTCTTTTGAACAAGGCACGCCAGGGATGATCAAAACCGAATATTTTACTATTTCGAATATATTCTGAAAAAATCATTTCGAATATGAAATACTGAATACATTCTAGACAGTCGTGTTTTTGATAAAGTGTAGTATTCTAACCTTTCCTAAAGAAAAATATGAATCACAAATGCTACGAAATTTTGATTATAATATACAATTTTCCTTCATTTCGTAGATTTGTAGACCTTTCTCTGTTGGTTTTGTCCGAATTTATGCAATAAAACTGACATATTTTCATATCCCGATATTCTGAAATATCTAGAATCAAGAATTTAACTATATCAAATAAGTTCATTTTCAAATGTATTCGAATATTCGATTCGTTTTGGACATTCCTGGAAATTTCTCCAGCGATTCATGCACAGCTGTTGAAATCACTTAGGTAATTCCAGATTTTTTCTCTTAAGATATCCAAATCACGAACAGAAAGTTGGTGAAATTGCAACAGAAATGGGTTTTACGCAAGTATCATTATCATCTGTTGTCATGCCGATGGTTAAAATTGTCTCAAGAGGATTTACAGGTATGAAATGGAATGAAAATGAGCAAAGTATTATATACCATTGTCCAGGGAAGATACCACACACTGCACATAACAGTTCAGTTCCGTTTGGGGTGTTTTTCGTTTAGAGAATGCAGTTGCTGGTACTAGATCTTTTAGTAGCTCTGCTCTGCTGATTGAAGTGGCCGTTGGTTGCTTTTTTTGGGAGCTGTTTCCGGCCTTGCTTAAAGAGTGATTGACCAAGACTGTCCTGTTTTGATTTTCAGCACGATATTCTGTGGAAACGACCGCGTAAAACAATTGGAATCCATCAGTTATGATTTGTCAATCTTGCTTTAGTAAATCTAGATTATATTTTTGTAGCCGTGAGTCACGAGAAGGGATGTTGCTATGTGAAAAGTTGGAATATTTTTGTCTTATTAAATGTTCTTAATTATTACATTCTATAATTGAATCCTGTTATAAGCCAAATTATCCATTGCAAAATTTAATAGAGATCCTGTTTTTTTTTGCACGAAGCAACAAAGGGACTAAAAAAGTAATTTCCATAGAATTTGGGGAGCATTCTCGGAATTTCAAACATTGTTTTACATGAATTATCTTAAGACACACCAGAATTGCAGCTAAAAAAATTTGCTGCATTCGAAAGAATGCCTGACAAATATCAGAAAAATACTTACCCAACATGAAGATATTGATAAATCTGGCAATTGTGATATAAATCAGTCATCAGCAGATTGAAACATTGCTTCTGGGGTGTCTTCTACTGTTCACATTTTTTCAAGCTCTCTATAGCCTCTGCGACTTTGTGCGGCTCGTAGTTGAAATGACATCACATTTTGAAGCTCTCAAGCCTCGGCGAGTGCGGTTCGTTAATCCATGCCAACCACAACCCAGGGTGTAATAGTTCTGGTAGGCTAAGCCGAACAGGATCATATCTTTCAGCAATCCCAACTCTGCACTGTCTATAAGTGGTCACTGGTACAGGACCTTGGGCAGGGTGATCCACTTCAAGAAGTGTCTATAGGAAAAAAAAACATAGTTATTGAAAAAGATGAGAGTGAGAGTGGACAATCGACAGTAACAGTCATAGTATCTGATGAATCTCGGTTCCATCAAATCCTTGACATTAAGTCTGTATTATGTGGAATGATATTCTGATCTTTTGCAGATTCTGGCATTAAAATTACCATAACATATTTCCAATGTAGTGAGTGGCAGGCACCACGTAATGCCATCGTATTTACAAGAATAAATAGCGTAAATGGGGGGGGTAAAATGATGCTAATTATACCAATGTATGCCTATCTATATACATAACTGGTGACAATAGAATATACATCGTTTTAACTTCAACAGTTGTGCGTTTATTCATTTAACATTTCCAATGGCTTATAGCAGATGGGTTGAAGTAAGCTACGCAATGCAAAAAGGTTTCAAAATCATCCCATACCCATACGTTGTTAGTGGAATCCTTTCGTGTGATGCATGCACCGTTTCTTCAAGGGAATTTCTGATTTAAAAATCCATTTCTTTTTTATTTAGCATGTGTTGATGCATACCTCACTCCATGTATAAAACAATATCTTGACGGATTTCAATCTGGTTTTGATGAGAACTTGAAGAATGTCAAACTACTGTTTATGCAATCGGGTGGTGGTTTAACACCAGTGGATAAGTATGCAATTTTGTTGGGATAAGATCATGATTTCTAATTTATTCAGCCAATGGTGGGATGATAGAGCATACCTTAGATTCAAAATGACAGAATCCCGTTTTTCTTTCAGTCTCTGTAAATGTTAAAATAAAATATGTAAGTGTTAAAATAGACGAAAAGGTTTCATAGCAGTGTTGATAATTTTGAGACCTTTTCTTACATCTTATTATGTTATTGACCTTATTTGTAGGTTACTTATAATATTTGTGATTTTTTTATCTGAGTAGTAATCAGCTGTTTTTGCATTTTGTTATCAATTAGTTTTCTTTTATTGATTATTCCAAATAGATGTATTTTAATTTGAAATCTTGTTTTATCAAGACCAAGATTTCATTTTGTATGGCTAAAAACAGTATTTTTGCTTTTTTAAGTTTTTGTAGCATCTCTATCAACTATATTGAATTTTAGAAATCATTTCAACCTAATTATCTTAATATTATCTCTATGTGAGATGTTCTTATTCATATAATCTAGAATTAATGATTGAATTTTTTTTGTTTTCAAATTCTCTATTTAATTTATTTTGCGGTAAAACATAATATTTTCCAAATTTTATGTTGTGAAATTTGATATAAATCATGGCTGTGCTACAAAAATGAAAAAATTTTCAGCAGTTTTATTTATCATTTCAGATAAACAAAATTGCTGATAATTTTATTATTATTACATTACATTATTCTTATTACATACTCAATTTCAAATACGATTCAAATTTAACTATAAGAGCTATTGAGTCCCCACCGGTATATAACATTCATTATTGTTCTACTAGGTTCAGTGGAAGCAAAGCGATATTATCTGGTCCTGCAGGAGGTGTTGTTGGTTACGCATTGACTGCTTATTCGGACGAGAATAAATTGCCTGTTATTGGCTTCGACATGGGAGGTAGTTTCTGGAATGTTTATTTTTATTTGTGTTTTTTTTCTAAATAACATACTGATGTGCTTGAGAGAGCAGAAAGCTTGATAATCTGTGTAAAAAATACTTTCTTCTGTTCTTGACTTTGATACTATCTCACTTAAGCATCCTTGCGGCAACAGCCATATACGGATCCAAAAGTTACAAATACACAAGGAAGAAGGTTTCACAGTTCACTAAACGAAACCTCGGAATCTCGTAATATTAATTACAAAACAATAATTATTCAATGAAAAATAAAATTTGTACCTCTCTTTTACCAATTCTCAACTTCCTATTCGTCGTTAACACAGGTACGTCAACAGATGTCAGTAGATACGCAGGTCAATATGAACATATCTTTGAAACAACAACTGCTGGTGTTACGATACAAGCTCCTCAGGTAATGTTCAAGGCTAGAGGGAATTTGCCAAAATTCACTATATTTTATCGTTTTAACACAGAAGAATATGGCCGCTATTAAAGAATCTCATGCTTGTTTGAGTTGTCTCAAAATTTTTATCTGCAGTTATATAAAGCATTTTGATGACCTTTGAGGAACACAACTAATCATTCAAGATTTATTTTAAAAATACACTTTTGTTGAAAAAATGTCTGGTATTGGGCACTCACAAGGGAAATACTTTGCTTACTCCCTGCTTTTTATTGGGGACGAAAATTAAATTGTATTGAGGTTAATAGTATTACTATGTCCAGTACTATGTACTTATTTTAAGTCATATCAGAATCAAATTTGAATAATATCTAATCTCGGTAAGCTGAGACAGCAAAAGTGTATGATATACTCTTCAGCCTAAGCACTTTCTGAATTTGAATCCTTCGAAGGTGAATATATGCAAGAGTATTGATGAACGCCTCGTAGACGCACTGTGGTTCAATATTTGTGGCTACCTCCAACAAACTTGTCTTTGCACAGGAAAAATCCGCGGTAATTGGTTAAACAAAATGTTTATTTCCAACTTTGAACTGGTATCTGCATGAGAGGTCGCAGACTCACAGTTCACGGTATGGTTGAGCGGTTATTTTCAACTTTTCTTTCCTGCAGGATAAAAATGAAATCCTACGTACCATATCTTAAATACTGAGGAAGATGATTTGATTACAAATTTTTTGTATATACTGGTGGAATTTCCTAAAATAACAACATGTTCCCCGATAATTTGGGAGAGACGTATGTTGAATCATTTCGAATAACAAAATAAAGTATTAAAATCATCTGATTTGAACAATATTCATGTATCAAAATGTATTGGAGTCTTGGATCAAAAAGTGACATTCTTAATTATTAGATATCTGTTTCAAATGCGGTCAATTCATGTTACCGGCAATCTAATTTTGTATGTAATTTCAGCTTGATATCAACACCGTAGCAGCTGGTGGAGGATCTATGTTGTTTTTTAGAAGTGGATTATTCGTAGTCGGTCCTGAATCTGCTGGTGCTCATCCTGGCCCTGCTTGTTATAAGAAAGGTAAGATTGAGTTCTGAGAGAAATTTATAAAATGTGAGGAAAGCAGACTTTTATACAGGCATAAAAAGGTTCGGAATAATCATATTCAAAATTGCTGGCAAGCAATGCCGAATCAGAAGTTTCAATTCATTAAGCATGAGTCATAGATGGTCCGCGTCTTGAAAAAAGGACTAAAAGGAAACTGACTAAAAGGAAACAAAAAAGTGGTAGATGCTTTCATCATCGCCCAGGGCAGATATCACTCACTGCACTTTACTATGGCGTTTCAGTTCAATTTGGAATGTATTCCGTTTGAAATGCAATCGCTGATGCTACATCTTTTCGTAGCGCTTTGCTAGTTGGTTCCTATAATTCACTATTGGGAATTGAATTAGGAATCAGAGCGGATTTTGATAGAAAAAACTGTTGATGTAATGGATTTATCAATAGTAGTAAAATGCAAATAATTATGACAAAACGCAATTATATTTTCAGGTGGACCGCTGACTGTCACAGACGCTAACTTATGTCTTGGAAGATTGTTACCCAGGTACGAACAGAAATCCACTTTTGTTTCTTTCTTCACGTTTTAACACCTTGTTGTTTCGAAATGGAAAATTTTGGCTAATTGCAAAGTAAATGAGGGGTTGTTTGGATTTCGTTTGTGCTGCATGTGACATGCAAAATTGAGGATGCCTGTGCTGTATAATTCCGTGCGAGATTAGGGCTGGGAATTTGGCTGGCTCATGTAGCAAAGAGTTATGTTATTACTAAAGCCATATTCATAACAGAATATCTACCACTCAAACACCTCTAGAAAATGTAATACGAACGGAAAAAGCTTCCTTAAAGAGGCAATATTTCATTGAAGAAGTGGTAGGTAGTTTTACCTTCGTCCAGGGCAGATACCACTCACTACACTTAACCATGGCGGTTCAGTTCCGTTTGAGATGTTTTTCGTTTGGAGTGTAGTTGCTAGTACTACATCTCTTAGTAGCTCTTTATTATCGTGTGGTCGTTTGTTAGTTCCGTTGACTTTGCTCATAGTGAATTTCAATAGAAAAAAAGAAGTCACTTTATTAATCATTGTATAAAAATCTAGTATATTTAAAGTAAATTTTAATTTTCAGTCATTTTCCAAAAATTTTCGGACCAAATGAAGATGAACCACTTGATGTCACTGCAACGAGACAAAAATTTATTGAAATGACAAAAGAAGTAAATAAATTTATGGCGTCACAGAACTCCAGTCATACAGACCTCAGCGTGGAAGAAGTAGCGATGGGTTTTATTGAAGTTGCAAATGAATCGATGTGTCGTCCTATCAGAGCACTAACTCAGGTATGATATTGGTAGTAGGTAGCACTAGTAGGTACGGTAATACACAAACAGACCAGAATGGTTACGATTTGGAATGAATTACCCATTCCGCAATGATAATATTTTCAAGCTAAGATAATAAGTTCGACAAACTGATCTCAAATTAAAACCTCCAAAGGATGGGCAATTGACTAAGTATGAGTAAAACTAAAAAACGCTGAGTATAATAAAAAGATTGATTCAATCATAATGAACGTTTTTTGTGATATGCTGATATTTTTTGTCGTGGGCAAATTTTGCCAGACATGTCAATTGAGCTCTCTTGTTGATAAAAAACTTTTTTATGCCAATTTATTTCTAGCATTCACTCAAAAAAAAATGTTTCAATCTTCCAGGGATTGATTCATGATAAATAGTCGTCCTGTAGGTAATAAAAGGAGGGATGGAGGAATATATAGGAGCGAAATTGCCAAAATTCCATTGTTCTGTTTATATGGTACTGAATTTAAGTTTGAAATATAATGGAGTTCAATTTTGAAATTTTAATGAAATATGAAAATTTTAAAAATAGATTCACAAATAAATTCACGTATGTAAAGTCTTAATTAAGATTTGTTTGCGAATTTGAATTCATTGCTTTTATTTGCAGAAACAGAATTTTTTTCTGCCATGTATGATCCACTGATGAACCATGCCTTAACGGCACGTTCCATCAGTGAATCATACTTGGCAAAACATATTTTTGACTGGGTAGAAACCATCACCTACTTTATGATTACAGGCCAAAGGTCACGATACATCACTACATGTTCTAGCTTGTTTCGGAGGAGCTGGTGGACAACACGCTTGTGCTATAGCAAGATCATTGGGAATGTCTAAAGTTTATATACACAAGTAATTTTTTTTGTCTACTAAGTACTAGTGTTGCGTTTTATATTGTCAAGGATTTTAATGTGTCAAGCATGAGCCACAGATGAACCTCGACAGATGGGGCTTGGAATCACCAATTTTTCTAGCTACATGCTATAACACCCTCAAAAGGAGCGGTTGGTGTAAAAAACAACACACATAAAAATTCCTAAGTTTTTGATCATTTTCGACTATTTTGCACGAAAAAAAATATAATAGGGCGTAAAAAAAATAAAAATCAATTCACAAAATTATTATTTAAGATTTATAGGATATCCAACATTGAAGATGTTGCAAAAAATCTCAATTTTTGGTAAAAATCGTTTAAGTTATTCCATTTTTTCCATTACAATATTTCAGTACAATTTAAGAAATTGAGGCTTGTCTAATTCATTGCAGATGATTTTGAATCTTTTTCTACATTTCAGTTACTACCAGACACTCAATAGAAACATCATGTGATTTTCTTGTGATAAAAAAAGCTTCAAAACCATCAACACTGTTATTTCATAGCAGTATTGATGATTTTGAAGCTTTTTATAAAGCTTGGTTACCACCACACACTCAAAAGAAACATCCAAGTCTTCTAGCGACAGATATTTCATGAAATATTGCCCATCTGCTAAATTTTATCTGGTGGTACTCATTTTCTTCGGGTGTCAGAGCAGCTGACATTCCATCGCTGTGGTTCAGTTCTACCTTGGATGTGTCACCGTAAGAGTGAGGTGACTGGTATTACGTTTCCGGCAGTTCTTTGCCACATAAGGGGCCGTTGTTTGGTTCATTAAAGGTGCAGAATTGCAAAATTTTACTAAAAAAAAAATTTTTAGAATTTTTATTTTATATTTTCATTTGATTCCCTTCAAATGTCTGAGGGTAGCTGACGGCCTGCCAGTCCGAATATCGAAGGACATTATTTATTGCAATGAAAAAAAATCTACGCTTTGTCACCAATTTTGCATATCTTATTTGCCCTTTATATGTTTTATTTAGATACTCTGGTATATTATCTGCGTATGGGATGGCGTTAGCTGATGTTGTTCATGAAGCTCAAACTCCTGCCTTTTGTGAATATAATAAAGGTATGTTTGAAGTTATCTGATTCATTTATTCAAATTTATGTTGTTTTTTAAGTTTGTGCAGAGTTATTTGCTAGAATTCTATAATTCTTTCGACTCGTGAAAAAGATTGTGGCATGTTTGTTCCCTGCTTCTACAAGGTTCGAATTAATTAATTTATTGCTATTTTTCACAGATATCATGAAATTTTAAATCGAATTATTCAACTTTAACCATGTTCATTAAATCTGCTTATCTCTATGCTTATGTACCAAATAGGCAATATTTTATGATTAATCATTCATCAAAAAATTTGATAAATGATGCTTCTTTTTGAGTGTTTGACGGTATTTTAAAAGATCTGTAAAAAACCTCAAAATCATCAACATGGCTGTGAAAGTAATGTTAGCAGTTTCAAAGCCTTTTTTATTAATCTGAATAAAATTGCGTAAACAGTTGCTGCACTTAGACAAAACATGATTTTGTTATCCTACTTGAACAACATTTGTCCCCATAGGTCACTAGAGACCATTTTCAGCTCGACATAAATAGCAAAATGACAAAATTGCTGTCACATATGGGGCAGTGCCGCTGTCACTGTTCTTAGCATGCTCGATCGTATTCAACGGCGTGTGATCATTATAATTGGCCCTAAACTTTCTTCCGGTCTGCAAAGTTTGAAACACCGCCACTACGTTGCCTCACTCTGTTTATTTTGCAGATATTATAATGGTCTTTGTTCAAGGGAGCTTCCTGCTCTCATTCCTCCGAACAAAAATTTTTAGTCTGTCATCACGATTGGCTACCAATTCGCACCTATTCACTGTGGAGGTTCGACGAGTCAAAGCAGTTTTATGCAACAAAGCTTATTTCCAAGAGTCTATTAAACTTTGGAATTCCTTGCCTTCTTGCTGCTTTCCTGATCGTGTTGATCTACAAGGCTTTAAAACGTCTGTTAATGGACATTTATCAGGGATTGGGGGTTCCTCAGTTCCTATTCCTGCATTTCATATAGGTCTTTGCACTTTAGTGGATTCTGGAGAATTTTCAAGTTTGAATAGTCTCCTGTGGCCTTGCTCTGAGCTATTTTCAATAAAAAAATTTCGAAATGCGTCATCAAATCAGCAACTTCCAAATTGAAACTGTTGCTTATAATGACTATTCGCTTCATTCTATTGTTTCAGAAAATATTTCATCGATTGATAATCAACTTGAAACTTTGGTCAAACAATGCACCGATGAATTAATAAGTCAAGGATTTAGAGAAATTCAGATCGAATGCGAACCTTTTCTCAATCTAAAATACGACGGAACAGATTGTGCGTTAATGTGTTCACCTCGTAACACTATGATGAAAAGAAACACTTCGGCTTTCGGTGATTTTATATCAACTTTTCACAACAAGGTAATATTTTATTTTTCATTTCATTTTTAATAAGAGTGAAACTAAGTGCCACGTCAGTTACGTTGCTACCTAGACCCTAGTGGAAGACTATGATCAACAGAATCTTCGAGAATATAATTTTTGTGGGACGTCAAATGCTACACCCATTGTATTATGCTAAAAACTAGGGGCAGCTAAAATCTGTTGGTTCAGAATAGATTCGACTCGAATAATTTTTCTGGGTTGAATTGGATATTCGAATCAGACCTAATATAATAAAAAAAACAGACATTTACTCAAAAAATTTTTGAAAAGACACCAAAAATGATCTAATTTATGGAAAGGTATACCTATTGATTCTGTTGCTTTTGAACTGTTAAAAAAATCGATTCGAATAATTTGTGATCATAAATCTAAAAACGTTTTAACGTCATCATCACTGCAACTTTTTCAAATCACTGAAAGAATATTCCTGAGAGATCAGAAGTATTTCATGTTTTTAAATGACAAAACCTCCTATACTTTCTAATTTACGCCGTAAAAAACTAGTTTTCTGACAATTTAGGTACAAGACAGAGTTCGGTTTTACGATTCCTGGTAGAAAGATAATGGTTGAGGACATCAGAGTACGAGGTACTGCTAATTATGGAGTTGGTAATAAAAATTTGAAAGAGAAAAGTGGCAAACCACCGAGGCTCGAAACGGTAAGTAATTTATTTAATATGCAATAAACGATTACTAGGCGAGATTTTGTACAAAAATCTGACATAAATCAGGGTTATATTGTCATTCCGAGTAAAATATTGTAAAAAAGCAGTAATTTAGAGCATTTTAACGGAGTTGTAAACTGCATTGTGGAAATTTCCTCATGATTTAGCTGCCATTCTGGATAAAATATAATCCAAATCGCTACTCAGACACCCGGAAAAATGGGTTTCGTTCCACCGGAAGAAGATTTAGCAAATAAGCAACAATTCATGATTTGTCATATTTCAATTTGTGATATCTTTCAAGATAAAAATGTCTATTTTTGAGGGTGTGGTTGTTTAAACCAAATTCTTTTTTAATCCCTATCCCCCCAAAAATCATTTGCGCAGTAATCTAAAGAAATTAAAAAACATTATTTTTTCTTTTATGAGCTAACATGTGCATTTTAAATTTTTCAGACAACTAAATGTTATTTCTCCGGGGGCAGTCGTGATACAAATGTATATTTACTAGAGGACTTGTATTCTGATCATACAATTACTGGACCATCCATCATCATAGATAAAAATAGTACAATATTGGTGGAACCTGATTGCACTGCTAAAATAACTGGCCAAGGTACGGTACGATATCATTTCCAAAGTTTTAACTCAAATGAAGCATTACCAGAAGAATAATGAATCCACTAGGTCTCAAGCTAGAATTTCGTTGAATGTTTGATATATAGACAAAGCGTTTTATTTATTAGGTTGTGAAGTTTTGTCTTTCTGTGCTTTGTATTTGTTTTCAATTTTTTGTGGCTTTATTTTAATCGACACCCACAATTTTAGATCGTTCGGATTACCGAAATTAGTGCAGGATGGTGGAATGCAATATACTTTGTTCAAACACCCATAGAAAATTGCTGTCATCAGAAAAAATATACCCTGAAAAGCAGTGTTCAAAGATGTTCTTTTCATAGGGATATGAAAACGTGTATCAATAACCAGAGTGTCCAACAATAGCGGAGCTGTACAAAAAGCTTCATAATTATCAACACTGCTATTCCATAGCAGTGTTGATGATTATGAAGCATTTTGTTTCCAACCCTGCTAAAATGATAAAAGATCTAAAGAAGAACCTACTAAGGTGTAATATTAACACCTCAATATTCTTTATTTCCAGGTGATGTCTGTATCACAATAGGAGATGGGGCTCATAAAAAAGTTGATACTGAATTAGATTCAATCCAACTATCAATATTTTCACACAGGTAAATTAGTGATTTATGTTGTTGGAAAAAATATTATGAGGAAATACGTTAAGTCAAAAACCTTCACCCTTGCCTGGGAACTGTTATCTGCACGAAAGGTCATGGTTCATCAAACGTGTGTTACTTTCTTCTAATGTTTCCTTGAAACTTAATCCGTGGCATGTTTTTAAAGTTTTTCTTTTAGGTTTTGTTTGCTTTCCTGATAACTCTGTAATGTTATATCTTTATTCATATTGCCTTTTGTGTCGACAGAGGTGTCGAAAATAAATTATATCTATGTCTAGCATACCTTTGAGTCATATTTTCGACTTTCCTCTCCTGGGGATAAAATTGAAATCATATCTTAAAGCTTGTAAAAATGTAGTTTCAGCAACTCACTCCGAGCAAAAAGTATGTCACATAGAACTGAAGCAGTATGCTAAAATGCAGTAAGCAGTATCTGCACTGGGCAATGGAAAAACTACCTTTACTACCATGGCACTTACCACCAAGAAATAGGTCAGGGCTATAGTACTATTATATAGCCTGTACCTGCAGAGCAAAACATAATTTATGAACTTAAACCTATTATCATATTATTTAACAAAATTATCATTTGGTCTAATCATTTATAGGTTTATGAGTATTGCTGAACAGATGGGAAGAATATTACAAAGAACTTCTATATCTACTAATATTAAGGTATATCATATTTATAACTCGCATCATTGATATTTTAATATTTTACTGGAAATGTTTTTTTCGTATATGCCATACTATAGAAGTTGCAGTCTCGGTTAAAGAGGGTCTGTATCAGCTTTTTACTAGGAATGAATTGAACTTTATTTTGTAATAGGTAATTAACAAACGTTTATAATTTTATCTCTAATAGGATTTATAATTCATCTTGTTATTCCATTCACTGTGAAATCAATGAGGAATTTATAATAGCTTTAACTACGGTGCCTCACCTAGGGGCATCTGGTACCAGGTTTAGGACCAATTCCTATATTTTTTCATTGAAACTAGCCCTTTGCAAGATCTGAGACAGGACCTGAAGGGAGCAAAGTGAAGGCCACTCAAATAACTAATAGTTGATATGGAATGTAGTACGATCAACTGCAATCTTAGTCGCAATTATCCCAAACGGAACTGAACCACCATGGTAAAGTGCAGTGAGTGGTATCTGTCCTGGGTGATCATAAAATCTAGTATCCATTCTTTTATCCACTCTTGCGACAGGCACGAAATATGACTATTCTTCTTGTACGAAGCCTCTTTTATAAAAGAACTGTCAATATATGTTTTTCTAAATATAAGTTGCTAATGGAACACTCAATCCCATGCAATCTGCCTTCCTAACGCTGCAAATAATACAAATTATACAATGGTATTGCAGACTTAGATAAATTGATATGCGGTCCATCTAGTCGTAGCCGGCTTATTAAAATCTCTATTTTTTAAATTCAGGAGCGCCTTGATTTCTCATGTGCATTGTTTGATCCAGATGGAGGTCTAGTATCAAATGCTCCTCATATTCCTGTACATCTAGGTGCTATGCAGGAAGCCGTCCAATACCAGGTACGATTTTGTTATGATATCTTGTGGCCTTTTGGTGTGCATGTTGGCATTCTGGATTTGAATTCTCGGACACTAATCAAAGTCTGAATCTGTCTGTTTTTATAAAGGGATCAGATCAAATAGATGAGAAAGTTACAAACCATTGACATTGCTACTTCATAACAGTATGATGGGATGCCTCTGCAGTTTAAATGTCAAACTAAAAATCATAATATAATTAAGAAAAATATTATATCATATTTCTCATTTCTTCTGTGCATGGATCTGGTTGCCATCGCCAAGCCACCATAGCCAAGGTGTGATCCACCAGTGACGCATACTTGACAAGATAAAATTTGTGACCATGATAATATTTACATTTTTTCTTGCAGATGAGAGCACTTAAAGATGATTTAAAAGAGGGGGATCACATATTATCAAATCATCCGTGTGCTGGAGGAAGTCATCTTCCTGATCTCACTGTAATTACACCGGTATGTGTTTTTGTAAATATTACTTTTCTGACTTTATTCTTTATTATTTCTACTAAATCCTCATTAGTTTTTGGATTGTAAAATAATGGAGAATGAATAATATTTTCTATTAATGGGAAGGAATGTTGTTTGTTATCGATCTGTAGTTCACGAATGTATAAATTGTTCAATTCGATTTTCACAGGGATTCGAAAGCAACAGAAATCAAAATGTATGAATTTTCATGTATCTTGCTGGTTTGTTATAAAACTATGATTCCATTTAATTTCGATTTTGGCCACCCCGAGTCGTGTGGTCATTCTCGTGGCTCGCGCATAGCTATTTTTATTTTCACTTTAAGTAAATATTAATGCGAACTCATGCAGCAATCTATTGACTTTTTTTTATCGAAATTACTCTGAGCAAGGCTGGAAGCAATGCCTAAAAGGAACCAACTATTGGCGACTTAATAGCGAAGAGCTACTAAAAGATATAGTACCAGCAACTGTACTCTACATGGAACTGAACCGCCATGGTAAAGCACATTGAGTAGCATCTGCCCTGGACAATGATGAAACCATCTAGCACTTCTTGAAACCACTTTTGTAACATGAAGCAAATTAAATTGGTAGGACAACTATTGGTGGCCTTGAGTGTCAATTCAACTTTGCTTTCTTCTTCCAGGTATTTCATCCCAGTAAACCAAAACCAATCTTCTTTGTTGCAAATCGGGGTCATCATGCAGACATAGGTGGATCAGTACCTGGATCGATGCCTCCTAATTCTAAATCAATACACGAGGAAGGAGCAGTTTTCATTTCATTCAAACTTGTGAAAGATGGAACATTCCAGGAGAAACGTAAGAATAATATAATAATTATTATCGATGATTTTATTACGGATACCAGTACCGATATCGAGTACTTCTTAGTTAAGATGTCAGTTTCCACAAAGCATCGAATGGTAAAACCGAGAAACATTCCTCGCTCATCTATTTGAACTCCAGCATGCTTGAACGCAGCATCAATCAGTATACTTGCATCGGTATTGGTACTCTTATCGGCGGCATTTTTGTTATCGGCCCGTCACTAGCATTATAATTATCAATTATTTGTGCTAGGCTCTGTGGCTCAGTTGGCTTGAAGCATGACCATATATTGCAAGAGGCCCATCATGCCACCATGGAACGTCAGAACACACAATAAAAAAATCAATCCATTGTTGGTTTCACTCCATACTGAAAGTGCTTTCGTCAGAAAAAAATCCATCGGATTGAACTTTTAAGAATCTGGTAGCATCCAAACAGTGGAAAAGGGTTCAAAATCGCCAATACTGCTATGATTAAAAAAGGGATTCAAAACCATCAACACTGCTATTTCATAGTATGAAATAGCAGTGTTGATGGTTATGAAGCTTTTATGTCCGTCAGAAGATAGTGTCATTAACACTTGGGACACATGAAGAAAAAGAAATTCTGTTGCCTTGGCTCACTCAATAGCAAACTGCAAACGTAAAAATAAATATGGAATGTGATCACCAAATACTACGGTGACTTGGTATCTCACAAAATTTCTATCTAAAATTTTATTGCATTGCAATGACATCTGTTAGACATTGAATTTTAAAGCATTTGTACTAGGATTGAAATCCCACGTAGATGCTAGATACCATAATTATTGTTCTTGTAGATGTACATATGTTATTCCCCAAGATCCAACTTGCAATGTGTTGGGTGAAAAACATATAATTCCAAGCTTAATCTCATATTATAGAAGTTGGACATAGCACCAACTACGTTTTCTCAAAGCGATTCAGTTCTAGTTGGGATATTTTCTTCTGAGATTGCCAGTGGAATGATCCAACGTGCTTGCAAAAATCATATGAAGTTCTCTTTGTTTTCAGAGGTTGCAAAAGTTCTGAAAACTCCAGTGATGAAATATCCAGGATGCAGTGGTACGAGGAATCTTCATGATAATCTGGCTGATCTAAGAGCACAAGTTGCTGCAAATCAAAGGGTATGCTGGACAGAACATGATGCTGTTATAAATTATTACTGAATTATTCGCCCAGAATGGCATTTGGTAGACTCTTTGAGGGTAGGTTGACTGTGCTGCCACTGATGTCTGTTAGTCAGTTGTGCTGAAGGTTATAAAAATACGAGGACTGAGGCATCATTTCAAGGCAGATTGTTATATTATTTTGTGCTAAAAAGTCAATTATCAAGTGTGGATGCCTGGTTAGCTTCTTGGTAAAGCGATAGGATTATGCGTTCAGCCATGCATCTTTAATAGTCCAGTTATAGGTTCGAATTGTATGCGAGAGGTCTGCTGGACGCCTCACTTCTGCAGTTGGCACTGCTTACAGCCTTCTCCATGAACCATGTCCATGTATAGAAATGAATAAGAAATATAATAAGCCAAAAACTTTCACCCTGATTTGAAATTGGTGTCTGCTTGAGCATCATTCTGAGCTATGCCAAAAGCTGTGCCGAAAAGTGACCAACTTATTTAATAGCAACTTAATAGCAAAGATCTACTACAAGATTTGGTACCGCTGCCATCGACTTCACTTTAAGATGAAAACCTTCCAAATAGAACTGAATTGCTATAGAAAAGTGCAGTGAGTGGTATCTGCCCTCGGTGATGATAAAACAATCTACCACTTCTTTCTTCCTTTTAGTCGCCTCTTACAACACTCAGGAAATACGTTAGGACTATTCTGAAGCCCGTTCCTACAGGACATATCCTCTGCTTTCCTTTCCTGCAGGATATGTGCCGTAATTTGCCAAAGTGTTTTGTGCATCAAATAAAGACTACATTGCATTGGGTTACATTCGAATCAATTTCATATACCTACGCTCTATGTAGAATTTGTCCAGAAGCCACATTTGTTCGAAAATGAAATTTAAAATAATTACCTCTGTTTCAGGGCATCAAACTTGTCACTGAATTGATAGATTACTATGGATTGGACGTTGTGCAAGCTTATATGAAACATATACAAGAAAATGCTGAAGTCGCTGTCAAAGATATGTTGAAGGATATCGCTGAAAAGAACAAAGATAAATGTAAGTTGATTTGATAGCAAGACCAAGAATTCACAGAAGAAATTTGAGCTACTGAAATCAAAATCTAAAAGTGATTGTTTTCGGTTAAAATCGTATGTCCTTATGCAATGAGGGTAGTTTGAAATTTTGATTTAAATCAATTATAATTATGGTAAAGTCATGCTGAATGAGAAGCTTAAGAATATAAATTTTGTCTTAGACTTATCGTTTTTAAAAAACATTGTTTTGTCAAGTATGAGACATAGATACGCCAAGCCTCCATCTCCCATTTCGAGAGCATTTATTCCATCACAAAAAATAATCGAAACGATAACTTTGTTATGTGCCACTCACAAAAGATTTACTGCTCTGTGTTGTTGATGGTGTGTATAAACCTTGGCTTTATCAATGTTTTTGTTATAGCCACTTCTTGGAGTGTATCACCCTGTCCAATGGCCCTGTAACAGGGTTAAAATTGCTGGAAAGATGTGATCCTTCCCTGTTTTTGTTCAGCCTTGAGTTATAACCAAATTTTTTCACATTTAGATAATCCTTCTACTGGTCTCACAACTTTAGAAGCAGAAGATTTCTTGGATGATGGTTCTCGTATTAAACTGAAAATTGATTTGGATGGAATTAAGGTACATTTATCCTTCAGGGATTCTAACTCAGATTATAAAATGTCATTTTCAGTGTCAAAATTGATTAAATAAGGTGATTTTAATATTCATCACTATAATTCTGTATGATTTGCTGACCGTTTTGAACCTAATCAGTGCTGTTTTGTAATTTATATCTTATTTTTGTCTGAAGAAGTTAGGCCATGACCTAACGAAAGCTTACAAATATGCTTGTAATTTCGTGGAAAGAGATCATCTTGTTTTTTTTTTTTTCAAATATGTTGCGATTTTACATTTTTTTCACAGAGCCAATGGTAACTGAAATTTTATTTTCCTATTCTATTTTGATTATCTTGAGGACCCAGTCAGAAATTCACACGACTGAGCTTAGCAATGCAATAAAGCATTACCAATTAATCATGCTTCCTGAAATCTGTTTTAAAAGAAATTTTTTTGATTGAGAAAATCAATATGGTATTTATACTATTTGGAGAAAATATTTTGGAAAATTTGATTAATTGGTTGTTCAAATTTTAGTGACAATCATCAGGCAGAAGAAGTGGTAGATGGTTTTACCATCACCCAGGGCAGATATCACTCACTGTACTTTATTTACCATGACAATTTCCATTTGGGTTGTTTTTCTGTTTATCTGTTTAGAGTGCAGTTGCTGGTACTACATTTTCTAGTAGCTCCTTGCTGTTGAGTGGCCATTGGTTGGTTCCCTTTGGGAGCTGCCTTCAGCCTTGCTTTGAGTGAATTTCAATAAATAAATATTGTTCAAATTCATGCAAATATTTATAGTGGAATATACATATACCTGTAGTATTTTCATTTACTATTCGTTATAATTCAAATATTCTCAAACGATAGAGGGTAAAGTACTAATTTTTTTTTCAGGGGACGGCAAGTTTCGATTTCTCTGGTACGAGTCCAATGTTACATGGTAACTTGAATGCACCAAGAGCAGTTACATTGTCTGCTCTTATATATTGCTTGAGATGCATGGTGGGATATGATGTACCTTTGAACCAAGTGAGAAATATTTTTGCATTACTGCAAATTGTTTTTAAAGAAGTTCTGTCAAGTATTATATTATTAAATGTATAGGTATATAAGTATTAAATGTGCCATACCTAGAGATTATTGAGGTCACATTAGTATAAGTATGATATCCATTACAATAGGTTGTGGGTAGGGCTGGGGAATTTGTTTCGGTTATTCGAAGTACAGATTATTCAAATCAATCTTGAATTGGTCATGGGAAGAAAAATTTGCTAAACGAAGTGGAATTTTTCATTTTAAATGACAAAATACAATTGATTTTGGTCAAA
Source organism: Styela plicata (assembly GCA_963675895.2). Taxonomy (NCBI): domain Eukaryota; kingdom Metazoa; phylum Chordata; class Ascidiacea; order Stolidobranchia; family Styelidae; genus Styela; species Styela plicata. The sequence continues at coordinate 12,823,024 of OZ023152.1, forward strand.
TTTGACCAAAATCGATTTTATTTTATCATTAAAATGAAAAGTTTTGCTCCTGTACTGGGATGTAATTGAAAATACTTCGCTTTAAGTTTCCTAAAGCTAATATTAGTAATTCGTAAATACAATTTGCTTGCTCTTCATAATGGAGATAATAATATTAAAAGTAAAAAAGGGATGTTTGTTATTTTATGGAGTCAGCGATTCTATCCGATTCGGTAATATATCTGAATCGGATTCGAATTCCAAATGATTCGGTTTTGCCCAGTCCTAGTTCTAGGCCTAGTCAAAACAATCCAAAATTTTCATAGGTGGCTACCTTCTAGGTAGGATTGCCTGATTTGGATGTTCTTTTTAGCCGAGGTGTTCAATTCTTTCATGCTTTTTCTTAGCTTTGAAAACCACCAACACTGATATGAATTCTCAACTTTGTTTGTATTTTTACCTTCTTTTAAATAATTTATTATTAAAATATTGCCTTTTTGGTGAATTCTCATATGAAAATGTCATTTCCTTCGGGTATGTGAGTATCTGTCATTCTTTCAGTTCGGTGTTGCGACAAATTAATTTCATAAAAGAGTCTCAATGGCACAGTAATTCGCTTTTAAGTGTTAATTGCTACGTAGGGCTGGGCAATTTGATGTAGTGTTTAGAATCACTTCGAAGCACAAAATCTGCTTTCGAATCAACTATAGGAACAAATACGTTCAGAATTCAGCGTAATTTCTATTTTTTACCGATGGAGATTAAGCCAAAATATTTGCGATTTTTTTTTTTCATTAGAAGTATTGTTAAGTATGAATTAAACCATATCTAGGGGTTCTTGCGGCACCTATTTTTATCCATTACCTAAGTTGTATGCTTATTTAAACTCCAATCCAAAAAAATTTATGTTGAAAGAAGCATACGCGAATTCAAAGAAAATAGTCTTGCCATTTATTTATATCATTATAAATGAATTTGTAGTTATAGGTTCCTCTTCATGTACTGTACTTGTGGCAAATGTTTTGTTAAAATCCGTAAAGAATTACGGGTACAATTTGTTTCAAAATTATCCTTATTATTATCCAAATTCCAAATAATTTCAATTTTGCCCGGTCCTACCTGAACATCTTCATAAAATTACAATTATGATATGTATTTTTTTTATATTTCGTAGGGTTGTCTTGCCCCAGTCAAAGTCAACATTCCAAAATGGAGTCTTCTTGATCCGATAGAAGACGCAGCTGTAATTGGTGGAAATACTCTGACATCACAAAGGATAACTGATGTTGTCTTCAGAGCTTTTCAAACTTGTGCAGCTTCCCAGGTAAAGTAATTTTTTTTAATTCACAAAAAGTTTTGAAGAAATTTCATTTGATAGATGACCTCAGAATTTTTGGCTTGGCGGCACGATCCATCATTGACCCATATTCAACTAAGGATGCGGTTATGAACAATTTCTAATAGGGGGTGACAATCTTGTCTCACTGAAAAAATAAGGTCTATAAACTATATAGTAGAAGATAGCATTACTGTTCTAGTTAAAAACGTAATCCACCCAGGGTGACGAAGATCCAATTGTGGGCGTGATGACCTAGTGGGTAAACATGTTGACATCGTAAGTTGAAGATCTCGGGTTCGAGTCGGGATCGCTTATGCATGCCCACCACTCAAACCGAGGTGTATTAACTTGGGTAGGCTAAGACAAACAGGAAAGATCATACCTTTCCAGAAATTGTAACCCTATCCATCTATAGGTGTCCGTTGCTACATGGCTTTGGACAGGGTGATCCACTCTAAGAAGTGGCTATGAAAAGAAAAAAAAGATAGAGTACTTCAAGTATAAGTCCTGCTCCATCTGTGGCTCGTGCTTGTCAAATTTGAATTTTCAACTGAATATAACCTACATTCTGTATGCCGTTGTCAACTTATAACAAAGAAAATAAATATTTAGCCCAGAGAGAGCGGAGGGATGACATGATTAGATTCAAGATTCAGATAGATGTCCGATTCAAGTATACATATCTGTGTTTCAGAACGATTTTAAGCAAAAATTTCGCAAAATATGTGAAATTTTGTGTATACTTCGAGACTTTTTGGCCTAAAGAGTAATAATTTAGGCCATTTATTGAAATTTGCCAGTAAATTTTGTTGACTTAAAACATAATCGGAGAGATTCAATTCAAAAAAGACAATATTCGAGATTTGACCCCAAAATAAATTTGCTTGAAAGTGAAATGTAGGCTTTAAATTTTGGTCGCAGCAACTCACAAAAATCCAATTATTGGAAGAAAGTATCCTCTCATCATTTTATTTCTTTCTACAGGGTTGCATGAACAATGTAACATTTGGAGATGCTGAAGTTGGATATTATGAAACCATTGCTGGAGGAGCTGGTGCCGTGAGTTTTTATATTCGGTTTCATTACCTTCTTTTAGGAAATTTGTGCTCTATAAGACGTTGATAACAACATTGCTTTTTCATTTTTGCATGGTTTTATTACTATAAGACATTTTAAAAAAAACTTAGATTTTTTTAATGAGATACATTTACAGTGTCATCATAATCGCAGTTTCATTGAATTTTCTGAATATAGGTTCATTTTCTTTTGTGTGCCTGAGTAACTATGTATCGAATTTTTTTGCATCAATTGAATTATAGCAAATAACAAGTTATGAAAAACTGTTTGAACACTTGAATTCCAGGGTCCAACATGGCACGGTAGAAGTGGTATTCATTCTCACATGACTAATACAAGAATAACAGATCCAGAGATATTGGAGAGAAGGTAAACTAGGTTGAAAGAAAATCAACACCCAATTAGCAAATTCCTACTCAGACTCACTTTGTTAAGCATGTATCACTGATGAAACTCTTCGCTGAAGCTAGATTGGTTCCAAATTTCCCTTCCGAAAATTCGCAAAGTTTGTGATCACAGATGGACCACTCAACAGAAGTGTTTTAGTGAAAAAGAATAAACTCAATGTCAATTTTTTCGCCCTGTAGTTAATGACTTTAGAATAGTCTACCATATTCTCTGTGTGACGTAAGAGGTGATGATTAGGAAGCAAAGAAGTGTTGGATATTTTACCATCGCCCAGGGCAGATACCGCTCATTGGATTTTTCCATGACGTTTCAGTTTCATTTGGAATGTTTTCTGTCAGAATGCATTTGCTGGTACTACTACATCTTTTAGTACCTCTTTGTTGTTGAGAGGCTTTTAGTTGGTTCCTTTAGGGCACTGTTTCCGTTTTCCACTGTTTATAATGCTTGTTACAACAAAACATTGACATTCCAGAGTGATATTTATTGATCAGTCATAGTCTGTCTCTATGCATTGTATTCCTGAAGTATAGAGTATAAATGTTGATACCAATCCTGATATGTATCGTATATTCAGTTGTGCACAGATCCATATTGACCGGTATCTGGTGCTGTTTCAGAGTCTTATTATCTACTAATTAGATTATTTTTTTTCTTTTCAGATATTCAGTCATTCTTCAATGTTTTCATCTGAATCCTGGTACAGGAGGCCGAGGTAGATTTATTGGTGGAGATGGAGTTAGGAGAGAAATATTATTCAGGAAAGACCTCGTACTCTCTGTATTATGTGAGAGAAGAGTATTTCATCCTTATGGAATGGCAGGTAATACTTCTGAAATGTTGTCTTCGGCATAGCGATGGACAGTCTTAGACAGTAATCTATTTTAGGAAAGTCAAACAAACACATCAAATTTTAATAAAAACGATGAAATATCTAGAAAGACAGATGACAACATTGTTTTCTGCAGTCTCACTTTTTATTAGATTAAATTAACTATTTTTTCTTGGGTAATTGAACAATTGATGTGATAAATATGACATTGCCACTTTTTTATATTCAAACACTTATTATTCTCATGCCTTTTTTACATTTTAATGCATTTTTGCATCTCAGATTAGTCAAATTTTATTGCTTCCAAAATAAACTCTATTACATTTTTTTCTTCTGTTATGAGATTTTTAATTGAGATAATTTATTTATTTTTTGTAAATTTAAGATTTAGAAGATATTAAGTTCATTTGCAGAAAACTGAAAGAAAAATTTATTTTGTAATACCTAATGACTGTTTTTGTAATAATATAGACCAAGTAACAGTGCTCAAAGGATTAAAGGTCCAAAGTATTCATGCTTCAATAATCTTTTTTATTTTTCATCAAAATATCACTTCGACTTAAATTCTTTGTCTAAAGAATTGGTTATTTGTGATGTGCTCCCAATCGGAAATTTTATTTTGTCAAGCATGATTCACAGATGGACTGCGATTCATGTGTGACTCGTACTCGACAAAAAACTTATTTGAGCGAATAGTTTCTGACTGGATTAAACTCATTCCCTATATAATTTATACTTTGTACTCACGCCCTGTAGGTATAGGCTCTAGAATAGTCCTAAAGCATTTCCTGCATGTTGTAAGCGATGACTAAAAGGAAGCAAAGAAGTCTTAGATGTTCTTACAATCGCCCAGGGCAGATGCAATTCACTGCACTTTACCATGCCGGTTCAGTTCCGTTTGGGATATTTTTCATTTAGAGTGCAGTTGGTGGTACTGGATCTTTTAGTAGCTCTTTGCTATTGAATTGGCGTTGGTTGGTTTTGTTTGCTTTCTGCCATGCTTAGAGTGAATTTCTATAAAAAAAAATATGTATGGGTTTAAAGTTCTCGATTGGATATTGCTTAATTGTTTGGATTTTCAACCAATTTTATTGTTTGAATTTTATTTTGATTTCGAAGATATTCTGAAAAGAATAATTTTGAATATGAGATATCGTATACACTGTAAATTCGGCCATGTTTTTGATATAAAAGACGACTAACACACTTTGTTTAGGGAAAATATTATTTGCCAAATCTAAAAACTATGGGTAAAGTCACCAGTTTCCCTTATTTGATGTGAGTTATGGTGGAGAATTCAGCTTGTTCTATCTGGATTTATGCAATAAAAACAATATGGTTTTGTAGGCAACTATTCTGAAATACATCAAAATTAAAAAAAAAACTTTACTACCGTATATCAAATATGTTTATTTTGATTCATTTTGGGCATCCTTGGTTGTTCCATTCGGAAATCTCATTTGTAATCACTTTCCAATGCAGGTGGCGAGCCAGGTGCTAAAGGTCAAAATTTATTGATACGTCACAATGGACCAACGATCAACTTGGGAGGAAAAAATAACCTCGATGTGCATGCTGGGGTGAGATTATTAAAATTAAAGTTAATTGAGCTGGCTTTTAGTCGGTCGCTTTTCTCATTCGTTGAATAAATTTTGTGCAGAAATCCCACATTTTAATATAAGCATTGGAAATTAGCTATCACAAAAATGTACCAAAAACTTCTCAGAAAACGTGTTCCTATGTGAATGAATATTTTCGATTGATTCTTGTTTCATCAAATATCAATGAGATATGCCAATTTTCATTTATCAATATTAAAATAATCATGAGTTTTGCTGTAAAATATGAAAATCCAACTCCCTCTGTATCAATGTCTATGGTTTTGAAGCTTGTTTATTTAGACATTCAAAAAAAAAAAAACGTTTCAATTTGTTAAAAGAATGTTTATCACAAAATATTGACTTTTATAAATTTCCCTATTCATGGAAAACGGATTAAAGTGTCTCAAAGGCAGAGTTTGGTGGAAAATTCTGTCAATATTGTTAACGTAACTTTCAAATTACAACATTTTAATTCTAGGACGTATTTTGTCTTGAATCACCTGGAGGAGGAGGTTACGGACACCTAGTGGAAGAAAACAATGAACCAAGCGAAGCAAAACGTAGAAAAGTAGAAAATTCTTCCTCGAATCATGAATTCACACCTCATGGTAGTGTGTTCGAATATCAACAAACGCAACATGCACAATAATACTTGAGATTTCGGAATTACTCAGTAATATTGATATAAGCTAGAATTTTTTAATTCTGATCAAAAACAATTTTCTCCTTTTTTCAAAAAACAACTCGTTTTATGGTTAAATCATGATATATGCCAAATTTCATGCCGTAAAATATCGGGCTGAAACAGGATAGATTCTCCCAAAAATTGAACTTTCGATTACCTTGAATTAGAGCTGGGCGACATACCGGTAGGACAGTAAATACCGGCATCTTGCTTTCTCGAATATCGCGTCGCATCAATAATCGCAATGCCGATGTGTCGTGAAGCCGGTATTCACGGTATAGGGCAGTGAAAAGTGAAAGCATAATATCTCGTTTGGCGCTTGTGAGCATAGACTTTTTAATGCACTGACGGGTCACAGCAGACATCAATGACCAACAACACCAAACAAGATATTCGTTGGTGTATACTGTGACCTGTAAAAGTATTAAGAAATTCAATATCGCTTGAGACACACAACAACTTTTTTAATTAGAACATAATGACGTAATATACCAGCAATACCGGTATTTTGACCAAGTGTTAATTAGGAAAATTATACAGTGTAAATTAATACACACTCAAAATAACGAGAACAACTTTAGTTTAGTAAAGATGCTCTTATGTTGTTAATCTCTCATGTCAAATTTAATTTTTAAATTTTTTTATATAATTATTCATATATAGAAAGTTCTTAGTGTGAAGAATGTCAAAATCTTTTATTGAATGTGTAACATAACAAAAACTGTTAATCATCTTTATATAACTCAAAATAGTATATTGTAATAAAAAAGTTCAAATTTTTTTTAACGAAGATGCTAATTTTTACACTGTGTGGTAGAAAATTTGGTTGGCATTGTTTTACAATTTTTTTTTCAGTTAACAGTCATGGGGTACTGATGGATCGTGCCGTATAGGCACGGTCTATCAGTAACCCGTGATTGATATAACAACGTTCGCAATACACAGGTTACAAACCTCAAAATTTGTGGAATTAGGAATTTTTAAATTTTGTACTTCATATAATCATGTTTTTGTGGAAATCGATGATCGTCTTGTTTGAAATGTCAAAGAACATCATTTGAGAATTATGCTCTTGTGTATATACGCTTGAAAGTCTTTTGACCTGCTAATCATGAGCGACTTGTGCAATGTACAAAACATCCAACTAATCAAGGTATGATAGGATTCATTTTTTTTTATCGTGCCGGAGAGGAAAGCTGAGAATATGGCTTATCCATATGGCGAACCACGACCTTGCCTATGCTTTACTGATTGAGCTAGCCATGGTCCTGTAGCAATCTCACAATATATCTTCATTAAATTTAACGTATACTAACCATTTTGTATGAATTTCCATGTGAATGTTTTGCCTTAATATTCTTCCACTATTTTTTTTTTTATTGTGATTCACTTTTACGCAAGGCTGAAAACAGCGTTTAAAGGGAACCAACCAACAGCTACCGAAAGGTCAAAGAGCTGGTACAAAATGTAGCACCAACAATTGCACTCTTGGTTTGAAATGATCCAAGGGGGCTGAACCACTAAAGTAGAGAGATTTGACCTGCTTAACTATCAACTAGCAATTATCATGAAAATTATTCTATATTAAATGCGTGCATTCAAGTCTGTCAATACAACAAAGAATTTTTTTTTTCTGATACTATATTCGTTTGTAACAAATGGTAGAAAAGATAATTAATACACAGATACTAAATTTCATTGGTCACAAGGTATTCCTTATTCAAAAAGTCTGGCATTTTGAAGATTTTATCGTTTTTTTTTCCTGTTTTTATATATACTAAAAATGCTCATTTTGCTCGTAAATATTGGTATAGGCTTTTGCCTGACAATGGGTCAAAAAACTGAAATTTTCTGAAACTTTTTCTAGCAACAAATGTGAAATTTGGTCACATTTTAACTAAATTTTCGATACACCTTTTTCGATGATTTACCATCTCTAATACACAATGTTGTATTGTATTTTAATCAGGGCCTCATGGATTATCTTGATTTCTGAGTTAAAACCAAAAAAATTGTGTATTATGAATAATGACTATTAATATTATGAATCCTGGTCTATATGTCACCTGTTATGTAGTGGAAAATATGATCTGTGTTTGCTGTTAAACTTACTATAAAGTGATGTAGTACCAATATATTTCGTCAAATATGATGCCATAACTCATAAATCAATTCGCCATTCTCAATAAGAAATTTTATTTTGTCAGTCACTAGCCACGGATTGTGACCCATACTTACAAAACTTAACAATACATGCTCTTGCTCAAATCGAGCAATTTATATCATTTCACATTTGAGCGCAATTGCCTAGTGGTTGAACATTTTGGCATTGCAGGTTGAAGACCTCAGGTCCACGAGTCCAACTCGTGAATCCATGCCCACCCCTCAACCCAGAGTGTAATAATGTGGGTAGGCTAAGCCGAACAGGAAAAGATCAAGGGTGATCAGGGTGATCCACTCTAAGAAGTGGCTACAAAAAAAAAATTAAACCAGGCCTCTTGTATTTCTAAATTACCTCTTAAATGATTTGAACATTCGTCCTGAAAATATAAAGAAAAAACATTTATAGGTCCTGCCTTTTATAGAAGCTTCTAATTTTGTTTATTTACAGAAATGGTACATTTTTTAAAGTAAAAACCACTTGCTGATTGAATTTTTGCCAAAATTTTCAAAATATTTTGAGACGTATTCCAGAAAATTCCTGTTAAAAAATTTAATTAATATTATAATTGTATTGTTGTATATTGATTGATGTACTGCGCTGCCATTGAAAAGTATCTTTTGGGAAATGAATTTTAATGTTATTATATAATTAATGATATCAGATTAAAATCAAATATTTTTACCAAGATGTTTTTTTAAAAACACTACTCGTACAGTATTAGATATTTGCTAAAATTTATGCTGGGTGACATTTCCTAATAAAAAAGTTCTTTTTGTTGAGCATTGGTCGCAGATGGACCATGCCACTGAGGCATGGTCCATCTGAGACACATGCTAAACGAAATAAAATCCCCGATTGGATTTTAACACATATCCACGTGTTGTCCAGTCGTTGTTGCGGTTCTAGGATATAATTATTTTGGACATTGTTATGCAATTTCGACGAACTAATGTTGCTATAAATTCGAGAGAATTATTAGTTATATTACAAGATTTGTACTGATTATGTATGGATAAATTCGTAAATATATTCGTTTTATATCTGGAGGAGAAATCATGAGGCCGAGAAACCGAGATCTTACGTTTATATTTCAATTCCGGTTTGGTATCTGAAATATCCTTTGTCCATAATACAGACAAGCAAACATTTTTGTTTTTCCGAGCAAATTGGCAGGGTTCGACGCGGTGTTGGGGATACTCGAGTCAATGACTCGTCTCTATTGGTCTTTTTCAATGACTTGACTTGGCTCAAGTCATCTTAGTTTGATAACTCGACTTGGACAAAATACTGTTGCGACTTGGCTGATAAGAATTTAGCCCCCAGTCTGCAATCAGCTTTTGAAAAATCACGTTGCGTCTGCCGTTGCGCGAATCGTCAGAGAAGAAAACCCACGTTCCAGAAAGATATACAACATGCAATTCACGCTGCTGTAAAATTTCTCGTTCGTCTGCCCAATACTAATCAGATTAAGATCGTACCATACACAGGAAAAATGAGAAATACGCTGAGCTAAAAAGCCTTCAACCCGATTCGGAACTGCTATCCGCGCGGTGGTCGCGGATCACCATATGATTAAGCCGTATTCTCGTTTCTCTTCTCGCGCAGGATAAAAATAAAATCCTATTTTATGAAGTGGCAGCTTAATCTGACATTGCTGTTGAATAGATTCAGAAATCAACTCGTCTTGATTTTCGACTTGAAAGACTCTGGACTCGAAATGAAGTTCCTCGCGCTTCCTGCACTGGTTCAACCAGTTATTACTTGTGCATTGTCTGCGGCGGCACTGGTGTATCTACATATATACACATGTCTGAATGGATATTCGCAGTCGAGGAGGGTCGCATTAATCAAATGCATGGAACTATAGTATCATTTCAATCACAAAAACATTTTCAAGTATTGTTTACCAATCGATTTGGATACTACATTTTGTATTTCAAGCAAAAAATTAGGAAACCCTCTAATTTCGGAACTGTTGTAAAAGACTTAAAAGAAGGAACAATGACAATTTCTTTAAACAGGGATTCTAATAGGTCAACCAGTGATGTGCAAACGATAATCACGTTCAAAATCATCGAACACGATATCACTGAGTTAGTGATATGGTCCGTATCATATTCTACCATTGCAGTTTTTATTTCCGGTAAAACTGCAACAAAATAGTCAATGCTTTCGAAAGATATTGGAATCGGTAAGAGCAGCAGTTCAAAAATATTGAGATCATATAATGTGGATTTGAGATCTGCCGCTACGTCATGACTTTGTAAGTAATGTTCAGTACCATGACAAAACCTTGTGTGAGCCCCGATTGGATTTATGACTCGTGCTCGAAACTTATGATAGAAAACATTTTGGAATAAATAAAGGCTTATTGCTGCCAACATATCAAGGTAATCCTAGTCTCCGTCAGAATGACAATTGCCGTAATTAAGCGACATTTAACTGTTCATTAGTCATAACTCTTTACTTCACCATAGTAGTAAGCCAAACTCCGAATGTTTTCCACTGTCATAGAGTACGGTTGCTGGTACTGCATTTTTAGTAGCTGTTCGCCATTTGAGTGGTCGTTGCTTGCTTCCTTTTAGACACTACCACATGCCTTGTTTAGAGTTAATTTCAAAGAAAAAAACTACGCATTTTTATCTATCCAGAAGCGACGTAATCAATTTTTGCGTACGGGATTGTTGGTATTTTTTTCTCAGTCAGTAATGTTCTAGGTCAAACATGAGTCACTGATGGTGATGATCGACGGTGCGATCCATCAGTGGCTCAGTCTTGAAAAGACATCTTTCACTGAAAAAAACCTGACTGGAAAAAATAAAGAAAATTTGCATTTAGTTTGGTTATTTAGTTAATTTTCAAGGCGCGCGTGGTTTGTTTTACGTTATTGAAACCTTTAATCACTTTTATTCGTGATCGATTAAGAAAGTTTCTAATCAAACCGAGTAATCATTTGTGGAAAGATTTTTTATCAATCAGTCGTGGAAAGCGGTTTGTTTCAGATAGAAGGTACGTTGGATACGTGGTTTTCAAATTTGAAAATAATTCAGTGACGATTTGTGTTGTTGTATATTCATTGACGTGGCCTATTCAGAACCTTGATATAGTGAGGGGGTGGGCAAAATCAAGATTTTGATTAAATTGACGTCACAATGGGCGCCATATGCAGAAAAACATTTCTAACAAATAGCATTTTGAAAATATAAACAGTTCAGGGATCGCAATGGAAGCGTTTTTTTTCTGTCCGGCAAGAGAGGGGAAGAGGCGTAACCTTCTCCTAAATACACTAGTTTGTATATTTTATCGATTTTGTATAAAAAGGATGTAGTGATGAGGATCAATCAATGGCTCGGAAAATTTTTTCGAAAATAAAAAAAGTATTCTGTCGAACATGTTGGGATATGATGGCAACATAGACAATTTTACTTGATTGCTTCTTTTTCTATAAGGAATTTTATTTTATCAAGTACTAGCCACTGATCAGATCAGCGATTAGTAATTTCTTTGGGCCAAATGTTCCGTCTAGGTTACTGTCATATTTTGTGTCGATTTCATTGATGATTCATGCATAGAACGTCGTTCCGACCTGTTAAAATTTCGTCATCTCAAACAGTTTCTAATAAATGAAATTTGTGAATATAAACAGGCCAATAGGATTGAATATTACATTTATTTTGTGAGAGACGAAAGCTTAAAGTTTGAAAAAAAACATTTTATTTGCTAGATTATAAATCTCCGATTGTTACTTATCGATATAAACGTTTTCTGATTAGATCACCCGCCTCGTTACTCTTTCTCTATCAATCCTGGATAAAGTCTACGTGCCAGCATGAATGTAGTATGATAATCTTTACGCCCTTTTACTGTATTATGTGTGTTGCCGTGCTATATTTTTACCTGTCAATGACGTAGGGCATAAATTATTAATGGCCAATTTAATGACAGCCATAATTTGCTTGCACAAGATTTAAAAATGTTTTGTTCCTTTTCATTTCTAATTTTTAATTCGTTTTGTGTTTTTTAAGTCTTGCTATCAGTAGAAGATCTGCTATCACACGTTAAATGTATTCCATGACCACCGTGAAGTTTTGAATAAATAATGTCTAAATATGACCTGTGCTAAATACTTCCTAGAATTATTTTCTATTTAATCGTTACTTACGGTACGGTCACGTATAGCATAGGCTGGTCCAGTTGTGGCTCATGATCGATAATAAAAAATATTTATAATGTGGTATCCAACAAAACATGAGCGTTGGTTACAATTGTGCTTATGTAATTTTGAATTTTTTTTCACAACTACGTCAACAAAACAATCTCCTTTCATCTCACTACTATAAATTTTTAATAAAATGTGCCATTCTCTCCTACACCTCTTTCGCTTTTAATCAGAAGAGTTTTGTCAAAACATTTTACAAGAATGGTTTACTGATCGATCGCGCAGTCTGTGTCGGGTTTCACTGCTATCCCTCCCACATTGGACAAAAGATTGGAACAATTTCCAGAAATATAAAATCAGTCGTATTCGTTGGAAATTAACATTTTTTGTATGTAGCCATTAATCAAATCAGTCAGGAAAATATCAACTATGGTTGCATATGTTTTGTTAAGCTTGGTGCGGTCTATTTGTGGCTCATGCTTGATGAAATTGAATTTTTCACTTGGAGTGAACTTAGTTAATTTCTTCTGTAGGTGCTTCTTCCAACATTTCTTATAGTGAATTTCCAGTAAAAAAGTAGGACACGATTCCTTTTTTCATCCTGCGGGAGAGGAAATCTAAGAATATGGCTTAACCTTGTGGTAAACCGTGACCTCGTGTGCGGACACCGGTTCCGAACCGGGGTAATGATTTTATCCTAAATATCACCCTTTTTCTTGTGCACGGACATGATTGGTTACGCAGTTACGTTGACCACAGAGGACCATAGTGCGTTAACGAGGTTCTGGCGGAGGCATATATTAACCAGTGTTGGGAACGAGTCAGTTCACTTCGAGTTTCAAGTTAAGTGGAAGAACACGCGAGTTGCGAGTCGACTCCAAGTCTTAATATAATTTAAATTTAGAGTCCCAAGTCAAATCACTGTACTTTGAAGTCGCGTCATACATTCGCAAGTCGAGTCACGAGTCGATTTATAAATCTGTTCAACGGCAATGACAGATTAATTTGCCACTTCTCACTTTTAAGTACCCAGTTAGAATCACCATCTGATTATTATTGGGCAGACGAACACGAATTTCACAGCAGGGCACAGTGCATGTTTTATATCCCTGTGGAAGGTGCGTTTTCTGAGTAACGCAACGGCAGTCAGCGTGAATTTTCAAAAGATGATTGTAGACTCGGGCTAAACTTTTATCAAGTATTCCGCCGAGTCGCATCTGCACTATTTCAGGTCGAGTACGATTCGAGTTATTTAGCTAAGGCAATCAATTTATCGAGAAAGGTGACTCGGGTGCGACTCTTGGCTTCTTTATGTCAAACTATTCCTGACTACGAAATTGTATATCGATTTCAATCTGTCTCAAAAAGAACAAAGGAGTTCTTCGAAAAAAGTGACTTTTTCTTATTTTCACCGTGTCTTTTATGTAAAACTCATCAATTAAGCGTGTTAGCATTTCAAAAGGTTTATCGATCACGATTTGACAAGTAATATTTCCTATAATCTATTTTTGGCGTTTGGAATTAAATGATCGATAAATCACATTCTTGATATATGTTTGTATATTTTCATTGTCAACTATCATACGGAAAACTGCTTGATCATATTCTGCATTTTGCCTATAATTTGATTGACAATTTATTCAACGATTTATTTTATTTCGTCAAAAGTGAATTAGAGACAGAATGCAAGGCGAAGATTATATTTCATATTTTTAATTACTTTCAAGTAAAACCGTGAATAGCCCGCGCTCGTGCTGCCGTTTGTTTGTAATATGTTTGTGCTTTTTAACAACATTGATGGAAGTCATTTGGACTAATTAGCAAAATAAAATTTTATTTTTAGCGAGTGTATATTAAGATATTTGATGCCAGTATATTAAAATGGGATATGATAAGATATTGATTTTATTTTGCGGAAGAGGAAAGCCCGACTTTAGAATATAAATAACGTTTTTTCTGCGTCTCGTGAGAGGCAACTAGTGAAACGAAGAAGCGGTAGATAGTTTTACTAGTTTTACTATAGACCAGGAAAGATACTCACTGCACTTTTCCATGGTGGTTCAGGTCCTATTGGAATGTTTTCCGCCCTGAGTGGTGTTGTTGGCCCTACATCTTGTAGTAGCTCTTAAGTGGCCGTTAGTTGGTTTCTTTTGGGCACCGCTTCCGGCTTTGCTCAAAGTGAATTTCAAATAAGCAAGAAAATTATATTCCGATCAACGACGTCCGCAGATGATCACAGATTCGAGTTTTTGCCTAATCGCATTTGGCCTTTTACATACAACCACCTCGCAAAGGATTCCAACCCAGGACGCGAACGATGGCGTGATAACATAAGAACTTGGGTTTTGCTTTTCGAAAACCGGAGTTCATTGCACAGGTTGTTTTCTGAGTTATCTACATTGTCTGTAGCATAAAGACCGCATTACACGATAGCGTAGGTTGGATTTTTTTCTGGGTTTGTTTTGTTTTACCCTCGCGTTTTACGCTAGCGCAATGCTCTGCGTGCAGTTCCTTACGTTTTCTAACTCAACTGGACTGTTTGCTATGCAAGCTATCGCAGAGTGCTCGTTACGTTGTGTACATTTGAGCTTTGTAGGCAAGTGAACACGATCAACACAAAGCAATTCCGACGTGTATTACCGTTTTTATTTCGTTACTTGAAACGCAACGCAACGGTAAGACAACTTCACGTGTATTGAGGCTATGACAGAGAAACTTTAGAAATGGTAGCATACCTTGCCTATATTCGTATAAAATGGCGAAATATGGTTTATGGATCATCTGGATTACAAAATTGAGTTTTTTTTGTGAGTTTTTAACTCATTTTAAACTGTTTGTATATAGACGTTTGAACAAACACATTTAGAAAGTAAATGGCGCCGTTCCGCAAAACAAAAAAATCGGCTCCTAACTGTCTTAATTGCGCTTGTCGGCATCCGACATCAAATATAGTCCCGGAAGTGCGCAATTTTCTCGCCGGCTTGAAAATTTTATATAATACCACTTCCATAGGTTTGTAGCATCGGTTTTTGCGGATTGGTGAATTACATAGTCTATAAAATGGACCGCATGTTTATTCACGAAAAAATATTCATAAATCATATTTGGGGCTGAGCAAATCGATGCACGACTATTTCAAATCAATCGTGAATCGTGGAAACTTGTTAAATGAACTAGGATTTTCATTTTTAACGACGAAATGCAATCGAATTGTGTGAATTGAAAATGCACTATAAACTGCAAATTTCCTGATTTTCACGATGGAGACAAGTTATAATAGTAAAAATGGGTTATTTGTTATATACATAAAATTAGTGATTCGACTCGATTCAAAACAATATTCGAATCAGATTCGAATTCCATATGATTCGGTTTTGCCCAGCCATAATCATATTTTTATTACAAAAAAAAAAGCTTTTGAATTCATTCGGCGATACCAATCCTCAAATCTATTAATAACCATTAAATGCAGCCAACCAACGAACACCTAGTTTACCTGATTTGCAATCAATTTACCACCTAGTTTGGAAAGTGAAGCCAGGTTACCAAGTAATACTTTACCCAGTTTTGTGTAAAATTGTCCGACGTTACCTAGTTCAAGAAATGACTAGGTTGCCGTCACTATCCATAATCACCTTTTATAGTTTTAAAAACAAATAAATGGTTGAACTGATTTTGGTTTCCTACTCCATCTTTTTGTAACTCTTTGCTACTGAGTGGCTGTTAGTTGGTTCCCTTCAGGATCTGCTTCCGACCTTGCTTAGAGGGCATTTCAATAAATAAAATAAAAAATATTTACTTTACAATCTATGTTAGGAATAAACTTGCTATATTTAAAACGTTTTGTTCTTGGAGAAGTAAAAGCAATATTTACTGGATATTTTTGTTTCATATTTGGATATTACAAGCATGTTTCCGTACATCGTGTTGCTCTACGTTAGCCTAAAAGTCACAAGAGGTAAGAAATGTTTTAATTATATTTAAGCCATTTCTTTCGAGATATGAAATGTTTATTACTCAAAAGATTTTGAGTGAGGCCTAGCGTTGGCAACACAGTACCGCGTGCACCTAGTATACTTAGTTTACCGAGTTCATTTTCAAAGCACTTTTACCTATTTTATAGAATATGTGACTTGCCTAGTTTCACTATTACCGTGTTTTCTGTTTGATGTTTTACCAAGCAAATTTACTAGGCAAAATAGGTAAATTTATCTATTTTTCAACTGGGTAGGCTACCTGTTTGAAAAACTACCTACCCAGCATCGAAAAATTAAGTAAATCATATTTTCATTATAAACTGTTCCCTATTTGGTGATTTCATTCTCCAAATCGATTAAAAATGCATTAAGTGCAGCCAAACAATGCCTAGATTCCCCTTTTTTTTTATTAAAGTATTATCTTGTTCGGAGAGTTAAACTAGGTTACCTAGTAATACTTTACCAAGTTTCATTTAAAAATTTTTTATACTTTACTTAGTTCCAGAAGGAAATAGGTTGCCATCACTAGTAAGCCCAAACTTCTATTGGTCGACTCACGTAAGAATTTAGTAGTATTGCGACAGCAACAATCCCAACTTACTCAAAAACTAACTTTAAATTTAGCGGGCAGATCGTCCCATGTTACTTCATGCTTCGACATTTTTTTATTTAATAAAATAACACTTTTGCAAACTTGGGCAATCTTGCAACAGTCATAGTATAAATTGTAACTTTGTACTCACTCGTTCAATGAAGTACTATACTGGGAATTTAGTCGGTCTTGGTTATTCACCTGCAACGATTTGTTGTAGCAATCAGAAATCTGATTTTGTTAAGCATTTGTCACTGATGGACCGCGTCTCACCGACGCGATCCATCGGTGACACATACTTAACAAATGATGCTTCGACAAAATTTTCTGATTGGAATATTGGTGACAAGTATTCGCTTCGTTGTTAGTCGATCTGTGATTGGTATGTTTCAAGATAATCGTGATATTTCTAGGAGTATATTATCTTCTATTCCATTTGTGTGAATGGTTTGATTATTTATCCATAATTCAATTTGGGCCAATGCAAACACCTGTGACCAACTTCCATTGAACGTTACTTGGGTTTTTAAATAGAATTGTTGGAAGTAAGGTTATTGTTTATAACATTTATTTGTTAAATTACACTTATTCTGAGCAACTTTTTTGTTCCAGTTCTTGCGGTCAACGGTACTATACCGTGTGACACAGACGGGTGGTTGCATACATGTGATGATGGATCGTGTATTTATGATAAAGCAGTCTGTGACGGAAACATTGATTGTCCGTAAGTATATATATATGTTTGGAGTTGGGATGGGCAAAACCGAATTTATTGGAATTCTAATATGAATTTCGAATAGATTATCAACAAATAGAAATGTACAACGAATGCTTCATTAATGATATGAACAAACTGAAAGAGGTAATGTATTTTCAGTTCACCCCTCATTTTTGGTAGCAAAAATATTTAATCAAAATCGAGGGTATTTTTGTTGTATTTTGCCGTTAAAATATAAAAAAAATCCACCTCATTTTGAACGTTTTTGTTCTCATAACCGGTGCATGAATGATCAGAATCAGTTTTGCTTCGAAGCGACTCGAATCGCGGAAAGTCCAACCAGAATGAAACTTTTTGTCCTAAAATATAATTGCATAGTTTTTCCGGCAATTTTTGAAACTATGGATTCGTAGAGTTAAATTTCAATTTGAAACGCATTATACTGTAGTATATTTTATACTTTGCGAAACGTGTAATAGCTTGGGTAGGCTTAGTAGGCCGAACCGGAAAGAGTCATGTCTTTCCTACAACACTAACCATGTCTTTCATATGTGACCGCTAGTACAGAGCTTTGGTCGGGATCATCCCCTCCAAAAAGTGTGTTTTTTCGTCGAGAATGAGATACTGATGGATCGCGCCGACGAGGCGCGGTCCGGCAGTGTATCATGCTCAACGAAATAGGAGTGTGTGATTAGGAACTATTAAATGTATCACATCCATCTCGCTCGAAGCGTTTTTGCTTATTAACGCTATAAAATCCCACAGAAATTGGATGATTTATTTTTATTTTACAGAGACGGGAGTGATGAACAACCTTTTCCTCAGTTTGGACAAAATATCACAGGCTTTAAATGCACAGTGAAAAGTACAGGAAAGAACTGTTTGCTTCCACAAAAGTATGTCTGTGATCAATACAACCATTGCATGGAAGGTACATTTTTGTATTGGATATTATATTTTTTTGAATCGGATCGAATCACTAATTCCACGTAAATAACAAATATCTCATTTTTACTATTGCAACGTGTCTCCATCAGGGTTAACAAGAAATTGATGGTTTATAGTGTTTTTTTAATTCACACTACATTGTCTAAGAGCAACAGTTTTCATATTATAACGGTAAAAAGCTATAACATTTAACGATAACATTTTATCGTTAAAAATGAAAATTCTAGTTTATTTAGCCAGTGTTTGTTCCTATGAACGCTTCATGATTGATTCGAACCGTTGAGTCCGACTCGCTTATCCATGCCCACCATTCAACCCAGGGTGTAATAACTTGGGTAGGCTACGCCGAAAAGATAAAGGTGATATCTTTCCAGTAATTGTAACCCTGTTTGTCTATAAGTGACCGCTGTTACAGGGCCTTGGGGACAGGGTGATCCACACTAAGAAGTGGCTATAAAAAATTTTGCTTCAAATCAATTAGAATTTTCCAACCCTACTCCACAACACGAATATTTTTGATTTTCATTCAATCTAGTTCTCCCCAGGAAATGAGATTTGATTTGAATGTTTGTCTCGTTTTTTGGTATGTTTACTGCGCACTAAAAGTGAAGTCGTGCAACAGCAACAATTGCCGTCGACATAAAAATGACGATTCGACTCGAAAAAAATATGCAAATTAAATTTGAATTCCAAATGACTCGCTTTCATCCGGCCCTGGATGGAACACGTAGAATTACTACTAAAAAAGTTCCAAAATTTAGAAGTACGGATCTGTGAACTTTTACCCTCAATGTCGCTACGTTTTCTATATCAGTACAGAATATAATATAACCCTCAAAATCGTCTGCACCTAAATGTGTATATTTTCCAAAGACGACAGAATTTCAATATAAAGCGATTTCGTAATCTTGTTTAATTTGTTCAACTTTTTAGTATTTATATTTTTAATCTAGTTATAGACGTTATAATTAATAATCTATCATTATTTATTAGGTCTAATTTAACAAGCATGAGCCACATATGTCTCTCGCCATAGCGACGAAATCCATTAGTCGCCCATAAATAAAAGTTGAATATTTTTTGCCTGACCGTGCAAATAATATGGTATATTTATAAAACATACCTTGATCATGTGGTTAAGATTAAGGCTGGCCAATTTAGTTCGGGGATTCGAATCAATCCGAAGTACACATAATTCGAATCAATCAGGAATCGCTCACAGGAACAAAGATTTCCAATGCAATGAAAGTGAAATTTTTATTTTACCAGCAAAATGCAACGATTTTGGCCAAATTTGAAAAGTGGAATATGTCAAAATACTTCCTTTCCCCAAATCTTATTTGAAATATATTTCAGTTTTTGAAACCCTTTTTTTATAACCAGAAATTATATTTTTTTAAACATGGCTTTCGGATGGACCGCCTCTCATCAACGCGATCCATCAATGACGCATACTTAACCAAAAAAAAAGTTTTGATAAAATTTTTCCGATTAGCAAAGCAATGTTGACTTAAATATTCAATATCGATCATTAATAATGTCACTTTAAAATCAGTTATGAAAATGACAGATGAAACCCATACATGAGCCTCAGATAAAACGTGTCATGAAAACTCTTCAACCAGCCCATTTTATTTTGTCAAGCAAGAGCCACTGATGGACCGCGCCTTGTCGGCGCGATCCATCAGTGACTCATGCTTAACAA
Organism: Styela plicata; assembly: GCA_963675895.2. NCBI lineage: Eukaryota > Metazoa > Chordata > Ascidiacea > Stolidobranchia > Styelidae > Styela > Styela plicata. The sequence continues at coordinate 12,843,205 of OZ023152.1, forward strand.
AACATGCTTGCGCAGTATATTTTGACTGGGTCAGTCTCTATAAATTCCAACTATGCCAGACTAGACCTTCCATGTATCGAAACTACATAAGAGTAATTTGGTGGAACATATTACATTGTCTGATCACATTGTGAGAGTCATTTATATTCAAAATATTACTATTTCTGCCTCTATTATGTATATCTTTAATAAATGCGCGAAAACTATGAAAGGCTATTAAATATATGACAATTGAACGAAACAGATTCAATATTAATTGATATAAATCGGTGTTATATATATCATTTTTTAGATATATCTTTTGCGACAATTTTTTCTGTCTTTTATTTTCAATGATTTATACTACAACCCAGCGTAGCCCAGAAAATTATAAACGGGAAGCTAACTTATATTGTCTAAAATCCGAAACTGCGATAATTTTTTTTTTTTAACTATTCTAATTATATTTTTGTATTTTATTTTATTATATGGTATTTTTCAAATACCCACTCACAATGGAACGGTAACTCTTTAGCACATTTTTTTATTTCAAGATTTTATCTATTTCTTATTTATTGCTGATTAGATTTTTGAGATTTTGCTATTTTCACTTGCTCTGTCCAAAACAGTTATTATGCTTTTCAGACGAATGCAACTGTTCTCATTCATATCCATTCCTGTGCTCGCCCGATGAATGTGTTGATCGAGCTTATTTCTGTGATGGAATGGCTGACTGCTCAAATGGACGAGACGAGTTACCCTACACGTAAATTGTTATCATTTTATTCTTTTTTAATTATGATTTATACAGATATATCTAGTTATTGTCCCATTTGAACGAATGGATAGTTGATGCTAATACGTTGCTTGTCTGGTTAGATCGTAACTTTTCCTTCGTTGAAGCTTACTTCAAGTCCGAAGCACCTATAAGAGACGACCTGAGATTAAGGCTGGGGAAAACCGAATCATTTGGAATTCGAATCTGATTCGGATAATTTTTTCGAATCGGATCGAATCGCCGATTACATAAAAATAACAAATTGTATGTTATGAAAAATAAGTAGTTTATAGTTACGAATTACAAACATTAGCATAAACAGACTTGAAAGTAAAATATTTTAAATTACATATAATGCCCAAGAGCAAGATTTTTCAGTTTTAACGATAGAATACAGTCGATTTTGGTTTTAATCGATTGTATTTTATGGTTAAAACTGAAAACTTCCTCTTCGTTTAGTAAGTTTTTGTTCCTACGACCGATTCACGATTGATTCGAATAATCTGTGCTTCGAATAGATTCGAATCACCGAATCGAATTGCCCAGCCCTAACTGAGGTACAATACGTAGTGATGTACGTAAAAAAATGTAGTGTGTAGTAAAAATGAAAATTTTTGATCTTAAACATGGGATGCAATTGAAAATACACTGCCTTTAAATATATTTATGCTAATATTAGTAATTCGAAACTATAAATTTATTGATTATCATAATGGAGACATGTTGTAATAGTAAAAATGAGATATTAGTCAAATAAGATTCGATTCCAGATGATTTGGTTAATAACTAATGGTAGAAGCTGAAAATTCAATTCCATTCTAAGTAAAATAGCAGTAAATTACCCTCCAACAATAAGTTTCCTTTTTCTTCAATTTTCAGTAACAGGTCAGAGGGAGTTCGATGTACAACAGAATACAACAACACGGCTTGTTCTTTACCATTTCAATACAGATGCGATGGATCAAAGAATTGCATCAACGGAGGAGATGAATGTTTTTGTGGTGTCGATGGTGGAGAATATGATGATAGTTGTACGTAACTCGATTTTCTTTCATTGTTCAGGTTATAAAGTTTAAACTTTGAATTAAAAGTATTCTCATCTTGCCTGATATTTACATTCTCCAACTTCGACTGAGCCACCGATATTTAATGAATAACCCGCTTTTAGTATTTAGCTATTGTATTTAATTATTTAGCCTTTATCGCGGAATCATCCGGTCGTAAACAATATTTTAAAATGCATTTTGTTGAGCATGGGCTACTGATAGATCGCGCTGCCTAAGCGCGATCCATCTGTAGCCCATGCTCGATAAATATACCTCCAGACAAGGAATAGAATAAGATATAGTTTATAAATATAAAATTCTAAGTGAGGAAATCTTCCTCTCATCATCACTCTCTTCTGCCTTTACAGCATATTTCGACCGAACATGTTTCCGGTGTTTAGGTGGGAACGGAGAATTGATGCAGTCGCATGTTTGCAACGGTTTTATAGATTGCACTGATCTATCAGATGAATGTTTATGTGAAAATCCAATATCAATTTGTAAGCAGCTGGCTTATCACGGTAATACATACAAAAGTCGTTTCCTATTACTAGAAATTCATCCTTAGCAAAGCCAAAAGAAGAGCCGAAAAGCGACCGGCTAAAGGTTACTTTTATCGCGATGACACTACGACTACAGTAACAACAACTCTGAGACAAAACATCCTCAAAGAAACTGGATTACTATAATAGCAATTCTTTGGCGATGGTTACACCTTCTGCCGCCTTTTGCTTTCTTTTACCCGCCTAAAATTCAAAAGCATACACCTACAGTTATCACATATTATCACATTATCACACTCATGTCCTATATATATATATCCTTGTGACCAGTGATTCAGTAGAAAGGAACGTTGTCCTTCTCACCATTTTTATCATGAGGACTATAGTCTATAGTATTCATATTTATAGATACCAATACATTGCCTGTAGGAAGAATATATGACCTAAAAATCTCTTATTTTAAAATAAGTTTGAGAAAATCCGTCGAGGCGTAGTCCATATTTGGCATAAACCTTAGATGAAAAGCAAGATGGATTCACTGTACTTTCATCTCAGTTTACTACAAAACTTACATGCATGGTGCGTGTTCAATAGATTACAACAACACCCTCCATATGATCAATCCACTTTTATTTCAGACGATTGTGAATTCCGATGTCAAACCGCGATTGGCGGCAACATCGACGCCCGAATGTGCATAACAAAAACCCAAGTTTGTGATGGATCACGTGATTGTCCGAGAGGCGAAGATGAAAAATACTGTTCATACGTTGAATCTGTAAGGAAAGAAGTTCAACTCAGTTATAAGGAGGATATGCCCGAGTTTTGGTGTTGCAATGGTCAGTTAGATCCACAATGTATTAAAAATACTGTGAAATACTTTTCTTTGGCAGTAAATTTACTTGTAGATGACAAAAATGTAATCATAAAATTGACTTTTTTTGTCAATGCCGTACGAAGCCTTATCAACAAGCCTGTTTTGAGAATTACAGCAAATGAACAGTGTACAAAACACTGTACTTTGGTACAGTACAGGGCACAAAATAATACCAACACCCTCTCTCTTACTTACTTTTTACCTGTTAATTTCAAAATCAAAACGAGCCTGAACTGTTCTTTTCCAGATAGCAAATTTACTTTTTCTTGTTAGAAAGAGATTTCGTTAATATATAATTACCACAATTAAACGGTGGGTTTACTCTATACTTCCCTGCCAGAAAAAGTTTGTTCAATCATCTTCTGTCAAGCATAAGTCACTGACGGATCAAGCCGCTGAGATATGGTCCATCTGTGGCCAAATGCTTGGCAAAATAAAATTTCTGATTGAGTTACTATCACAGGAAAATGTGTTTTGTCATGTATTCTCCAACGATAGATAGAACCGTCTGGTCATCTTTTATCTGTGGCACATGTTTGACAAGATCTATTTTCTGTCTGTAATGTTTTGGCTGGGCACAACTACAAATAAAATCTAATGATACGACATTGACCAAAATGATATTTATTTGCCTGAACTTGGAACGTGGCACTTGAGAACTTTTTTGTCACTCTCATTAATTTTGAGGCGAGCGACAAATAGTGACGTTATTTTGTCTGGTGGAGAGCTCAAGTTTCATTAAAGTCATGTCAAGGAATACTTTATCAGGAAATATATTGTCAGATCATCACGTATCGCGGTGAATTGATTGATCAGTGGTCTGCACTGGACAGAATGTTATCGGAAATGTTATGTATATTTTTATGTAATTCCTACGATTCCAAATCTATGATCTTTATTTTTTTTCACCTATATCATGTGGGGCTCCGATGTAAGGCGGTGAATTCAAATTCAAAATCGACATAATTTTTGCCTATTTAACTCGCTACACATTCTTTTAAATTATTTATTTTTCTTTTAGGTATCCGGTTTTTTGTAGTGAACTAGGTCGGTCAATATGATGTTTTGTGGACGATATCTAATTTTTGTTGATATCTAATGTCTGTCATAGATATGTATAAACCTGTATGCGTCTAATAGTGGAATATAATAGTTAATAATAGTTATTATTATCATATTTTTCAAAAAAAAAAACATACATTAACATTTGACCGGTAGGTTCTTTTCACTTTTCACGAATTTAAGACAAAAATAGTAAACTTTCCGTGACTAGTAACTGGAGTTGAGCTTGTCGCGCGAATCATGACAAAAATATGCATTTATCACTCTCGTGCTTCACTAACTCTACGTACGTTTCAGTCGAAGGAATTACGAATTCAGCCCCCATTTCGATGAATTAAAAATATATTAAATTACATCCAGAAACAATTTTTGTATTGTAATCTGAACATAACAAACCGTTGACGCACAAGTGGCAGATATCTTCTTTTAAATTGTGAAAAATTTATAAAATAGAAAATATCTATTTTACCTGTGGCGCGATTTATGACGAAATAATTTTAAGAAAAGTGTACAGCTGATTACATATTTTTGTTAAGAGTTGTGCACGAGCACATGTGATTTTGGTATAGTGTACTAAAAACAGAACAGATCGAAGCGTTGACGTAAAGGAACGCACGTGGCATTAATCGTTATTTCACATTTTTATTACAGCCGGATATCCTGCCGATTGTTTATACGAAGATACTTTCACCAATGAAACACATGACGGATGTGACCAGTTTTATTTATGTCCTCCAGGTAGAAATAAATTTGATCATTTGTTTAGGCCCATATCAGGTATTAAAATCAGAAGAAAAACAAGGAGTGAAGCACCGATGGCATAGCGACTCCCACCGTAAAAAATATAAATGCGCTTTTGTGTAACCAATTATATACAGATGGACTAATATGCGCGCCTTTTCTCATCCACGACCTTTGTCTCACAAATCAGTATTTTTTCTTAGATCTGGAAACGAAATATGAGAAAAATGGGAGAAAGTGTAAATTTTTTTACCATCACCCAGGACAGATATCTTTCTCTGCACTTTACCAAGGCGGTTCAGTTCCGTTCGGGATGTTTTCCGCTTAGATTGCAGTTGCTGGCACTACATCTTGTAGTAGCTCTTCGCGATTAAGCGGCCGTTAGGTGGTTCCTTTTAGGCACTGATTCTGGCCTTGCTAAAGAGTGAATACCATTAAAAAAAAAAAATACAAATGCGAAGTCAGGTTATCACTTGCTTTTTAACACGCGCTATAATGATCAACAACTAGTAAATGTTTTGTTTTAAAATTTTTCAGATCCGAATTATTTTCCTTATCTCCTTTATGCGATAAAATGTGACAAGATACCAACATGCACTGGATTTTATGACGAATGTTTACGATGCCCTGATTCTACACCCAGACCATACTGTGAAGCCGACCAGGTTTATGGATACACGTAAGTGTCTAATTTAGTGTCATCGTTAAAGTAAGTATTTAAAATATATGTATGTATATTAGAGTGTTTCAAAAACAAAGCCACTCACAGACTCACAACATATTTTTTCGACAGGATTTTTCCGATTGGCACATCATTATTTTAATAAGAAAATTCAATTATATCATGCACGACTCTTAGATGAACCTCGCCTCAGGAATTCAGGAATTACAAAACATATAATGTACACATAATATATTCTGTTGGGAATGCAATATTGAACTTACGTAAAATACCAATATACTAGACATATTAGTTTAGATAGATGTTAAACAGTCAAACCTTATTCAAAAACAAGTTTTGACAAGTAGAGACACTGATAGATCGCGCCTCCGAGGCGAGGTTCTTCAGTGTTTCATGCGTGACAAAATATAATTCCCCGTTCAAGTGGGCACGATGGCCTAGTGGTTAAACATGTTGGCCTCGCAGGTTGAAGATCTCAGGTTCGAGTCCCGGCGAGTCCCGCTCGCTTATCTATGCCCACCACTCAACTCAGGGTGTAATACGTTGGGTAGGCTAAGCCGAACAGGAAAATATCATATCTTTCCAGTATTTGTAACCTTTTTCGTCTATAAGTGGCTGCAGTTACAGGACCATGAACAGGGTGATTCACTCTAAGAAGTGGTTATAAAAAATAAAAATAAATAAATTTAGGTATTCTGAAGTCACTTTTTGATTTCCCTCCGAGTTACAGGAACAGAGGTTTTTGAAACATCCTTTTGTCGTTCTTAAATTACTCCCATTTATTTATTTTTCCAGATGTCCTAACCAAGCTCTTCCTATTCATCTTCATCCACACGAGGTCTGTAACGGATCACCAATATGCAACATCACCCATCCTATGGAATCAGCCGATGAGACCGATTGCCCAGGAAGGTATGATTAATCATGTTGACATGAGACACAGCTTAAAGCAGAGTTTCTCAAACTTTTTCTCGTTATGTCGTCTCTGAAAATGTTCTTACCGAGCTTATTTTTAGGTTTAACTTTTACCGAGTTGTCTGTTCAAATTTTTAGGTAAATTTACCAATTTTCAACCAGCTACCTAGTTTAAAAAGCTAGATCTATATTTTTATTAAAAATAGAAATTTCATTTTAAAATAGACTATTTGATAAGTTTAACCTAAAAATCTATTAAAAATGCCAAATGCAGCCAACCGACAATTTCCTCGTCTACCTGGTTTTTTAATCTGGGTACTACCTAGTTTGGAAAGTATAACTAGGTTACCTAGTAAGACTTCATCTAGTTTTGTGGAAAATTTTGTTTCACCTTACCTAATTTAAGAAATAACTAGGTCTCTCTCACTAGTCAGTGTAGTCACTACGTTATAATGATTCTAATGTCCACACATGCAAGGCTCTAAGTAAACACTTTTTGGGTTTTCAGTACAGGTATTGTTTTCAGATTCTATTGCACGGGAGATAAAGATGGCAACAAATATATCAGTATACCACAAACATCGGTGTGTGATTGTGTCAAAGATTGCTATGATGGTTCTGACGAAACGAACTGTACCGAGTTCAAAAAATTCTGTTGTAGAAGCGGCGACGGTGAATCAACGTCATCAGATGCGGTGAGGGAGTGCTAAATTTTTGAAATAGATTTACGAGCATTTATCGAGTTGTAGTAGGTTTGGGATTTTGTTAACGCTACTAGTAAATCGGATAAAATATGTACTGGGGAGTATACCCTATCAGAAATTGTATTTTGCCAAGTATGAACCACAGATGGACCGCGCTTTATCAGCGCGATCCATCAGTGACTCATACTTGACAAAACATGTTTTTAGGCAAAATATTTCTGACTGATCCTTCTTTCCTTTTCTTCTTTTTTTACTGAAATTTACCCTGAGCATGGCCAGAATCAGTGCCTATAGAAGGAACCGACTAACGGCCACTTAATAGCTACTCAAAGATGTAGTATCAGCAACTGCACTCTAAACGGAAAATATAACAAACGGAACTGAACCTCCACGTCAAAGTTCAAAAAGTGCCATCCGCCTGAGTGACGGTAAAACCATTTGTGGGACAATGCGCTGTTTTGATCTCACTTAAATATCAAAAAGGAACGATCGGTTACCTGTATCACTAAGCGCCTAAATGTCTGAAATTTGAGAGAGGCAAAACAATTAATGTGACAAGAATCGTTGGCATTTAGCGAAACAAAAATAAAATCCAAATGAGACATATTGTCCGCAATATTTTCTTTATTACTTTTGCTGAAATTCCTCCGTCTTCGTAAATTTGAAATCATTTATGTTTTAAATTTAGATTTGTAATGGCGTTGATGATTGCTCAGATGGAAGTGATGAATGTCAATCATGTATTGATAGTCCGTTTGCAGATGACAAACATCTGATCAGCAATGTGGCTTTGAGAGCTTTCGTTTGGATAATAGGTAAATTATGGTCCGATCTTGAACAAAGTTTTGTAAAAAAGAGACCCAATAAAACACTCTATTTCCTGAATGCATTAATGCATTAAATGCATTAAAGGGTAAAGTTTTTGCGGTGGCCAAGAGATAGATTTCAGCATAGTGATAAAAAAGGCTGGGCAATTCGATTCGGTGATTCGAATCGATTCTAAGCACAATATATTCAAATCAATCGCGAATCGTTCATAGGAACAAATACTTACTAAATGGACTAGAATTTTATTTTTAACGACAGAATGCAATCGATGTTAGTCAAATTTGACCAAAATCGATTATATTTTGTCGTTGGAATATTAAAATTTTTGGACTTAGACATAGAGTGTGAATTGAATATACACTATAAAGTTGTAATAGTAAAATTGGCATTATTGTTATTTTCACGGAATTCGTGATTCCGATTCGGAAAAATTATTAAATTATTCGAATTAAATTCGAATTCCAGGCGTGATATCGAACCACTAAATGATGACATAAGTTCCGATTATATCGTATATATTTCTCAATTAGTTTGACGCTTTTATTTTGCATTTATATTCACAATAACAAGTTTGTATAAAATTCAGGATTAGCTTCCTCAGCTGGAAATGTGTATGTTCTTATACAAATGTCGATCACTTTGAAAAGAGGGAAGCAGAATGAATACGGGAGAATAACTTCACTTCATGTTATTGCTCTTGCTGTTGCCGACTTGTGTGTTGGGGTTGGTTTTTATGTTTTTTTTTTTTTTTTTTAAAATTCGATCTACGCAGGACCAAAACCAACTAAAAGAGCCACCTTACGGCCACATACTATGGCAAAGAGCGATTTCAAAATGCAGTGAATGGCAGTACCATACGGCACTCTAGATAAAAAATATTTCAGAGCACTGAACCGCTATAATAAAGTGTAGCGAGCAGTATTTTACCCGGGGACTTGTTAAATCATCTATCAATACATTCCTTTTCTTGGCTGTGGGTCTATCTACACAAGGAATTTCGTAAAGCCGTAGGACTAAATCTTACCGTCAGTTTTCCTTCAACTAAACAATCGTTAATAAAGATATTGATGCATTATTAAATGAATCTTTTTAGAATAATATTCTATTTTCGTTGGATGACAGCGATCGCCTGAAAAAGCTGAACTTTTTCGCTAATTGATATTTTATAGGCCACGTGATCTATTTTTTGCTCACGCTCAACGAACTCTCAGCTGAGTACCAGGAAGCTAAAAACTTAACGTTGGCAAATTTTCAAAAATCCTTCATGACAATATTCATTCGTATCCACATTCAGTTATACCTCGTGGGTCTGGCAATTACGGACACAGTTTATGCCGGAATTTATTGCTACGAAGAAAAAGCTTGGAGAAGTGGAATGTTTTGTAATGTCTTGGGAGTTCTATCCATGTTTGGACTTCAAGCTTCTGTATTCATGGTAACAATGATGACGATAAACAGAATGGTTATGGTTTTCAGGTAACTTGTTTGTGCTAACGCAACACATAAAGTGTAAAGTAATAGTAAGTTATGAGTAAATAAGTCATACGTAATCATAAATACTGACCATTAGAACTGTTTTTATTTCCCCCCACTGTTTTTTTTTTATCAAATATCTGCTACGGTTTATTGTGAACCCACCAATAGTTATCCAGAAACCGATCTTTGTGGTGTACCAGTGACTGTTTATTTGAAATACGCTGTGTTTCGTTTCAACCATAGTTGAGGAGACTGGAGTCTCACTCGAATCAACTTTTTCAATGGCTTGACCCGAATCGAGTCGTTCAATCAAGATGAATCGACTGGTACTCGACTTGCAAACGCGACTAGACCCCATAAAAAAATTTAGTTCGAGTCTGCAATATCTTTTAAAAAAATCAAGTTGTTTTGCTTCGCGTGACTCGTCGGAGAGGAAAACGTGACTGCCAAAAGGATATAAAGCATGCGATGTACACTGCTGTGAAATCCGTGTTCGTCTACCCAATAATGATCATATGACGATTCTAAGTGGGTACTTATAAAGTGAAAAGTGGCAAATTAACCTGCCATTGCTGTTGAATAAATTTAGAGACCGACTCGTGACTCCACTTGCGATTCGTAAATGTATGATTCGATTTGACCTGCGACTTGACAGTACAGTGACTCGACTTTACTAAGATCTCTAAATTTAAATTTTGGTTATTCCTGGACTCGACGTGCAACTCGTGTGTCCTTCGACTCGACTTTGGACCCCAAGTAAAAGGGACTCGTTCCCAAAACTGGTTTCAGCTAGAACGAAGTACTCTGCAGAAACCCACGTTAAAAAATTTGTTTTGTTGAGTATGATTAAAAAATCCATCTTTGACTTGTACTGAACAAATTATAATTTCTGACTTAGAAGCGAATTTACGCTCGGTAATCTGAAATAAACATTGCAACATGCATTCTTGTCAACATCAGTAAAACGTAACGTATCTGTAACCATGAATAACAGCTATTTTGAGAATCAGTGTTGACCTAATATAGAATTAAATCTAATCTAAAGTTGAAAGGCAAATTTGATTTTTGTTTGTTTATATCAGTATAATGCTGTTTTTGCAGGCCATTCAAGAAACCAAGTCCCAGATTATCATTGTTTTTAATCGTCGTTTCGATTATAATAGCGTTTTTGTTGGCAATTATTCCTCTTCTACCGTTCGCTGAAGATTATTTCATATCACACGTCAAGTGAGTATAATATTTTTTTCATTTTAAGCTGTTATTGGAATATTTGAAAATACAAAATGTTCTGCTCGATTTCGACGATTAAATTTTGCGCCAAATATCTGCGGCAGTGGGTTACCTCCGACGCACCACTTTATAAAAAGGATATTAATTCAGTTAAGCAGAGACTTTTACCATCACTCTCCGAGAGAAAACACTTGTTTTTGTAGCCTGTCTAGCAATTCAGCCCTGTAACTATACGAAGTATTCCTCTTTTATGAAATCTGACTCGATGCTCGAATACAAAATCTGAAATACTCTTCATTCAGATTTTCAAAGAATCTCTTCCTACAAAGAGATGTTGATCGATCACAAGTCAGTATCTTTGCGAACAAAGTATCGTCTTATAGAACTTTTGGAAACGATTTTCAAAGCGTACTTGGGTAAGTTAATATTTTATTGGTTCAACAATGCTGGATTTTCGCATGTTCGCCTAGAATAGATGGATGATGCCAGCTAGTGAATAAAACACCTACGCCAGAAACCTCAGGTGTAATCGTTTCTACCATCAGTCTGATTTAAACCTCCTCTTCTGCTCAGGAACTTTTAAATTTCTTCAAATCGCAAAAAATGAGCTGACGTTGTGCTTTTACCGTAATTATTCGTTTCTGTTTATCTACTCAAAGTTAAAAGCTGGAATCGAGATTTCCACATCTTCATGATTTCAACTCTGTGACTTTTATGAATATTTACTTTAATTTCAGCGAGAAACAGCAACTTTATCCATGGAAAAAATTATTCAAATTGATGCAGCATCTCAATGAATCCTTCGAACCTCAATTTGAGTTCGGATATTATTCAAGCCATGGAGTGTGTTTACCGAAGTTATTCCCAACGACAAATGACCCAACATGGCAGTATTCGATTTTTATAATCTTCATAAATTTTGTGTCGTTTTTCACAATACTCGTCAGTTATACGTCAATTTACAGGTAAGTGTTCATAAATAAATACGTCTATATACAGGTAGGTAAAGGCCGCACGTAATAAATATACCCAAAAATATACAACGTATATAAAATGAGGATATCCTTATTGTAATTCCTTTTTATTCTAAAATTTCATAACATTTCGTTCACTTTTCGAATATAAAGAAGACACTCGTTTTGAAGAAATATCAGTATATATATATGTCAAATTTTACGCCCTGAAATTGAACAAAAATCAGAAATTCGAAGCAAAACTGATTAAATGCGATGAAAATGCTGTAATTCCAACCATATTAAATTATTGAATTTTCATATTTTGTTTAAGCTAATTTCTGTGAATATCTCCAATTAAAATATATATGCTCTTGGTCGGGTTGACGTCGGGTTGACGTCTTCTATGCCTTTGTGTAAGTGGATCCGTATGCTAAAAGCAAGGATGCTAAAGGAAAAAATAAACTAATAGACTAGAGGTTCTAGAGTCTTTCTACACACATAGAAAGACTCTCGGACCTTTAGTCTATTAAAATATAATAGATTGCAACGTAAAAATTCATGGCGTGAAAAATAATTTTTAAGCGAGCATAGAACTTACTAGCGACCTGTAAAAAACGAAAAAATGATAACTGTATATCTAATTGTCTATCTCTTTTCCCATAATACAGAGAAGCATTAAGAAGTCGACGTAATGTGAAAGGTATTTGTCAATCCGATCAATCTACTGCAATACAGAGGAAAATAACTCGAATTATCGTCACTGATTTCTTCTGCTGGGTTCCGATATGTTTGATTGCATTCTTGAAGATTGCAGGTAGAAATTCGGATTAGCCTCTCTTGTGGAAAGCTTTCGTAACAGGCTTTAGAGATAGAGCTGGGCAAAACCGAATCATCTGAAATTCGAATCTAATTCGAATATTTTTTTTGAATCGAAGCGAATCACTAATTCAATTGCAAATAAGAAATATCTCATTTTTTGTACTATCACGACTTGTCTCTATTGTGAAAATTAAAAAATGTATAGTTTATAGTGTATTTAAATTCACACTGCATGTCTAAAAGCAGCAATTTTCATATTTAAACGACAAAATATATTTCACCAAAATCGATTGTATTTTGTCGTTAAAAATTATAATTCCTACTTTATTTAGAAGGTTTTTGTTCCTCTGAACTATCCATGAATGATTCGAATCACCGAATTGAATTGTCCAGCCCTAATGCGAATGCAGTTGCTCATACCTCATATTATAGTATGTCTTCGCAAAATAAGTGGTCGCAGGTCGATTTCTTTTGGCCCTGCTTTCGGCTTTGCCTAAAGCGAATCTCAATGAAAAAATCACCATGTCAAAGTATTTACGGATGGCAAATATATAGAATACTTTTTTTTGAGATTCTAATAGTTTCAATATTCTTTTGGCGCAATTTACAAAACATTTTCCACGTCATAGTCCTTATTCTTTTATTATTCATCGTTTTAGCCTGAAATGCGGTTGAAGTCTTTAAATTTTAGCCTACACCGTTTGTTATAACGTCAAATAAAAATAACTAAACTCATTAGAAATATTTGCACTTTACAGGAGTGCAGGTGTCCGACGAAGTATACGCAATTGCAGCCATAGTAATTCTACCAATCAACAGTGCTATCAATCCGTTCCTCTACTCAAATCTTCCAGAAGTTATATTGAGCAGAGCTGGAAAGGCATACAATAAAATATCAACAGACACAGGAGTCAGAACGGTTGAACATGACACTAACAAATCTGATAGTAGAAACGGAAAAACTTTGTCAAAAAACAGTCAAATGATTTCAATGTCAATGAATAGATAACTTCTGTCGTGTTAATCAATGGAATCAATTTTGGTCATGGTAATGTTGGAAATGCCTTAACAGTTTTGGAATTGACTATAGCCGACCCAGCAAGAATATTTTCCAAACGTTTTGGTTGGCTGCGCAATGATCTAGCTGCTCTGCATACCGGAGAAAACTCTTTTCCTCAGACGAAAATTTAGCAAAAAAACAAATAGGTTTTGTGATGAAGGCTGCATTCCAGTGCCTTTTGCTAGTGAGATCAATTGAAAATATTCAAAAGCATCTACCCTTGCCCGTGAATATTAGTGCTGATAAAGTTTTTCAAACATTTTAAAATATCCGTATTATGACGTAAATATCTTGGTTACGAAGTACGGAATTATATCAGTCTGATGGTGAGTAATAATAGTGACAACAACATCCAAATAATTTGACTATATTAGTAAATAAGATTATTTTAAGTAATGAACCATGGCATGTTGCTTTTGTTATTTGTGTTATTTATTTTTCATCGGAGCTGAATAAAAACAAGTTTAGTATCCAACCGTATTGTTAGTGACCTTTTCCTATTGTACAAAAAATTAGGATGGAGGAGCTGCTTTTGTCGAGTTTCGGAGAAATAGTACGAGGTCGCATAGTTTGCAGTTTAAGTGGACTTCAGTCTTACTCAGGCTGGGTAAGTTGGGTAATAGCATAAGCAACAGATACTATCTCTATAGCATAAAAAGTAGATGCATGGCCGCAACCCAGTAGTAATACAACGACTTAGGGCAAGGTGCGTTAGTGTGCATCAAAAACACCGTCGTCAATTCTTTACCTAGTTTAAATGAAACACGGTCGTTAAATCTTTTTCTACCTCGGCTCAGTTTGTTCCCTTTCGTAATCTTCCAACTCAGGCAAAATTCCAAGGCAATATATGAATGTCTAGGGGGTCCACCTTAGTGTTGAAGTTTTGTCATAAATCGAAAATCTGGCAACACTCATATCATTATTATATATACCTACTTGAGTATGCCCTAAAGATTGACAACAATGCACCCCTAATGTGACAGCACACCCAAAATATTGGTATTATTTTTGCGATATATTTTGTCATATACTATCCAAACATCTTTCATCAAGCATGATTTGAGCAGATTTCTGAAAAAAAAATATGACTGAATGATTGTTCTCACCATTCCGGCATTATCATACCTATTCACGCGAAAGCTATGAATGTACGGTAATATTTCATTCTCATGTATGCGGTCAAAATGATATTTTAATAACTATTTGTAGTGAATTGCAAAACCAAGTTTCAAACATGTCTTTGAGCTGTGTGAAAAATTCTCTTGTTAAGTGTAAGTGATGTCTGTGGTGACAAAATAAATCTGAATATATAAATCTGGTCTACATATCCGCTGTGTACTTCAACTGAAATACCTATATACATGAAAATTTTAGTGATTTTTCTGCACTTTAAATACTAGGAAATATGAAAAAAAAATTCGACTTTCTGCTTTTCGATATTTGTAAAAATGTTGTTTGTTTTTCGACTACTCAACACTTTTAAGTAGCAAATAAATAAATGAATAAATTTGACGATGCTTCTTGTTTAGATATCAAGGAACTCCCTCATTCTAACCCAGATTTTTAATTTGTGTAATAAAATTCACTCTGCGCAAGGTCGAAAGCAGTACCTGAAAGGATCCAACTAACATCCCAAACTTAACTGAACTGCCATGGTGAAGTGCAGTGAGTAGTATCTTCCCTGGGTAATGCTAAAACCATCTACCACTTCTTTGCTTCCTTTTAGTCGCCTCTTAAGGCACACAGAGAATACGTAAGGACTATTTTAAATCCCGTAACTACAGGGTCAGATATCCAAAGATATCCTATTTCCTCCTATAATCCAATGATGGTGTAGTCTATACTATACTGATGGCAACTTAGTTTTTTTTTTAACTAGGTAAAGTAAAACAAGTTTCTCACTAAACTAAAGAGAAGTAGAACTAGGTAATCTGGTTTTACTTACAAAACTAGTTGGTAACTTGTTTAAAACCAGTTTTGTGAACCTTAGTTGAAAATGAAGTAAATTTACTAGGTAAAACTAAAATTGGAAAACTCGGTAAATGTGAAAAAAAATAAGAAAAATGTCTGAAATCCTGAGAAAGGGTGGGACATCCAGAAAAAATACGTCTTTACCCAACGTGAGACACCTCCTCTAGTACTAATCAACGACCCGCTGCAATCCTACCCCCCCCTCCCCCTTGACCAACCCACTACCTACCACGCCCGGCTTACCACGAGCTCATCAAAGGGCACAACTACTTTATCTTTTAACCACCTGATCTACCTATCTCGACTGCGCGACCTAACGACAACTGTCTACTCTGAATCAGTTCTGAATTATTGTCTTTTTTACACATATCTGTTATGCTACCAGACCAAAAAACGGCGTCAGGTCAGGGAAGCCACGTTTCTTATGTAATTTCACTATATGGATTTTTGGCAAACACAAATAATAAATATCTGATGATAGTTATGAATGGCAAATGTCCACTCCGGCGCTTGACCGAAATAGTTTTGCCCATATGTTGCTCAGAGCTTGTTGTACGCATTTAGTCATTATAACTAGGGATGAGCATAACCCAATAAATGAATAAATGGCAATTGGAAAGGGGTTCGAACATTTTTTTAAATCTGGCAGAATCTGTAATTCCACATAGATGGCGAATGTTCCCCTTTTCCATTACAATTTACCTCCATTATCCAAATCAAGAAATCTATAGTTACGAACTCACCAAATAGTCCGGCTCGGTGGCTCAGATACACAGA
This sequence comes from Styela plicata, assembly GCA_963675895.2. Taxonomy (NCBI): domain Eukaryota; kingdom Metazoa; phylum Chordata; class Ascidiacea; order Stolidobranchia; family Styelidae; genus Styela; species Styela plicata. Next base: position 12,859,609 of record OZ023152.1, read on the forward strand.
CACGACAAAGGTCCGTGTCTAATGACTGTTGGGTATATGAGCCCCCTGTATGTTCTAGTGATGGTAACCTAGTTATTTCTTAAACTAGGCAAAGTAAAACAAAGTTAACACAAAACTAGATAAAGTATTACTAGGTAACCTAGTTTTACTTTCAAAACTAAATAGTACCTAGATTAAAAACCAGGTAAACTAGGAAATTGTCTTTTGGCTGTATATTTTCATAATGAAACTATGGTTCACCTAGTTTTTTATACCAGGTACCCAGTTGTAAAATGAAGAAACTTGCCTACTTTACCTAGTAATTTAACTAGGTTAAATATCAAACAGGAAATTCGGTAAAATTTAAACTAGGTAAACTAGGTACATTTACCTAAAATTGCCAACACTAGTAGATTTACCTACAGGAAATAGAAAATAATTCGGAAAACCCAGAAAAATATACCCATAAAAAAACCATAAATATATATAAAACAAATATACGAACAACTGGAGGCCACTTGTCAGTAATTCACACATACAGATAAATTCGTCCAAAAATTTATCGCGAAAACACTGTAATTCCACTTTATATATATCTGAGAGTTTCTTTTTGTTAGCAATTGAAAACATCACTCCAAATACTGAGTTTATAATCCGTTTATTTACCACCACATGCCTTGTTGTTCAGAGGGTTATTTTATATGCGATCGAAAGCGCGAAATTATTATTTTTTTGGCTTTCTTATTCGGGAAAGCTCTCCATCTAGGCCAAATACAGAATCTTTATAAGAAAACCGATGCGATGAATTACCGTTTCGAGGGGAGTGGCGTGCGCCTAAAGCGAGTCCTATGTTGGGATTCGTGGTTTTGTGATGAGTACATATACACAATGACAGTACACGAATAGTCCACTCGTCTAGCGGGCATAGGGTCAAAACTATCGCGATTGGGGTCCGCGCGGGACATTTAACAGTTATCGGTATCATTAGAAATCAATTATTTGTCTTTGCAAACAATTCTCTAAATAGTAAACTTATATAGGAGAACGTGGACTTCCCTGGCCTATTTTTTTTTTTCTGATAGCGTAATGAAGGTGTAAAAAGGCCAAAAAATATGATCTAGGTAGTGGATTCGTGGAAGCTAGATGTGGTGTGTGGATAACAGGTTTGGGGAAAGTGGGGGGTAGGAGATTGAGTAAAGTGATAGGTAAATCAGGTGAGGTAGTGGCGGCGAGAAAAGTGTGGAGGAAAGTAGGTTAGGTTGGATATCAGGTGTAGGACAGGGACTAAAACTTGATGGGTTGAAAAATTTCGTTTGTTGGCAGAAAATGTTGGGGTCAATATGGTCGTGGGCAGTTTAAATGGTATAAATTTGTGGAATTTCGAAGGAGTGAAAAGGAAAGAGAAGTCAGCTTTAGTAGAGAAGATGTGGTTAGACCTGGAGGCAGAATTTTTTAATAAATGTTAGATGGCGGAATTAGTTGATAAATGTTAGGAGGCGAACGAGGACCAGGCGAATATTGACAACCGGTATGGAAAACAATTATTGCATATTTTCAGCAAGTATGGGATACCGATTTACACCGCCGTTTGTTATTATAAAATTAGGATACGTACCTCATTGGGGTTTATTTGATGTAGCTTGAAATGTGCAGAAGAACTTTGGGAATGTGTTAAGATTTGTAAACCATTGACACATTTCCTTAGCATTAGCTTACATCATTTATGAATAATTTACTGAATTCTTTTTCACCTATGGGTATGGGACCAACTTTTACTTCCGCCACCGAAATAAAAATTGCGCCATACGAAAATAGAACTGTGAATGAATTGGGTGAAGTAACCAATAGGTACAAATAACTAGAAGGGAAACGAGTTGTGTTAAAACTAATCTTTGAAGTTGGCCTTAAGAAAAATGTTGCGTTGATATGTCTTACTCGGTTATTTAATTCATCATAGTCACACATTTGTCCGATTGTATTGTAGGTTTGCGAGAAGCATGCAACTTTGCCAAGTTTTTGTACTTTGCTATTATGGGTATTATAGCGCTGAAGTTACCAGCGAACTCTCAGTAATCACTGATACCCCAAACTTTTTCGATTAGGTGATTGAGCCGACCGGGTTATGCAGCACACCTCTTCTATTGGGATTAAAAAATGGAAGTTCAGAAAAGTGGAATTTCCGGGCCTAAAATGGACGCGTCCAATCCCGAAATTTTTTGGAATTTTCGACTTACTAAATCACTTGCCCTCTCTAGTAAGCCAGTGCTCCAATAATTGTCGCCGATCATACTCTATATATCTATAAGATCTTGGAATAAGAAACAGTACAACAACATTTAGAGACATTTGGAGAATTGTCCGAATTTGTAGTTCAAATATTTACTTACCAGTAAAGATTTTTAAAGAGAATAATGATATTAATGAATTTTGAACACTTTATTTCGTATTTTGTAATGGGATGTTATATTTGAATCCTGCGCATGTTACGCACATTATTTGTGGACAAGCAAAGCCAATGATGGTGCCTACTGGACAGACTAAAATTTCTGATTTGAATGCAAATATTAAGACCAAACATTTAAACATCGAAGACCATTGTCTGTGGAAATTCGTATTTAGTTGCTTGGACAATGTAATTTCATAAATTCGCCGAGAGTCGGCGTCTGATACAAATTTAAAAAATGCGGATATCAACAAGTCAGCTATTTGGAAAGGACTTTTCTTTCCAGTCCGATCTTGTTCAATCGCTTATTAATCATCACCACGTAACAAACCTTACAGTATTACACAAAAGATAAAATTCGTAAGATGCGGATTTTAATTTCAAATAAAAATCGGCGCGAAAAATAAGAGCGTCGGTTCGACCGCTTCCCACGAAATGTTTGAAAATCAACACACGATATTAGGTTACACTGAGGTGCGCTGAGTGATAGGTAGCGCTAGGCCAAGCATGGGCAAGCAAATGATCGCGCACTACATGCGCGATTCATCGCTTGCCCATGCTTGAAAAAGGTGTTGTCGACTACACAATGATAAACTAGGCGCCGATGTATTTGTAAATTGTAACTAGGACAGACCTTTGATCGAAAGTTTTAAAAAAGATTTTTAATCACAACAAAATGAACACTTTTAGTCTTTGTCACAGCGCTTTTCATGGGTTTAGTATTACCCGACACGCACAATAGAGATACGAACCGAATTGCATTGTTTTATCCAATATCTTCATTACGAGAAAACGTTTAGTGAGATTTGATTCAAACTGGCAAACGCACGCAGACGAGAAGGAAGCATTATAGAGGTAAGTTCTATATGAAAGTTGCTGTTTCAAAACATTTTTGAAATTGAGCTTTCCGCAACATTTGGCAAATTACTAATAAAATACCGTGTATAAATAACTGCAGTGAGACTCGATGGAAAACGCCGCGACTACACAATCACATTGGTCCTTTTACAACACAGCGTCGGGAAGCAACTGTGAAAGAAGCTAAATTTGGGCTGCTGATCTTGCGAGCCTTGGTTTATCTCGTAGGTCTCCGATTTAAGCTAGTAGAGAAACCGAGTTTATTTGAGTTATACAAGGATGGGGAAATTTTGTGGTTATTCTAGAATCTGACTCATTTCTATTCACGTAACGAATCTTGTAGAAGAAACACATTTCTATTTGCATTTTTTTATCGTCAGAAAATCCTCGTTTAAAGATAATAATATGTAAATAATATTTTGTCGTCCAACCTCATTCAGGTTTGAATTTTCGCTGTGAACTCCACACGTATTTCGATTGATGTATTTTAGATTTCGGTTGCGGAAAAGACCAGAAAAAAAATAATGTTATTGACTAGAGATATCCTGATTTGTAGTGAAAAGCTGGTACAAGTGCGATACTTTCTTTATATATTAGCATTGCACTTTTCCCGGCCTGTTACACAAATTACTATCAGCGTTTTTATTTAAATGTCAGGTGCTAGAGAGAGTCGTTAGTGAAGTGAACTAATAAGTGGATTTCCAATCATGCAGAAAATAATCACAAACATTATCTTGCAAAGCAACTCTTGCCTGGTTGCCGCGATGAGGGAAGCCAAAAACATGGCCCTCACTCAAATGCTATTTTCTGAAATATTCACTCCAAATGCGGGGGCAATCAATTTTAATAAAAGTCGTTGTGGTGATAAAATTTTCAGGGAGTTTCACGTCGGGTTTCGACTTCTAACCAGTCCGAGTCAATGACCTGTACTAATCAAGAAGATATCGTTTCCTGGATAAAGCACGTAATTTTGCCTCATCCGCATTTGCAGCAGGTACTATCAAACAAATTTCTTACCACACCAAAGGGCTTTGTGCGTAGACCAGATCAAGTGTAACATTTTTAAAATTTGATAATATTGCACTCGTCCCGGTCTATGTAAATCAGCTCAAATATCTTCAATCACCCTCCAGCGGCGCGTTTAGAACTTTGCAAAAAGGGAGAGGGCGAATTTTGAGAAAAATAAGTGAATGTGTGTTGTCATAATATGTTCTGCAGGTTTTGTCGCTGTCGTCATAAAACAACCGAAATACCGCTTGAGACGAGAAGAGGTTCTAAAAAATGGGATTTTATGGCTTAAATTGAAGAAAGAATACTTTTTAAGTGGTATTTAACGTCAAATTGCATCGTCCGTATTCTGTATTTGTCCAGCTAAAAAAATGCCAACTTTCGCCCGGAATGGCATTATCACCACAGGCCTCGACTATTTTGCAGTTTCGCCCAACTACAATAAATGCTGAAACTGGCTCATGAAGGTATTGATTCACATCGGTAATTGTCATCCTTTTTAAATTGTTAAGATTATCAAACTTCAACTGTTATCACTCATGTACAATGTGGCGTTGAACAGCATGGGGAATTATTTAAAGTATTGTCAAATAATTTCAATATATTGTAAATGCTGTTGAATTAAGCTATGTCACAACCATCAATATTTTGATTGTCCAATAGCCGATCAAAACGAAATCATTTTAATAATTCATTTGAGTAACAATAAATAGCAGAACCAGTGTTGTAATTTGGTAGTTTTGGACAGTATACTGAGCAACGCATGTAAGAATTTGCCACTCTCACGGTGTATTAAATTTGTCTGAAGAATTTTGGCACTAATACCATTGGTTATCATGAAAGGCGATCCTAATCCTTTAAGATATATTTTCTTGCATATTAATCATGTAATTTCTTCCTTTCTCGCCCGGTGCCGGAGTAGTCGTGTTTTACATTTGACCCGAATAAAACGTCTAATTGAGGTTTTTCCTATATTTTATATTCAAGAAGTGGCAGACGGTTTTGCCATCCCTCAGGCAGATACCACCAACTGCACTTTATACTGCAACTGTACTGCGGCTCAGTTCCGTTTAGAGTGTAATTGCCGGTGCTAAGTCTTTTAGCAGCTCTTTGCTACTCAGTGACCGTTAGTTGATTCCATTTCAGCAACGCCTCCGGCCTTGTGATTTCCAATAAAAAAGAAATTCAACGCTTAGCTCAATCGGTGGAGCGTTGGGAATGCGCTTCAAGCTACGGATCTCTGATAGTCGATGGGCAAGTTTGAATTCCGTGTGGGCAGATGATTTGCCTCGCCGGTGCACCGCTTTCGGCATCCTCCACCAACAAAGATCATGCACTAGAAAAACGAGAAATATTGATGAGCCAAAATAATTCCCTCCGATTTCGACGCCGTGGTTCGCCATATACGGTAACCCAGCTGTATTCTCGCCTTCACTCTCACGCAGAATAAAAATGAAATTCTATCCTAAATATGCATATGTAAATGGCTGGTGGTTCCTGAATATCCTAGCTAAACGAGCACTATGCATATCATTTTCATACGAGAGAGTAAAGAAAAAAACTACCAACATAAAGCCATCAACAGTTCAATGACGAGACTGAGGATATTACAGAGTCCTCAGTACTTGATTTCCAATGCACACACAAGACTGTCCAGCAATAAATCTAATACCACTCACTGAATACGAACTTGTATCACCAGCGCAGCCCAACAAGCCACGTTACAACCTCATGCAAACCTGCCTAGGTATTTTATCTAACAGGGCCACAGATGGACCACACCAAACATTATTATTGAGAAATGTGACAAAAGTACTCCCCTATCCCACTCACAAGAGTGAGCCACTCATCTAAGCGAGTGATTGTAAAAAAACTAAGTTTGATCGCTTGAACTTCATATTTAATATACAAAAAAGGAAAATTGGAGACCGTAAACGCCAGAACAACATTGGGCATAGCTCTGGAGCATGATCGAATGGAAATTTCATTTTGTTGAGAGTCACTGACGTGTACTGCGCCTCAGAAGCAAAATTTGGCAGAGACTCAAAAAATAACTGGCCAGATATTAAAAAAATCCTTATTTCGTTTAATAAAGAAATTGGGCATAGCTCTGGAGCATAATTGAATGGAAATTTCATTTTGTTGAGAGTCACTGACGTGTACTACGCCTCAGAAGCAGAAGTTGGCAGTGACTCAAAAAATAACTGGCCAGATATTAAAAATAAATCTTTATTTTGTTTAATAAAGAAATTGGGCATAGCTCTGGAGCATAATCGAATGGAAATTTCATTTTGTTGAGAGTCACTGACGTGTACTACGCCTCAGAAGCAAAATTTTGCAGTGACTCAAAAAATAAACTGATTTAATGTCCCATGCTGGGGAAAATTGTAAAGCGATGATGTTCAAATAGTCAATTGGGGTTTTTGTTTTGAACTTTGGAATCATACCCAATGGGAACATTTTGTTAAATCTCTTACAAGTAAGAAACACCAACTGTACCACCGAAGTATCTCAGCCAGATGAATGTATGAAAATTTTTTCGTTAGGTATGGGTCACTGATGGCTCACGCCGACAAGGCGTGAGCTATCTGTGGCCTATGCTTAACAAAATCTAATTTCTGATTACGATGTTAAATTTTACATCCTTGATTGAAAATACAAAATCTTTCCGCTCAGCATATTCACTAACCTATAATATCCACATCCAAGCTAAAAAAATTTGTTAAAATAAGTTTCGTAAAGTTTAAGTCACTAATGGATTAAATTGCTTGCTAAGGCATGGTCCATCTGTGGCTCATGTTCGGCAAAGTGAAATATCTAATCGGGATCCAGTTACACATCGCAGAAATTTCAGACTGATCAAGTTGGCTGTGTCTGATTAATGACCAAGTCCATAAGGAAACATATGCGTAGCGGAACAATTGAGAAGATGGAAACGATGGAACATTTTCTTCTTATTTTTAAAGTAATAACAGCAGTACACCAATAGTGTCATCTTCCCGATCCTGTTACTTCTGACTGAGATTTATCCGTGTTTCCACTCTGAAAACAAAATGTATATGTTCAAGTTAGTTTACATTTTTTGGACATTTTACAACTTTTTCCAACATCGAACACTGCTACTGGGAAGAAAATTTATACAATGAACAATGTATGATATTGTCCATTGTGTCTGAAAGATTTTAATGTCTTCCAAACTGTATAAAAAGATTCGAAAGCCTCAATACTTGTTATTAAATAACAGTATTGATGGTTTTGAAGCTTTTTGTCTGTCCGAAGAAAATGACATTTAGAGGTGTAGAAATTTGTCACGAAATAAGTTTTTAAATTATACCAAAATTAGTTGATAGACACTAACAGTGACATATTCTAGCAAAAAACATCAAAGCATAAAAGTACATTTCCACATCTACAATATTTATTTAAATACCTCTCCTATACTACCAGTGTTGGCTATGAACACTATTCCACACTATTATTTCTCTGACTTAACCAAGAGTTTTCTAACAACCAAGATACCATTGGCTCCATAGCGGACACACTTTACATACCAGTAGTATGAATACTTGAACTCCAATTAAACGTCACTAGATTAAATAACATAGCTTATTTAGTATCACGTATTGAACGGAAAATATCTTTTTTAAAGCTTTCATCCATACATCTTTTCAGGACTTTGTTAAAATTATTGAACATTCCTGACAGCTTTACTCGCATCATTTACACATTACCTAAACTCACGTTACCTATACAAAGATCCTCTATGTTAAACTTGCACTTGACGTGGTTGACATAGACGTATCGGATATTCCCTGCATTATTAACATGAAAAAGTTGAGCTATCAGCTGATGCTAAAGTGATAGGATATCATTTCGATCAAGTAGGGGAGGAAAGCCGCGACTTCAGACTTTGCTGCATGGTGCACTACTGCCCTTCCCTATCAAAAATTTCCTTTTGACAAGCATGGGCCACAGATGGACCGTGCCTCTATGGCACGACCCATCTGTGAGCCATGCTTGTCAAAACTTCTTTGTCTATATTTATCTCACTGGGTTTTGCGTACTTAACAACTTTCAAGTTGAATGGTAACGGTTTTCAACTGGCCTTATACTAAATTTCCTATCATATGTTGTCAAAAGCAAACCAAAGCAAAAATTGTTTTGAGTCTAACGCTACAGATGGATGCACTTTAGTCGTTACGATCAGTAACTTTGCTCAGCAAGGATAGAGAGGGCAGATCATGAGTGTTATATGAGTTTGACGACTTCTCAACAATAAGCCAGAGATTATTAAAGCACTACTCAGTCACTTGCAGGACTAGCAGCTAACTAGATACTATGCAGAATACTAATATGTTCTGAATGGTTTTTGCCCTCGTGATGAAGCGGAGCTCTAGACACAAGAATAATAATCTTTTTCAAGCTCAAACACATGACGAGCACAATAAATCTTACATAACGATGATACAATGACAATCAATTCACCTCATTATCAGTTGTTAATTACAGATCCATTGACATCAGAGTTTGCCAGTAAAAAAATATAAAATGAAAATAATTCGGATGTATGGGTGGGTGTGGTCTGAGAGGTTTATTTAAACATCATTTGCTGCCAAAAATATCCTTTTTGCAGCCATTTTTGATATTGAGCAAGTCTTCGAGAACAAAAAAAATTGAAAACATTAGAAAATGAACATATTCAATGAAACAAAAATCTTGATTTTAGATATTTATTTCGAGATAGTGGCACTTAAAAATATGTTGTTCTTATTGTTGTCATTTTTATATTTACCATCAATATTCCTTCCAAAAAAGCTTGAATGCTACCTTTCATGAAAAAAATGGCTGATTCACGATGCATTCAATATTTCATATTCATAATTATATCTTCGAATTTATTCGCATAAGTATAATATTAGGTTTCAGCAATCCTTGATAGATCCAGAAAATTCCTGATTCGCCGATTCATCCTTCGTGTCGTGTAAGCAACAAATTGATTTTGTTAAGAATGAGCCACAGATGGATCGCGTCTCAGTGAAGCAATCCACCGGTGGCTCATACTTGACAAAATCTGTTAAGACAGAATTTAGAACTCAGAAAAAAACTTTACTCACTTGTACATGGATATTATTTCTTAATACGGCTGATCTTAAGATCATTGCTTTTACTCTTTGTAAATATTCTGTACCAACTTGTACCGTCTTTTCAAATGTTAAACTCCTTTGATCTGTATCCTTAGCATGAAGAATCTAGGAAAAAATATTTTGAATTGCAAAATCATGTGCTGGTACGTTCCATCAAGTATTTGAAACTACAATTATTGAGTTGTTGATTATTTTCTGGTAAAAAAGTAGAGGTGCCAGACTAACGGTTTTCTTATCGAAATTGCTGGGTAATTTAATATAATAACAATGACCGAAATTCTTTTTTTAAACAAAAATTAATGTTGTATGAAATTGATATAAATCACGATTTTGTTGATAGATAAAAAGTTCAGATTATCTGATATGTTGAGTTCTATATAGAAACTAAAGTCAACTCTGGGACACCGATCAAACTAAATTGTACTAACATTTTATTGCCTTCGAAATGAAAATTATAATCGCCTCGTCCAAACAATGCTTTTGCTTTATATTTTCAATGTGTTGAATTAAGTCCCAAATTATCAATCATTGTCCCAAGTTTCAGAATTATAGCTAGGGGGCTCAAAAATTGTATATTGCAGTTCGGCATCAAATTAAATAAAATTCTACGGTACAAATCAAATCAATTTCCTGAATTCAAGGTATATTAATGTAATAAAGACAGATCTAGGTTCCATAAACTTGTTAAAACACCAAATTTTACACAAATTTTTTGAATCTGTTGCTTTTGAATCACTATGAAAAAATTATTCGAATAATTTATAACTTTGAGAGTCAGGAATGTAATGGAATATGGTAGACAGCCCTGATTACAGTAATTTATCTAGATGCCTACTTTTTTCTTTTCTCTTTTTCGTTCACTAAATTGAAGGTACGTCATTGACTATTATTGATTGACTACAGTCCATGAGCGAAGTCACATGCAAATCATAAACAAAATTTACTCACTTTATTTTCCGAATCAATTCTTGCTTGTATTTCGCCGTCTAATATTAACTGCATCAGTTCATTCTCAAGGTCTGGTAACGAACAATTGAATGCATCTGCCATCTTGCGCATGTCTGCCATCATGTATGGACTGAAATACTGTAAAAGAACGGCGATGGTCTGTTGAATTCAATCTATTCAAATTGTCCTTATCCAAATAGGTAGCTGCTATTCTTATTAAAATCTATTTTGTTTTCGATTTTCTTTTAAAAGATTTGATTTGCAATAAAATCATGATATATGCCAAATTTTTCCTTGTAAAATTTGACATAAATCAAGTTTTCAAAGCAAATACAGTAGAGGTTTTCAATAAGGAGTAATATTAACTATAGTCGGTCGAGGTAGAAGAAATGCCATTTAAGTTGGGGTAAACCCCACCCCCCACCTCCATGGAAATTCACAAGCATAAAGTAATTTTACTTTGGTATTAAAAGGAGTACCGACGTGACCAGCTTAGTAATACCCACCCACCCCACAACCCAATGTCCTTCGATAAGAAGTTGCTTGTTCGAGGTGATCCACTCAAAAACTCGGATATTGAAAAAAATACTACTTTGCCGAGCACAATTCAATGCTATCATTACAGATAAAAAATCTAGAAGATCACATACAAGCAAAAAATAAGAATGAAAAAATGAAAAATTTTTTTTACATTTTTTACTTCTCTCTCTGAGAATATTACCCATAAATTGACTTTCAAATTTTACTATATTAAATTAAACTAAAAATCTTTATTTAAAATATAAACGGAAAATTGTATACGGAATCAACAGAATTTCAAACTACGTTTCAACTACTGTAATACCTATAGATTTAAAGTAAAATAAACAAATCAATACTACCTGTACAAGAGATCGATTTCTGATTTGTGCGTAAAGACTGTCGACATGAGGAGAAAGATAGAGATCCAATCTCAAATTATCTCGAATTTCTTGCAATGACGATAAACATTTGCTATAATTAGATTCATAAAATGCAAACACGATGTCTCGAACTTGCGGTTCCAATTCAAGAAGTAATTTGAAAGAACTGAAATAAACGTGAATAGGATGACAAAGTTAGAAAATTTGTATAAACGAACAACGACAATTTATTATGTAAATAGAATAATGTTTCATAATATCAGATAAGGAAAATTGCTGATCTTTCACCCAATTTTGTCCATTTTGCAGTAGAGTCATGATTATATATATCAGGATTTCACTGCAAAATTAATCAATTAAAGAATAATAAAAAACTTAACCAATTTTGCCTGTTTGCAGTAAAGCCATGACTTCAAATTTTACAACGTAAAATGGTTGGCGGAAAAAGCTATGACAAGAGGTTATGCCGACACCATCACCACGTACCGACGTTGGGGTCGAAAACCTCTCACATGTAATCATGACTCAGACCTATGTCAGGATGATCAGAGTGCGTAGTTTGAAGCGTGTTCCATATGCCGACACCATCACCACGTACCAACGACGTGGCCAAAACCTCTCACAGGTAATCATGACTCAAACCTATGTCAGGATGATCAGAGTGCATAGTTCAAAGCGTGTTCCAAACGCTTTTCACTAATTTAGCTAACATGGCACTAATTCATCTCTGCTGAATATTAAAGTAATACACACCTGCTATTTATAACTAGTTTTTGAAGTTCTGTTCTGTTAAATGTTGCAAGGGCGCATAGACTTCCATAAACCGCAACATTGCTGGCGGATACCAACTGAAAAATAAAAGAATGCCCGACTTGTTATAATTTTACAATCGAATTAAGTTTTAGTCCATGAAGCATATAAAAATCAAATCTTAAAACAAAATCACAAATGAAATTAATTCAGTAAAATACAAAAACGAAAACAATTTTACCAAAATTTGGAAAATCATAATCAATAAATTCTTTATTTCACAAATAAATTAGTATAAATTTTGTTGTCTCACCTCAGGAAAATCACAATGATCAACTGAAACTTGTATAAAATGTTTCGCCGCCAATTTATATTTTTCTGTTGCGAGTTCTGCTAATCCTGCTGCGCATCTGGAAAATTAAAATTTGAAATGATAGTAATCTACGAACATAATGCACCAACACAACACCACCAAATTATCAGAAATATTGGTATTTCACACCATTTTCTGCTATCAAAAAGCATGCTATTGTGCTGTGCCAAATGCTTGATTGAAGTTCGCTTCAATCTCTTTAAAAGCACGTGGATTGTTGTTTTATGACCTAGCAAAAATTTATATGAAGCATATGAGACATTGCGAGTCCATTATATCATGAGTATCTGGTGTGATATTCCATCAATTCGGCGGTAAGTAGCGAAATCCTGTTATTCTGCAAAGCGGCGATGGAAAGATTAACGTCGATTAATACCGATATTTACTGCTGTGCATTAGCGTTATCCTATTAAAATGTTTGCAACAAACAGAATATGTCAATAATTTTAAATCCAAAATAAGACAGATCGATTCAATTTATTATGCTAAATAACAAAATGAATTATTTGGCTCGGATGCCAGAAGATTGTAATTCTTCCCTTCGAGTGTTTCCTAGTGACAAAACAATGCTTAAAAAGCATCAATAATACTATGAAATAAAGGTTTTATTAAAGCATCTATGTCCATTGTCCAGTCTTAGAAAACAAAATGAAATCCTGAAGGAAATGGACCCTTTGAGTTTGTTACCCTATTCAGGACCTGCTCATAACCAAAAGTTTGGCATTTTTATCAGATGAAGCAAATCGCCTAGAACTATCACGATACATTTCAACAGTAATGATATAAAATCTTACTTTCTTTTCTTACGGTGCCCCATAATGGATCGCAATGGATACTCTGACATTGTGTTAGTATTTTTTTTTATTAAAATTCACTCTGAGCAAAGTCGGAAGCAGTGCCTGAAAGAACCAACTTAAAAGCAGAGAGCTACTAAAAGATGCAGTACCAGCAACTGCACTCTGAATGAAAAAAACATCCCAAACGGAACCGAAACACCATGGTAAAGTGCAGTGAGTGGTATCTGCCCTGGGCAATGGTAAAACCATATACCACTTCTTGTCATGTCATGAAATATTGCATCATTGGAGAGTTTTCATTCCCTTCAGATGTCTGAGAAGCTGACATTCTGCCTGTCCATATATAATGTTGACAACCATGGTAATTAAGATGCTTCATAGAAGCAAAATGAGAAAATGATTGAAAAATTTTGACACACAATAGTTTGAGTACAATGTTGATTTTTTTTTCTAGCGCAAGCGATCATAACATTAAAGTTCTCAATCGATATCAACTGAAAAAAATGGAACTTATTACAACCAAATACTCCAATATTCCAGAGTAGCAAATTTTTCTTTCCAGGTGTCTGAAACGTTCATGCTTCAGATGCTATTTCATAGCAGTGTTGATGATTTTGAACCTTTTTTCTGTAATTCGGTTGCTACTAGACACTCAAAAAAAAACATTTTATTCTTATAGCAAGAGATTTATCATGAAACGGTGCCAATTTACTAAATTTTCCGCCAATGGAACCCATTTTCTCCTGGTGTTCGAGAAACAGAGTAGCTAACATGCTGTCAATCGGGTGGGTATATTTTACATCATAAATCAATGCTTATTAATGGTTGAAGTAGTGAGGCAAAATTGTTATAAACTTACTTTAATTTAGCGAGTATAACTTGACCGTGATTATCTCTTTCTTTATCAGTGAATTCACCGGTAGCTTCTGCTTTATTAACATACGTTGATACATGAGACCAGTTCTGTAGATAGACACTAACCTATGAAAAAAGAGGAAAATATAAAAAAAAATAATTAGATCGAAAATGATGGTATGACTATGGAAACTGTCAGAGTTTCAGCCGCTCTGTTATTCAAAAACTCTAAAAGAAAATTCACCAAACAAACTAATTAATTAAAGTACTGCATCTAGTTGATGAATAAAATGGAAAAGAGCTTAAAAAATAATTCATAAAGGCTAGCTATGAATAGTTATTTTGATAATTTTTAAGTCTTCCTTCTATCCAAGGAAATTACAACGAGTTAGACACCCGACTAAAATTCAAGAGTCATCATCTTGGTGAGAAGTGGATGAGAGCTATATATCAATTTGAAATAGGCAAATTCGATCGATCATCACTTTTAAACGCTAATATATAACTATTATAGTGAATTTTCGTCTTTCCAAAAGCATTAACAAAAAGAGAATGTCTCAAATGAGTAGAAAATAACCCATGCCGTAAGATAAAATTCCACGTTTTCGATAACAAAACTATATATTTCAAACCAAATACATTGCTATACATTCGTTGCTTTGAAGCTGTTTGAGTCAGTTGAAGAAAATTGTATAAAAAATTTTAGACAACCTGGACACAGTACTAGTCAGGAGACTCCATCCCCCTCGACTAAATCTCTAGCAACAAAAAAAAAATGGCAGCAAAATCTCTTAGTACCTGTATAACGTTGAGGCACATGCTGATAATATGTCTTGGTGATGTACAATAATCTCGAGCTCTGCTGTAACACTTCAGTGCACTTGTGACTTCTCCCATGTTTAAATAATGATTTCCTAAGTCATCATGACCTCGTCTGAAATAAAATTTTCACAATAGTGTTCAGTGTCGTTGTTGCTAGGCATAGCATGTAAAGTTAAGAAACTCAACAAGAGCAGACATCATTGATTGCACCCTACTGTAGCGATTCAGTTTCATGTCAAGCGTTTTGATATACTTTCTCATACTTTCTTAGGTTAAACCATCACCCAGGGCAGATATCTACCTACTGCACTTTACCATGGTGATTCAGTTCCGTTTGGAATGTTTTTCTGTTAAGAGTGTAGTTGTTGGGACCACATTTTTAACAGCTCTTTGCTAATAACTAGCCTCTAGTTGGTTCCGTTTAGGCATTGCTTCTGACCTTGCTCAGATAAATTCAACAAATTAAAAAAAAAAATATGTTTGTTGATTTTGCATTAACATGATTTACTTTGTAAAATTTGACCTTAGTTTGTGATCTTGTTGCAATATGGATAACTTGGATTGAACTTCTAAAATCCTAGGTCATTACTACTCAATCAGTAAATTTTATTTTGTCACGCATGAGCCACTGATGGATCGCGCTTTCACAGCGCAATCCACGAGTGACTCATACTTAACAAAACTTGTTTGGACAAAAGATTTCCAACTAGGTAATATTTCTAATGCGAGCACTTGATAAAAAAAGCCAGAAGGAGAAAAACTGTGATATTTATTATTTAAATATGAATCCATTTTATCAAGCATAGGCTCAGGATAGATTTAGAAAAAATACGCTGCATAAATCCAAATATTATTCAATAGGTATTTTCAATGGAAAGGATTTCAAAGAAAAGGATTTATCTGGCTCGGTTATGAGAAATTGTATTCTTTTATAGCTGAAGTTGAGTTGTGGGAAGATGGTGTGAAATGGAAAAATTAGGGAATTTGAGCGATTTTTGTACATTTTTGCTTATGATGATAGAAAGACCATCAAGTCCGAAGTTACTTTTGGATGTTGAAATACAACCTTTCAAATGTCCAAGTTTCATCCAAATATATGTTTTTGGTAAATTTTAAATTAAAACAGGTAAGTGCCGGTAATAAAACAACAAAAAATGAGACCCATCAAAATCCCATGCTAGCTGGTGCTCAACATTTGGTGTGGATTTTTAGTTATCCATTCCGATACAGTGTTCAAAATTTCATGCAAGTCTATTGAACGGTATAGATTTTATCGCCATTTTTATGAAAATCGCTTCCTTAAAATAGGCGATTTTTATACACTCGAAATTGCACAACTTCACACAACCACAACCAAAGTATGAGATTAATATTTTAAAAGTTCACCACCGTTGTGTTCAGGAAATGAGACATTATCATCCTATCAAATTTCACAAAAACATAAGATTGGGTGGGGATCTTTTTGAAATTTTTTTGGATCATTCAGTGTGAATTGACCCAGGCCACAGATATACTGCAGCTGGACAGATGGAACTGCATTAATGTTCTAAGTTTATTAAAACATGTTGAAATTAGTATCTGAAAGAAATAACACCAACAGACATATCATAGGCTGTTCAGTGCACAATGTACACGCCATAAATTATGCATAAAAAAAGATTGCAATGACACCATGTGTTTCTCCCAACCCAACAGACAACAGGCAATGTTTTGTGCATGAATCAATAAAATTTAATGACAATGGAATAATAATATATATAATGATCAGAACCAGAATAATTAGTTTAGTTTCAAAAACACATTGCCAATATGGAAAACTTTGCGAGCTAAAAAAATCTTTAGCCGGTTATGCCATGATAATGATGGCTTTTTTATAATTTAATTTTTTTTTTCAAAAAACTACGCATAGCCAAAAATCGAACATCTTTCGGTTTCACAATCGAATCGAATAATTTTTCCTGATTCAAATCGAATATTAGAATCAGAAGTCATATAATAAACAAACAAGGGCACCCTTTTATCAGATTAAAATTTATGTGAAAAGTCACACTTATTTTTCAAAATTATCATTTTTTGATTTCAAATCATTGCAGAAATAGATTCGAATAACACGAATTGAATATTTTAGACAGCCCTACCAGTAACACATTCAAATCAAGTATATACAATAAATAAATGAAATTGTAAATAAATAATATAAAATGGTTTTAAAAATCTCCTAATATATTTTTATTTTCAGCCTGACCAAATTGTTCTACACCCACCTTATACTTTCCTTGATAGAATTATCTTTATAATTTTTTAGATCAGTATCAAGTTTTTCGAGCAGAGTTGCTGCTTTCTTCGTAGTTAATTCCATCCAGGCCGAGTCGAGTGGTGGAATCTGATGAGTCAGCTCGACAACAGCATCAGGAAGGAAGGAGGATTCTCTGAAAAGAAATAGATTCTTAAAATTTGATTCAAATCTAAAGATCCAGTGGAAATATGAATATTCATACAAAAATATTTTCAAAATTCATAGCATAATGAAATTTTATATACGAATATGGGTATGATAAAGTAAAACTAGTGATTGATTAAAATTACAATAATTCATTTAGCAAAAAAAGCTTCAAAACCATCAACACTGCTATTTCATAGCAGTATTGATGATTTTGAACCTTTTTCTACAGCTATCACGTTGCTACCAGAAACTTTAAAAGACATTTTATCCTTCTAGCAAGATATATATCATAAAAAAGCAGCCAAGTACCCAATTTCCTTCTGATGGAACCCCTTTTCTCTGGGTGTCTGAGTAGCAGAGTAGTTGGCATTCTGCCAGTCTGTATGACTGTATTTAAAAATAGTAATAGTAAATAGTAAACAGAATTCTTATTGACATTTAAAATTGTACAAGACCTCCGTAATGCAATTACAATGTTCTAGTTTTAGTCTCACCTTATAGATTGAGCCAACATCTCATGAATATTATGATATAATCCAACATTGAGTGATTTCTGTACATGAGCGAGTGCCATTCTGAATTAAAATTGTATCATATTAATAATGAGCTGCATTGCTGCTACATAACCTTGCTTTTATGGAATCGCGACTCTCAGATTACAGAGCATTGCTCGAAATAAGGTCATTCATTACCGTATACAGATATAGAATGCTATGCTGAAGAACTGATGATTTTTTTTAGTGCGTTTGATAACTGGATAGTTGAACATCAGAAGAATTCAGTAGTTGGTGTAAGTTAGACACATTTTCGGGACTCGAAACGGAACAAATATGGACAGAATATTAAAATTCTCTAGTTACAGCATGACAAATCAGAAATACCGGTATCTATATTAAATGATTGTATTCTCTAACACTTTTTCTAGCTAAAAATAAAAAAAAAAATTATGATTTAACACAACTTTTGTGTACTGATATTTCTTTGTTATGAGACAAATACAAAATTCTTCACAAAACAAAACTGCAAACAATAAAGCAAATGTTTTTGATATATTTTTTAAAGTTGTATTACTATTGAACTCTATTGCCCCAAGAAAATAATAGAGGTAATTGTGGTCAAAGAGGGAATATTCTGAACACTAGGCAGGGTTTAAAAACAATTGCAGTGTTCTGAAGCTACCACTGCTTTTCGGTGCATCAAGTTATCAACTTAAATATTGCAATCATATTTAAAATATTTGATCTTTATAGATCATAGTTACCTGTACGCCTCTACTCTGAGTGAAGGTGCATGTTTCGCTACAAATAATAATCGTTCTGTCTTCATCAGCCCAGAATAGTTTGCTGTATACATTTCTAAATCCTGCAAAAACAAAAGCACAATAATTAAAAATATTCGGAGTTTAACAGGCATGCAAATGATGCTTCTAATAAATGAAATGAAACTTTTTTCAACTTGAAAAAATGACATTTCCAGAAGAGACAGTAAATGTAAGTTTCAGTTTCACACTTTAAGCATGGTTTCGCCGAATCTGTTTAAAAAACAGGCAAGCAATTAGAATTAGAAGGGTATTACGGGTAATCTCAACAACTAGAATCGTAGGGATTCCCTGCATGGACTGCTGTTTTTGACAAAGTGTGTTTTGCGAGTATGGATCACTGGTCAGTCGCGCCACCATGGTCCAGTCAGTCTTCAGCTCATGCATGTAGGAATAGACAGTGTAAAATAAGCTTTACAATACTATTTTGCCTCCAGTAAGCGTGCCAAAATGCCAATAGATGCCAATAGATTTATTTCAAAACTCAATAGGTTCATAGAGATGCATGTTTACCGGTATCAAATTGCAATTGTTAGCATATTTTGCTTGCAGATTATGGAGCACAATCCTGATAATAAATTCATGTCAAACAACACTATAAAATCGTGTGATAATAATTATTATTATTATATTAGTAAGCTAAGGTCTGGAATTCTTAACATAATTCTGTTATGTGAATACTGTATTCAGTTTGGAATATCATTTGCACTCAATTCTCAGGACATCCATAACAACAGTTAACATTTTATTGATCACTAAACTGAAGTAATTTGAAAAATCAATAATGGAGAGAAAGATATTCTGTACTACAGGTAAAACACCCGCAGGGTAAAATATGAAGCACTCAACACACTGAGTAAACGTTTGTTCAGGGTGAAAAAACATTGTTTTCCTTCGAGCATGTGAAATTATAATCTCTTTTTCTCTGGATGGATAAAAAAGCTTCAAAATCATCAAGACTGCTATTTCATAGCAGCATTGATGATTCTGAACCTTTTTCTGCAGTTTGGATGCTACCAGACTCAAAAAGAGATATTTTTATCTTCTAGCACAAGATTTATCATGAAATTTTTCATATATGCCATATTTTTTTTCGGATAGCAGCCATTTGCTTCTGGGTGTGTGAGTAGCAGAGTGGTTGTGATTCTGCCAGTCTGCATTTGATCTACAGTACTGTATAAGATTTATGCAAAACCTTTTTGCTGGAAAAATTTTTTCCGCCATGATAATAAAACCATCTACCCTACAAATCTTTTTTCGCTTTGCATAGATTAAAAACTTTTGTTCAAATTAGTAGAAGTAATATTCTTATATGTAGCATATGTGCAAATTAAAATCTGACATAATGATCTGGTACAAAAATCCAACACTCAGAGACTAAAGTCAAAAATGATCAAAAACAACATTACTTAATGATTAGAATTCCAGAATCCGCAGCTAAGGATTTAAAATGCTATTCAAATATTGACATCGGACCAATACAATATACAGTTTTATGATCAACTTGGTACAATATTAATTATTAAACATCGTTAATATTAATATATCAGTTAGTTAGTTGAATAAAGAACATACCAAAGTGGGGTTTTCCACAGCAAAATTCTGTTCATCGTTCTGTTGCTCGTTGATATCATGTTCTTGAGGTTCAACATCAACTTGCATCGGTTCGATGCCGACCTTGGATAAAAAAAACATTTCGAATATTGCATTTTTATATTGTGAGAACGAGGGCGATTACAAAATTGTGCAGTAAACAGTAAAGTGAAAACATATCATGATACACATATCATAATTTCACTGTAAAATGGGCTTTTAATGAAGAACCTTTAAATTTAAGATTTATTAAATAATATTGTTGACGATGTTGAACTATTTTGCAGACACTACTTGCAAAAGGCACATAACATAATTTTTTAATAAATATCCTGACATTCTGCAAATCTGCATCTGTCAATATTTGGCCACAAGGGCACGGTGACATTTATCACTATTAAATATAATATATAATTCAGTAATTTTCTCTTCAGATTATCCTTCTGATTACAATCAATAACATCCTTCGGAATATGATTTAAAACAGATTAAATCATTATGATGTCTCAATAACACTTCAAGTGTTTCTTGAATGAAACAAAATAGAGTGAAACCCCAAAGATCCCAGTTTTTTAAGAAGTGATTATCCTGGATTATGAAATACAGCATCCTGGTATTGTAGTCTTGCAAATATGTTTATGCAGTGATCCTTTTAACCAGACCTTGAACGCCAGTTAAAAATAACTTGGGATCTCTTATTTATTAGAGCTCTGCAATCTTGCCTTTGACATTTTAGTATCCAAATTTGAACCTTCATCAATATGTTTCAGATCCAAATGAAGGAGTTCCTCGAAATCAAAAAAATGCGAGTCTTAAAATAACAACATTTTCACATAAATTAATCCCACATTTTTTTTCAGTTTTAATATTCGAATCATTTTGAATATGGAGAAACATATTTTTTTTTCGATGCATGTAGTTTCATCATAACTTAACCCAACAAGATCAAAATACGTCTTGAAATGAACATCGAGGTGTTTCCCCAAATGACATCCATTTTTCACGTATTTTTTAAGGAATCTAATAAACATAATACCTGGTTCATGAAACCCAGCAACTGTAAGGACATTTCTCTGTTCATCTGTAATTGTGTACCAAACAAATAGGTTTCTTCAAAGAGCTTCAAGATTGGCGTACTGGTAATTTATATTGTGCAGTTTCAGCCTCAACAGTTAATAGAATTTGTATGGTAGAATATCAATTGCGCTGAGAGAAAGGAAAAGGTACCACATATTTAGCAAACAAACAAAAATTATATTTGCGGCGGCAAAGTATTTAAAAACATATAAATGTACAATATAAGGTTCTTATAAAATTTACAATACTTTCTCAAAGCATGCTTTGTCAAGTATGAGTCACTGATGTATCGTGCCACCGAGGCACGATCCATCTGTGACTCATGCTTGACAAAATATATTCTTTGATTTGGTTAAAGATGAGATGAAAGATGAACATGGAAATATTTGTACAAAGAGAGAAAAAGAATACCAGTCAGGAATGCAGGAATGAAATTTAGACCCGGTTGGAAAAAGAAACTCATATCAAGAACAGTAGATTTGACTTCAGTGTTTAACTTTGTTATTAACTTTCAAATTAGGAGGAACACAACTACGGCCCAAATGATATTTTATTTTAGAAAGTTGACAATATTTTTGTCCCAAAAAATGAATAAAAATAATTACACTTCTGTATACCATCGACTCTTAATGTTGGTTCATACTGAACTAAACAGTCTCAACAGCGAAGTAAAATGTCGTTATTACAAATGAATCCCTTACGAATGAATTTAGATATTTATGATACATTCGAAAAACATTGGAAAGACATAGAGAATTCAAAACAGAAAATCACTGATTGACGTCAACATTTGGGTATATATATACATACAGTGGACCAATTCAATTTCCCATAATGCTAATTAAACGTTATTCACCTATTTTTCATTGTTAACCTTTTTATGTCATTGTCATTTAAAGTTTTTGCGTTTAAACAACCTGTGTAGTTCTGCTATTTTAATTTTCAGCCACCAACGGTGAATTTCAATAAAACGTTTTGTTTAAACAACCTCTCTATATGTAGTTCTGCTATTTTAATTTTTAGTCAACGTCGCCGAATTTCCATAAAGCGCTTTGTTTACAGAACTGCAAACAGAGCCACGACTGTCTGGTAACCGAAATCTCCAACTAATCGTGAAAATTCTGTTTGAACTAATTTTGTCCCAAGCGAGAGTTACTGATATGTCAAGTATGATCTATAGATGGACCATGCCCTACAGGCATAGGCCATCTATGGATCATACTTGAAATATAAAATTACTGATCTGGGCAATGACAAGTATCAATAAAATAATTGAATTATGCCCAGCATTCATTTCCCAATATCATTACTTATCCTGTGTCACTGACATCATATCGAGATTATGTATCTTGCTGACAAAACAAACGAAAGTGGAAAGCGATAGAAACTATAAAAGATAGAACAATATGCATAGAAAAACAATACCAAATTAGAATTTGTCAAAAACTGTATGGCCCAAGCATGAGAGATACATAAATTAGGGATCAACCAATAAACATTATGTTCTGAAAATATTGACAACATTTTGAAATCGTATAATTTGGGTTTCGAGGGGGGAGGATATCGTCAAGACTAATAATTGGCAGTGAGCATTTATTAAAAACCTAATCAAAAGGTCCTTATTGTTGTTTCTGAAATGGAGATAATCCACTGTGTTTTGCCAATTTCTGAGTTTCTAAGAGCAACTAGAACTCTGAGAATAAGATTTCTGAGAATTTGCGCTTCAAAGATATCAGAATGGATGAATTCAATAGCCCAGAATTGAGAATTTGTTCAAAAATCTGTTCCTTTTGTGAAGATATCAATGTATGATGAGGTCTTAATTGAACTTTTGCAATTTAATGGTCAACGACCTATCGGTTCGTATCTATGACTCGTGAAAAAAGTATTATTGATAATTGAAAACAGTTATGTCATCGAAACATGCGCTTTACAGTTGAACCTACACTGGCAGAAACTGGTGTATTGATATTAGAGTCCGTGCCTATTCTGTGAGTTATTTTAAACAGGTAGGGTTGAATGTCAGGGAAGGATGTGTCAAATACTAGATCTACATCTGACTGTGTTGGCATTTTAGGAACAAAGTCATGTCTGTTCATGGCTTCTGTGACACAAAATATCTTCTCCGCTAAACGAGAACCCATGTTTTCTTGGGCGACTTGACGTTCACTTTCCGAAGTTAACAACTTCTCAGTTATTACCAAGTTCCATATTTCCCATGGTATCGATTCATCAGGAAACGGCCATCTATTCCGTCTTTTTTGGTAAAATTCTATGGTAATTGTACCAGACATTGTGGGAGCCGATGCTGGAAGTTCTGCGCGTTTCTTGCGAAGCTCTTCGCCGAAAATCGTCACATGTTTTGACACAACTTTTGCCAATGTTTCTGATGACACACGAACATAAGTAAAATCCATAAAGTCGCAGTGTATGTCCTCCATTCCTATAGTACCAACGGAATATGTCCCTTCTCGTTTATAGCTGAATTTTCCTGTTGATCGGTGTAAAATAATTGAATGAAAAATGCTCAAAACAGCTTCCTCGACTTGTCGAGATTCAACAAGGATCTCAAGGCTATGAGATTTTGCATTCATATCTATGTTTTAGGTCTGTATTGCCTAGAATCTAAAAAATTAGAAGACACCTGGGTGAGGTTTAAAACTCGTAGAAATAGTTAGTAATGTTACAAGCCACTGATGGATTTTTTAGACATAATATGCGATGGGAACCCAATAAGAAATTTTGTATACTTTGATAATGTTTTTCAGACTTTAGAACGAGCGAGATTAAATGCTTTATTTATCTGGATTTGTGCTAACACCAATTTTTTTTAATTCGAACTAAATAATGGCATTTTGTCAAGACCAAGTGTTAGACACATTTCAAAGTCCATTAGTAATGTAACTTTGATGAAAAATCTCACTTTTAAACAGCATCATAGTAAAAAAACCACTTGAACTTCAATCCAGGATGATATTGTTTGCAGTAACTTTGAAAGATACTATTATGCATATTAATAAGTGGAATATACGGTAATATTAAAAAATACATTTTTTTTTACTAGAGTTACTAGAGTAACAATGATGAAGAATTATCTGGTACTGTAATAAAAATATTCAAATCAAATACAAGAATATTAGTTTCGTGTAAAAGAAGAGCGTGCATAAGTATACGAAAATTATACAGTGATTATTAAAATTATTTCATTCGAAAATATGAAAGGCAAAAAAACAATAAATTAGTAATACCACCATAAAATTATTTCTTTAACCTAGCTTGAAAGTTTTATAAAAATTATTATGCTAAAAAATATACAAAATTTTCAGAGAAATTAATTTTTAAAGAAACAAAGTGAAAAAATAAGTGAAGTAGTCAAGAATGGCCGAAGCTGAATATTTTACTTTTCCGAATACAATCTCGAATAATAATTTATATATTATATTATATATTAAATATAATATACATTTATATGTAACATCTATTTTATGTCAATTCTGTACAAATTTATTCAATAAAAAGCTATGATTTTACCAGGCACTATTCGGAAATAGATTCAAAATCGAGAATATTTTCTATCTATATGTTCATTTCAGAATGTATTCAGCTGAAATTATTCGCTTCGTTTCTGACGTCCGTCCGAGGAAGTCACATTACGGCCTGGCAAATAAATCATTGGCAAGAACCAATATACCTATGCTAAACTTGATGATAAATAAGTTTTTTGGCAGAATAAAGAGGATTTTCGTTTTGCAGTTTGCATATATTGGTCTCCAAATCCAGCTATGTAAATGAGTGTTACCAGTGACTTTTCCGAAGTGGTGGATGGTTTTACTATCGCCCAGGGCAGATACCACTTACTTCAATCAACCATGGTAGTTCAGTTCTGTTTGGGATGTTTTCCGTTTAGAGTGCAGTTGCTTGTACTACATCTTTTAGTAGCTCTTTGCTATCAAGTGGTCGTTGGTTGGTTCCCTTTGGGAGCTGCTTCCAGCCTTACTTTGGTTGAATTTCAATTGAAAAAAAATAACACAACCAACACAATGATAATAATTTTTCAAGATTGTAGACATGTCCTATGCCAATGGCCAAAAGTTAGGGCTAGGACCTCATTTTATCCTGTTGGAGACGAAAGCTGAGGACAAGGTTCAATCGTATTGCGAACCATTGCCTCTCTTGTGCAAACAACAATGCCCTAATCAGGTGAAACTTTTTGTTTTATCATACTTCTCATTTTCATGTGCATGTACATGGTTGGTGGAGAAAGTCGTTAGCAAGGCTTACATGAACCACGTTCGAAACCAGAGGCAAGGCGTTCAGCTGACCTTTTGATTAGGTCTGGACAATTCGATTACACGGTCAAATTTATACGAATCAATCGAGAATCGATCATGTGAACAAAAACTTGCCAAATCAAGTTAAATTTTCATTTTTAACAAGAAAATGCAATCGATTTTGGTCAAATTTGATCAAAATTGATTGCATTTTGTCGTTAAAATATGAAAATTGTTGCTCTTAGACATGTACATTGAAAATTTACAACATAAATAAACTATCAATTTCTTGATTTTCACTATGGAGACAAGTTGTAATAATAAAACATTTCTGAGACATTTGCTATGCAAAGAATTAGTGATTCGATCAGATTTGAAAAAAATATGCGAATCAGATTAGAATTTCAAATGATTCAGTTTTACGCAACCCTACTCTTGATTCATCACCCTCAATTGATTTGAACATATTTGACTAACTGGCACCTGGTTTCTTGTATTTCTAGAATTCTGATAAAAATTATATATATTTTTTCTGAATATTTTCAAATTGACTCATTTTACCGTTTGTAAATTATCTGTCATAAAATTTAACATAAATCATGACTTCGCTGCGGTATGGGTAAAATATGGGTGAAATATCGGTCATATAAGATAAATGCAACCGCCCATGCTAAACAAAAAAAGCTCAAATAAGATATTTTTGATATTAAAATTAGAAATGTGCGATATTAAAAAAGATTAGAAAATGAAATTTGCTAAATTTAATTTAAATCTGTAATAGAGTCTGGTACAATGCTTATGTCAATAGAAAGCCTCATTAGTCCTGGTCAAAATAAGTAGGTCTATCGAAAAAGTCATCAACGAGCTTACGAATCAACGCACAAGTCGCATTTTTCCCTTTTTTTTGCCTCCATAATGACAGCATTTGGAGTTTTTGTTCTTCCCCCTGACGATAATCTTCCATTACATTTTCAACGTCATAATCACTCAACCGTAAACCTGATGTTGAACGGGCAAATTTTTTGAATTCTGACATCTTTGGAAAGCGCAAAACAATTTCATCCTGAAATCCAATAAAGCAAAAATTGAATTCAAATCAGTAAGCCAGTATCCATGAATCCACAATACGCATCCAACAGGGCCATCAACAGAGTTGGGCGGCATAATGGTATAACAATGAATATTGAATATATTCAATACAATATGGCATTAATCTTCGCATTGCCAGTTTGCCAGGATTTCAACCTAAAATGGTTACAGATTGATCATATCATCTGTATATCATCGCATCCTATACAGACAAAAAACGAGACTTAAACCAGCATATATGAACTTCTTCAATGTCATAATTTAACAATATGGTCACCTCATGTAAACGTATCTTTTAGATGGGTAATATCGGCACTTGATGATGGTTTTGTGATACAAAATAATAATCCAACCCAGCGCCTAGCTATCTTCGAAACGGCTACCATAAAGCTAAAAATATGCATAAAATCATACTATTTGAGTGTTTTGAATACATTCTTACTTGAAATACATCTTCAATTCGTTCTCCCACACGCCTTGGTTTGCTACGAACTTCCTGGACTGGATTTTCAGCAGGAGGTTGAGATCTACCGGGCGGTACTGCTTCTGTTTTTGGTCCATGGTGGTGACACTGATGAACGGTAGTCGATTCAAAAGTTTTACTTGCCACTGGTCGCTTTGAATTAGGACCAGTTATTTTCTGGTCACTAGAAACAGCAGTGGGAATGCCGTCAGAAACATACTTGCCTCCACTGGCCATATTTACCAAAATATGCCCTAATCATAATATAAAAAGGATATCAATGAGATTGCTGACCATGGAACTAACCAGTACTATATTACCAAATAGCTATTAAATAATGCAAAACACTAATATGTATTATATTTTGCTATTATACCTTCAAAAATCTCATTTTTCCCACTTATCCCATCAACAAACACTTGAAATATATTGTTTTAATATTGAAAAAAGGAAACCTTTGGGGGTAACATGGGGATGGATGACTGACAACTTATTCTTCATGAGGGAACACAAAACCTTTTTTTTCATTTGAAAAACTACTAAGGTATGCTACATGGTAAGCCAAATCAAACAGAGTTTGACATAATCTTTTGATTAAATGGCACATCGTGTCATCGTATATGCAAGGAAAATATCACAAAACTGCTTTGAAAAAAGGGAGAGTAAAACCCTCCGATATCTTGGAACGGTTGCTTCTAGATATCCTGTCATATCTGTATTTGTTTTCTCGAACAACACGTACACCATTCAAGGTATTCCAAAATCATTATGCGACATCCCATACATGATGAATTTTATATTAAACTAAATATATATACCTGGGTGAAAATAACAAAAAATGAATAAGTATAGTACAGATAATATATTATACTAAAGATTTACAATATATAAATGCATACAACACAATCAAAACATTACTGAAAACTGAAACATAAAAAATATTTGATGAATAGATTATGCAGTCGGGTGCAGAAGTTGTTCAATAGCAAAACAAACTTGACCACTTTTAACATGAACCAAAATATACAACAACAAGTTGATATATCATATAACTTAGTTTTCCTGGTCTGATTACAGAGATATCCAAAAACAAGTATTTTACTATTTCGAACATTTTAGGCTATCTTTTTTTTGATAGAAAGTAGCATTTTCAGGTTTTTAAAGAAAAATATACCGTAAATATATACAAAATACAGGAAAATTTTGATTATAGTAAACAATATTCTGTGAAACGATGTCAATTTGGGAAGCAAAATTAAAATTTTTTGTTGATTGATTCAGATTCATGCAATAAAAAAATACCATAACTACATATGCTCCTATTCTAAAATATCTAAAATCAAGAACCTAATTACTATTTATCGAATATGTTGATTTTCGAATGTATTCGAATATTCGATTCGTTTCGGACATCCGTGACTCTGAATTTTCATGGCATTTACTTTAGAAAATGGTAAGGTTTCAAACTCTGTTTGTAACAGTGTAACTGTATTGTATTTTAATCTAGGCCATGCCAGGTATCTAACATGAGGTTTGAATATCAATTGACTGTACGTTAGTTCAGATTTTACCAATGTTGGCAGTGAGAAACATGTAAAAAAAATTATGGAATGAATATTGAATAATTCACAAATACTTTGGCTGGTAAAGCCCTAGTACGAGTAATGATAATTTGTAATATTATTGCCATCATAAACACACCTCAACATTTTAGCGCAAAAAATAGACAGAAACATGGGTAACAAAAATATTTTGTTACCCATGGGTCACAGATGAATCGCTCCTCGACGGAGCGACATGTTACTAAACATTTTCTAAGGATTTTCAATAAATAATAAATCAGAAGTTCACCAGCTGCTACACAATGTGAAATACACCCTAACCAAAAACTTGATTTCATCGAGCGTCGCCCACAGCACACCGGGATCTGGTGGAATGATCCATCAGTGGTTCATGCACAATAAAATGATTAAAAAAATTTATATATGGAGCTAGAACTAAATTCATGCATAAATAAAAATTTAATAAATAAAAATGGAACTACTGTTAAAATTAAATAAAACACTATTCAAATTCAGTGAAATTACACAGTTCACTAAACGAATTAAAAAAAAATATGCGGGCATGTTGTGTTGAGAAAATAAATAAATTTTATACCACAAAATGTGAGTTTCTTTTGGGAAAGCAATATTTGAGAAATATCGCAATTCAAGGACATTTAATTTGTTCTTATCGTCAAATTGTCAAAGGTTTTATGTCAAGTTTTACGATTACTCTATCGTGGAATTGTTTTGTCTAAAACCCTAATCATATTCCATGAAAGTTCCAAATATTGAATATCAACAGTTTCATCTCTATAATATGAGCATGTTGAAAGTCATATTATATGGAGTCTTAACATAGATGACAAAAGTGTATTGTATCTAACAAACGTGAAAATGACAAAATTTTGGAAGGTATTTTGCTGGAGCTTGTGATTTAGCATCGATGTTGAAACAGAACATAGAACATGTCAAACATATAAAACCCAATCAAGAAATTTCATTTTATCAAATATATAGCCCTGGCGGTGTGATTAATTAGCACCCATACTCACAACAAAAAATTTATGAACAATTTTGTAAAAAAGCAATGGCGGAGTGAGGATTACCATTAACAGAAATACTTAAAACTTAATAAACCTGAACAGATAACAATAACACTAGGATGAATAACCTATCAATAATGTATATAAAGGAATGGCACCTTCACACGGTTGTATCCTTGAATCAAAATAATTTTAAGTGAAAATTGCACGGAGGATTTCAAATAACACAATAAATAACATAATTTTTTAATCAAAAAAGCACCAGGCAACAATTAAAAATAACTTAATTCACAGGCTTATATTTGCAACCGTAAGAAAATCAAAGACATTAATTAATTCAGAGTTGAATAGAGCATGAAAATCATGCATAAGCAACGTATAAAAATGCTGTAATAACAGGCAATACACAGATTGTGATACCAAAAAGTAAACAAATTTCATTAAACAGTGATGAGTGACATAATCAGTCAAATGTGTTACCGTTATTTAATAAATAAAATATTTTTCACAATTTACCGATAATAGAGCATCTGAAACATGGAGAGTTAATTGCAGTCATTGTAGGTTCAAAAATATATTTTTTTCCTGGACTTATTTCAATCTATGAATTATTTATATTTACATTATTACAGAAACTTTTTATGGACATTTGGTGAGTGGGAGTTAATTTTAGCTCAGTCTAGGGGTGTTATATTACCATTGTTTTTTATTCGCAAGTTTTGGAATGAATAAGTGCTTCCTGCAGAAAATGAAAAATTTGGTCACAAAGCTATATACTATATATTATAAATTTATTAACTAATTTATATTCCAAACTACGCTCAGGCTAAACGGTTTAATATTCTTGAGCTAGCAGCCACAAAGAGCCGAGTTGATCAGAAAATCCTAGAATCATCGCCCAGTGCCTGAGCCCACGATCAGAACTTAATAAGGTCAACATGATCATCCCCCAGGTTAATTATTTTAATATTAATACCTTCTTCTAAATGTCACACATCACAATCGAAAAAATTTAACGAAGAATCACTGTCGATATGACACTTGCTTGACAAAATAAAATTTTTGATCCGGATTATGGCACCAGTGGATCTTGAAATTGATTAACATGAAATAGGCAGCAAAACAATAAAATATTCGACATTGAATAATTAGAAGGATTCAATATTTTGAAATAATATCATTACATAAATATATTTATATATAACATTTTAAAAAAAAAAATTAACAGTCAATTAAAACTACAGTGAAGGAACTACAGTAACATTACTACAGCATTTATTAAAACACAAGCACTAGTCAAAAAAAGAATGATGATACTAGTGCTAGGGATGCAACAAGACTGGATCTGGCCCGTTGCATCCCAAAGTAACACTATGAAAAATCTAATTGCAACATCCACACCAAAGCTAATAATCAGGTAGCAAAATGAAAAAATAAAATAAAAGCATTTGCATTACATAATTCTTTAGAAACTTGAAAGATATTATATTCGTAATTTTTAATTCAAAATTGGGTGCAGTACCTAAAAAGAGCTAAGTAACCAGCCAGCATTGATATTCGAAGCTCTCATAAAATAGAAAAGTAGCAATGTTTAATGCAGAATCTACAACTTGTTGTTTCGTTTCAGTTCCTGAACTTGTCAATAATGAAGCCACGCAGTTAAAAATCAAAATATGTTTTGTTAGACATTAGTTAAGAGGTTTTAAACACCAATGCAAGGTCCATTTGCGTCCTCATGTTTACAAAAAAATTTGATAGTGCATGCATATATGACATAATTAGTATTTCAATATTTATTTGACAAGAACTTTACTCTCAATATAATACAGCTACTGCTCATTGACAAAGTAACCCATGTTTTGACGAAATAAAATTTTATGACATTGAACTTCTAAGTTTATCTAATCACAAATCATTCACTTTTCGCTTGATTTTTCTTCTGGACTCGCTGGTGAAGATGACTTGTTCGAACTAGAATCAGACTTGTTAAGTGAGGTCGAAGGTCTTGTCACAATCCAGGAAGGAACTTGAATTCCTGTGAATATTTGAATAGATCCAAACCACATCAGGAAACCAGGAACAATTGGACCATTACATTTGACTTGTTTGAATGTGTGTATGTGCTGTCGAGTTTCTGCATTGTAAAATGACAATATTCCAGTAGAAAGATTAAAATACACTCCATATCTTGTCGGTGTCTGGCCGATAGCGTCAAGATTTTTGACCTTATTGTTATGCTTTGCAACGAATGTGTTCTGGATCCAATTGCTAACATGAATGCACCATGAAGTTGCTGTTTTCCCTAGTTGATCGAATCTGGCAAGTGATTTTAATGTTATCCCAACCGAATACGTTTTACAATCTGGATTAGGCGACATTTCGAAATAAGCTTCTTCATCATTGAAAGCAGTGTCGCCTAGAACTGTGTAAGACTCGCCTGTGAATCGATCTTTGGGCTTTGCACGTCTTGGAGATGATGAAACACCTTTAGCAGGGGACGGTGATCGAGCTGCTCCAGCGCTACGTAATCTACCTTCCTGTGCAACTTTGTTGGATGAAGCATCCCATTCTACCATATCTTCAGCAATCACTTTCAAATTTGGATGAGCTGCTTCAGGATTGAGAGAGAAGTTGAACGAGGGAGTTGTAATCGAATAAACTTTACTCCAAATTCCGCCCATTGCTTTATTGCACGCTTGCACACGAAATTCGAGAAATGGTTGATGAAATATTAAACCTTTTATATCCCATTGCATTGAGCGAATGCATTCAATAGTGTTCCACGGTGCATTTCCTCCATTGGCCTCCACTTGGCGATATTGCAATATAAAATAGTCGATTGAAGATGGTAGTTGAAAGCGATCAGTCTGTTCACTACACATGCTTATTGGAATATCAGCAGATAAAATATGATCTTCTTCATCAGGCACCGTCCATGAACAATGAACAATATTGTTCTCTGCAAAACAACCGGCAGTTACAATTTCTGGTTGGCTCGGTATAGGTAAAAATTTTAACTGATTTAAAATTTTTTGTTCTCGAGAAAAATCAGCATAAAAGAAACACTCGGGCTCAGTTTCTTCCGATTGCGCTAGCACGAGTCTAAATATAGGTGACATGGTGACTCTATCCTTAATGCGAACAGCAGCTTGAGAAAACTTCTCTGGAACTGTCATTTCAAGAGCTTCATTCGACATTGCAATTAATTCTTCGGCATCGTGTTTCGCAACTTCAAAATTTTGCAATCGTTCTTGCAAAGGTAGCATTTTTTGTGTTAATTCCGTCTCAATCTCAGACACCATTCTGCTTCTGGCTCTTTCCAAACATTCGGCTAACATTTGGAACTGCTCGTCAAGTTCTACGATAGAATCTTTATAGCAGTTCTCCAGTACATCAATCTGTGAATGCAAATCACATGCATATCGATCCACTTCTTCGTATTTGACTTGTACAGTTCCTGTAATTCTCACCAATGCTTCTTTTTGTTTATCCATTCCAAGAGTATAAATTAGTGTAGTAATTATATAAACTAATGCTTATAATCTCTATGTATATGCAAGAACAAAGAAAATTCAAATATTATAATATCATTATACACTGTACAATACAAACAAATATTAAGAACGAAATTTTAATCTTTGTAACAGTCTGAGGACAATTTCTAATTTTGTTAATGTTGGTTGATAACTAACAACAAACTGAGCTGCCGAAGACACGTTCAACTACAGTTAGTAATCACGAAAAAACACATATCTTTCCCTACATTCAAAACAACATGACACCAATTTTAGCGGTACATAAAAAATCTATATTCACAAAACAATTGGGCCACAAAAAAATTCAGAAAATAGAATTTAACAGAAAGTCGAGCGATCGAAAACTTTCTGTACCACTCAGAAAAATCTTTTGACACATGTTTTGTGAAGTATGAGTCACTGATGGATTGTTCCGTAGCTAGTGTTTGAAAAAGAAAATCCGATTGGATTTCACTGATTTGGATTGGTAGAACCCCAAAAAATGTCCTACATCAGAAAAAAGTTTACAAATGAGCAATAATTTTCATATAGATTTATATATATATCTTCCTAGAAGATAAAAACTGTTTATCTTTGAGTGCATGCTACCATACAAACTGTGGAAAAAGGTTCAGAATCGTCACCTACTATAAAGCTTCTTCATTCATCCGAAAAAATAAGCATATCCTAATTTCATTCAAATGAAATTTGAATTTAACCTGACCAAATGTAATTCATTCAAATAATACAACAGGATTTATCTGCACTATATGAAAATTTTTGTTCAAAATAATCAAACTTTCGCTGTAAACATTTTGGATACCACACACATGGTTGATTAAAAATTATCTTAACTGAACTGAACTAACATGGACTAATCACCCAAAATGACTAGGTGTGAACCTCTGTAGTAAGTGCGTATTCGTTACATGTTTCAGCTCAGCAACTCTCGAAATGCCTTGCTGAAAAGCAAAATACGTTGGGGACAGGATCAAGCAATCCAGAAAATCTGCCTTTCTCATAATACAAGACATATACCCCTATTCATTAGTGGTCCATACTCGATGAAAAGGGACGAGGTTCTACTTGGGATTTGCTGTGGTTATGTGATATTCCACGTGAATACATAAAAAAAACGCACAGTACAATTAGCTTAAAATTAGGCAATTATTGCAATAAAATATACAAGTAGCAAGCAACTCTTAACATTTAGGAGTTGTGGCAGACTTTTAATTGTAGATAATTTCAAATTCCTCGACAACAAATAAAAAGAATAGAGCTAGGCAATGTAATCATTAGATTTGAAATGAGTCAAACAAGAACAAATGGGGTCAGAAGATAAGGGGATCTTTGTCTGAAATAATTCTGTCTAAACTTACTCATTCTGTAGCAATCCGACCAGAAAATTTATTTTGCTTAGCATGAGCCACTGATGGACCGTGCCTTATACTTAACAAAAGACGTTCATTCAAATATTTTTTGATAGGTAAAATGCGGATATGGGCGTAATTTTAGTTCTAAAAAACAAGAAAATGTTTCTATTGATAAATTCATGAAATGGAGTTTTCAATAATATAAATTTCAATTTGCGTTTAGACAAAATAATGATTAATATTGAACCAAATTTAAAAGAAATTGAATTGCCTAGCCCTGATAAAAACAAAATAATGTGTAAAAAATATGAGACTTGGGGGTGTCGTCATCAATGAAATTATTTACCTCAACTAATAACAATGAATATTTGTGTTAATCTCAATTATTTTAAGCTTTAGTGGGTTCATAGTTCAACAATCTCTTTCCAACGAGATAGCGTTCATTTTTGATGTGATCACACAACCTTCGGAACTGTTTGGCTTCAAACACAAGAAAAGAAACAAGTGCAAGAAATGAAATAAGACATGGATAAATACGACGCAATAAAAAGTTCGATGAATCGTGCGACAGACCAAAAATAAATGTAAATGAATGGGCAATTACATATGGCACAGTTAAAAATAACAACAGAGCACATAATATGGGATGAATTACATCGATGTACATGTCACGAATGCTGAAATTTCTAAGACCCTGATGAAAAACCCTTTCTATAGCAGCCCTAATTTTCCATTGTGGACCAAGTAGAGTCAGCGCGACTGATAGTTTAACTAGTAAAATACCAAGCACCCAATCTTGCCATAGAAAATTCAAAGGAGACTGATGTAAAGGAACCCTTAGTGGGATTACAATGACCAACTCAAAAAGAAGGCCAAATAGCAGAGGGAACAAACCAACAACAAAAAAACTTATAACAGCAATCTTAGAAAACATTTTTAGCAATGCCTTGCATTCGGACCAAATAGCACTAGTGCCTTTCGGAAACCACACCATTGAAAGGTTTACTGAATGTCCTATAAGCCAACATGAGTATAAACCCAATGCAGTTGGATACAAGTCATGTATGTGCGAAGCATTTTCTACGCCAAGCCACAAAGAGAAAAGATATCGTCCAATTGCAATAGGCAGGACCATTACTATGAGACTGAGCATGGATAACGTAGCACACATAAGAAATAGAAGCAGCACAATTCTTGTTGAAAAATTGTCAGGTCGAGTATATGGTTGATGTATTTCACCATCTCCAGCTATTTGCTGTGGTTCAGGATGTAAGTTCTGTTGTTGAAAAGGTCCTGCTGGTACTTGTTCTTGATTTCCATCATCACCAACTTCTTCATCATTTTGTGCTTCATTGTCAGCTTGTGGGTTGCCTTCTTCATCGCCTAACAGATATGACTTCACCCCAAGAAAACTACCAACAACTTTTGCCCAAATTTTTATTGCAGTTTTCAACCATTGTCTGGTCTGTCCTTGCTCCAGTAAAGCAGGTATGATAACTTGTAATAATAAAAGTTCTAAAGACAGATCACTGATTGGAACATCTTTACGGAGGCTAACATGATAAGGCAGAAAATTTGGAAGATAGCGCAAAATTAATTGAACTGGCAAATATATCATCATTAAAACTGTAGATCCAAATATAACTACAGAGAGTAGAAATCTTCTTACGTGTCTGTACAATGGTAAATGGATCATTTCCTGAATTGGGTTGAAGTCTGGATCATTCAAGTTTCGTAGAAACCACAAAGCACCAGGTCTTAACACCTCTTTCAGGAGCAACATGAACGAAGCTGTGTAAAATATATAAAACATCCCCAAAAGCCAATGAAAGAAAGTTGAAGTTCCAGGGGAATTTACATAGTTTGCAACTCTTTCTTGAACTGTTGTATTGAAGAGTTGCAATGAGCAGATATCCAACCACCACCCACATACAAGTGGGAAAACACCCATCTCAAACATCACCAACAACGCCACTTTTAAAACAATGTATAAAATGCCAAGCACCCTTCCAGATCGTTGCATTTTCAACAAAAACATGGCTGCATGGCACACAAAGAATGCAACTGTGAGAATAACATATCCGCATAATGTTGTGAGAAATCCTTCAAATCGTGAAGCAACCAGATATACATCAAGATCAACTGCAGCAAGAACAAAATGTCCAAGATGATAAGGACAAAACGCAAATACCAGTATGAAAAGCGTATTGAGTGAAACAACCCAGAAAACATGCTCTAAAAAGACTAAAGAGCCATCAAGTCCCAGCATTCTTTCCCATGTCAATTCCTCAGCAGCTCGATCCCACTCCAGAGCATTCCAATTGACATCATCACCTTCATTTTGGACGTTCACCTCATTTTCATCCAATCCACCAATATCAGGATCTCCATCTTGAACATCCACGTCTCCTTCTTCTTCATCCATATCTTCATATGAATCTGAATCTTCTTCCTCAATTTCAGCGACTTCTTCAGCATTTTGCACACCTTGTCCTATGTTATTATTATCGTCATTTACAACTACTTCCGCAGCTGGAGCATCGACATTTTCAGGTTCGTTCCGATTCAGCCACCCTGGCATACCGCCATTCATGATCTGCTCCCGCAGCCAAACAAGACCAATAAATGAAGCCATTGTACAAGCAACAACTAATGATCCACACATAATATCCCGGAAAACATTTTCAGTCGAAAGCATATCCATCGGTAAGGTCAGTAAAGATCGAACAGAACCAGTAAACAGACATTTGTAAATTCGCCATGCAGTAAGAGGGACAACTCCCAGCCAAGCAACAGCGACTAATGTATAATGAAGCCAAGATCGAACCGCAGTGAATATACTTCGAAATAATCCGTAAACAAGATCTGTCACAGGCAGACGTGTAGGCATATCGGCGCTGTAGATTGGCTTGAAAGAATATTTGTGCTTGCATAATTCACAATATTCTTTCTTGCTGTGCCTTAGCCATTGCACCAAACAATCTTGATGAACATAACGAATACTTCCTGTACATATACATGGGTGATACAGTGGTTTGTCTGGAGAGCCTTCCGATCTACAAACTCGGCAGATGTAATCGCTATCTTCCATAGCGGCCATGTGTGGAAAAAACCTTTCAAATAAGTGTATTTATTGGTTTTTGTATCTCAGAAAATCCTCATGTTGACAAAATGTTGAGACTTGAGTATTGAAACTATTCTCTAAATATCATCTGAAAACCTAACTGCAGAATTCAATATTGCATAATAACAGATAAACAACACAGTTTTAACTCAATTTAAAATATAAAACAGGACTCTGGTGTAGCTAGATGTTTTCTGAAGTTAGCATTATCAGTTATCATTGTACCACAAATATATACTGCATACCATATAGTGTAATAAGTGGCAATTCAAGGCAATTTTAGAAGATTTTATTAAAACACTAGAAAACCATGGTGACGATTAAGGTCCCATGTAGTTAAAATTAGTGGAGTTTAGTCCATAATTTAGTGTATCAGCATTGTCACAGTCAATTCGTACAATGGATCAATTTGTACCCTGATAAAATCTGCAATGAACTATCTGTAAAAAGCGGGAGATGGCCGATTTGAAATTGTATGGCTATCTCCACGTTTCCACGTTCAGATTTGTAGTTACTTTCAGCTAAGATAGAATAAAATTTCATTTTTTACGCTGGAAGAATAAAGCCTAATCACATGACGATCCACAGCCTCTCGTGCTGATACCAGTTCCGAATCAGAGTTAATTGTTCTGGCTTGTCATATTTCTCATTTTCACTGTGCGTGGACTCGGTTGGTGGAGGAAGCCGCAAGCATTGTTTACGTGAACCTCAGATTTTCGCACATAATCATCTTACCTCAAAGTATTTGAACTTGCGTATGGATGAACAGAGATGCATAGCTCGAAGGGTATTCCAAACGATTTACTGATTGAGATAACCGGGCAAACTGCCTTTAGCAGTATAGTTTTAAGTTTAGGCTATCCAGCTATTCAAATTGCATAAGTTACTTGGTGTAATTTTTCAAATTTCCATGACCTACAGTAACAACCTGACAATCTAATCAGTAATCCTGAATCTGAAATATAGAACAGAGATATTCTCTGATCTGCACTAATGCAGAATGATCAGCACAACACCTGAACAATAACGCTCATGCACAGGCATGTTCTCGGCTTTCCTCTCTCGCAGATAAAATGAATTCCCTATTAACATTCCTATTTACCCTATTAACCTTACAAACAGATAAAAGACATACCACGCTACCGTTCTGATAATTTTTTTTTTGCCACAATAAAATCCAAAGTTAAACGAATTTTTAATATTTTTGTTGATTTTGATACTCACAGTACCGGTACAGGGTATAATACCACAATTGTATATAATAATATAAGTCAATATATTTTTGATTAATATAATTTTTTTTTGATCGGTGGGAAAATTGAGTGTAAAGACAAATATTATACTCAGCACTGCATATAAACATATTAATAAATTTATCCACAGTACATCACAGATTACCAAATTGTTAAAGTCACTGTGTTTTTTTTTTTTTAAAAGCTGAAAGACTGTTAACCGGGGCTAGGAGGGGTGACCGGTTAGCTCAATCGGTAAAGCGTGGGAATAGCTACGCATCTCTGATCGTCATGGCGCAGGTTCGAATTCCATCAGAGATGATGATTATATAAGGTCTGCTGGACGCCTCGCCGACGCACGGTGGGTCACGTAAGTGCTGTTTGCGGCTTCCTCCACCAACCAGGCCCATGTACAGGAAAAATAGGAAATACGATAATCTAAAAAAAAACTTCACCCCAATTCGGAACAGGTACTGTATCAGTACTGTGTACGAGAGGTCATGGTTCGCCATATGTTTAAGCTGTATTCTCGGCTTTCCTCTCCCGCAGGATAGTGATATCCTATCCAGTCCATCCATCACATGTCAAGTCATACCATTGATTACCATTATATTTGATTAATCTGTTAATATCCCGATGTACTGTGTAAGTTCTGAGTTATACCCGTACCCGTAACTTACCAAATTATTTCACCATCCGGCATGACTTTTCACATCACATCAGCATCAAAACATATTCTATTTTGTCGCACTGGGTAGTTAAGCATATCAAATATTTTTGCGCTGTCAGGCCCGGACTATGACTATGTTGTTTGCTTGTCACCCATACACAGTATAGCGCTGAGCATACACAGTACAGCGTAGTAGATTCAGGACAAAGCTGCAAAGCGCTTATGCTGTACAGTGTATGTATGCGGGTAATCAAATGAGTTGGTGAGCGGAGTCAGCTGGTCAGTTCTGCTCAAAATAAGGTAACCTAATTACGAGGCCTTGTGAATATTTATAAAAAATTGAACTCTTGGCCGCTACTCTTGACCTCATTGTACCCACATTACCAACCCACTTTCCCACCCGACCGACCATCCTACCCCCAACCTCATATACTACAACTACACATACTACACATCTGACTAGCTGTGACCTCAGATACCACACTTCGAGTAGCCTTTTCGTCTAAACGCACCTTTATACAACTTTGGCAAAAGCGCTCGTTCAAACGTTACCTAAAATAAATAACAATCAACATGGTGTCCCTCTCTTTTTTAATTTGAAATATAAAAATGTAACAAGCCGTTACGAAATAAAAATACGATAATAAAAAACCTTCACCCCGGTTCCGAACTGGTATCTGCACGAGAGGTCGTGGTTCGTCATATGTTTAAGCTGTATTCTCGGTTTTCCTCTTGTACAGGATTAAAATAATATTCTATTCTATCCTAATCACCATAAACTTCATGTCCCTCTCTATAAATATTAGGTCACTGTCCTCTTTCAAAATTTTACAGAACTTGAAGCGTTAATTGATTCTTTTCCATGCAAACCTAATGTTATTGCTATGAATGAGACCTGGCTAACAAGCTCATTAGCTACTGGTCATTTCAACTCTCTTCGAAATACAAATTTTCAAAAGTGTTGCTACTGAAATTGCAGTAACATTTGAAATTTAACATATATTGTAATAATATTGATAAACAACCATTAATATAGGGGTCAACTCGGTTCATAATGAAAAATAGAACTCTTTTGTTAGGCCATCAAAACCAGATGAC
This sequence comes from Styela plicata, assembly GCA_963675895.2. Taxonomy (NCBI): domain Eukaryota; kingdom Metazoa; phylum Chordata; class Ascidiacea; order Stolidobranchia; family Styelidae; genus Styela; species Styela plicata. The sequence goes on from OZ023152.1 coordinate 12,900,341, forward strand.
TTATTTGTTCCCAATTCCGTCATGAAAGCATCCATTTCGTTTTCTGCTATTTACAGCTTCCAAACTTTCACATTCTTCCGTGTCTTATAATTTTGTAATAATGAGTTTTGTATATCCCTATTTAAATTAAGATCTATATTCTAGAGTTTGCTGTTGCAAAAAATCACAATATTATAGGTCCAAATTTGATCGCCAAATTTCGGGCCAATCAGTCTCCTCCTGTACTTTTCGAAAATTCTCGAAAAAATTATATGCAGGAGGATGGGAAATCATATAGACCAAAAAGAAATCATTTACACTCACCAATTTGGCTTCTGTAAAAAATATCCAACTGCCCTAGCAACCAATTATCTTATTGATAAAATAACAAAATGCTTTGAAAGCGGTTAACGTGCCTTTGGAAATTTCTTGGACTCTTGGACAAAAGCATTTGATATCGCGATATTCTCCTTGAGAAACTTGAGCAGCCGTGTGGAATACGGGGTCTCGCAAATATTTGGATTCAATTATATCTGAACGATGGAAAACAATTTATCCAAGTCAATGAAGCAACATCTAACACCACATATTTTATGGAGCATCTGCTCCTTCAGGAACCTGTACTTGGGCTGTTATTGTTTTTCAATTATATCAATGATTTAAGCAACTGCCTGAGAGCTTGTGAATCTATTATGTATGCTGATAACAGTGATCTGTTCAATGGCAAAGACCTTATTGAATCAATGGCATTACCTAATGAAAACTTGGCAAGGGTTGATGAATGTCTTTGATTAAACAAACTTTCCCTGGATTTAAACAAGACACATTTCATGATATTCCATCCCCACAAAGGGGATGGAATTGAATGTGGCGAAAAGTTGTTTATAAGAGATCAGGAGGTTCTGATTATTTATGAAACTAAATTTCTCGGTATAATTCTGGATGAAAACCTTAGCTGGAAATCTCAGATTCTGGGGTACTTGCAAAAGTGAAAAGAAATGTAGCATTATCTTCCCATATCAAACACTGCACCAACTTCAATACTTAAATAACTTTAATAAGTATGTTCCTAGCATTGATATTAAGTCACACATAGTATTGTGAGTCAGTTTGGCATCATAGAAATAAATATTTGCAGTTTGCAGAATACATGTAATCGGTTTACGAGAATGGTATGTGGCCTAATAGGGAAAGACAAGAAAATGTTGATCATATTTATAAATCACTTGAAATTTTGAAAGTACAAGATATCTGCTTGTTTGAAATAGCTGTTATGATGTCTGATTTTCACACCAATTCCGTGAGAAACGCGTGTTTCTCTCTCTATTTTAGGTTGTGTTTGCTTTCCTGATAACTCCTGTAGCTTGATATCTTTATTTCTATCAGCTTTTGTGTCGACGGAGGTGTCGAAAAGGGATATATACGAAGGCCACGTGAAGGAATATATGACATTTCTATGTCCCGGAAACTTTTTGACAAGTTCATGTTTTTTCTAGATAAGAGAAAATGGAGAGCGAAAAATTGATCTGCCGAACATACGCATTACTAGAGAAGGGATGGGCAGTTGAGGCGACGTAGACAATTTTAACGAACTTAAGGGATATGCAGGGTAGGTAGATTGAGTGTAAGTGACTGCCAGTGAGTTTTGGGTCGGAGAGAGGTGAGATGGATAGGATGTGATAGGTAACTTGATGATACGATGGGGGTGGGTTAGTGAGAAGGTCAAGAAGAAAGTGCGAGAGGCCGTGGGCAGAGAGAGAGAGAGATAAGTTTCATTTATCAACCAGAAAACAACTTATTTCAACAATGAATATTTAAATATATATATATATATATATATATATCGATATATACTGGGGGGCGGTAATACGACCATCTCGGCCTTCGAAGTCAGCCACCACCCAAATGGAATCTTTGCATGATATAATTTATAGAGTTACACAACAAATATTCACCGAAAATAAAATTGTTTCTTGGGGGGATATTAGTCTGAGTTAAATAAATAAGAAAAGGAGAAAGGCCTATTTAGTAGTGGTTGCTCATTCATAAAATTAATGGACGGCGCAGTGGGATTTAAGGATATTTTTATGTAACGAATTGTTGCGACAATAAAAAGTAATTGAAAGAGGCGAGATGGGTGTGATATTAACTAGAGATAAGTTGGGCAGTAGATACCGACATAAGATTAAGATGTAAATTTGACTTTTAAATAAAACTACAGATAGATAAAAACTCACTTCAACTAAAATGTCTGTCTTTCTCGGCTATTTTTTTGGTCTATCTTTACCCGCTTGTGCGTTTATTTGGTTTCAAAACAGCAACAGTGAGTTGCTATCGTATTTGGGTGACGGTAACCATCTTCCACTTCCACTTTCCTTTTCCACCCGCATAAATTTGTTAGGACAATTTTAAAGTCTGCAGCTGCATGGCAGTTATAATTTTGTAATTGTTTTACGTTATTACACGTCTCCCAAGACCTTGCCAGAATGAAAAAGGTTTCTGTAATAAAGATTGTTCATTTCATTATTGAATTTTGGTCGCATATTACATGCATGTATAACCGTACCCGTGCATTTTCTCCCATTCACTTCAAAATAATACGATGTTTAGGTGATCCAGAGGCTGTTAGCCAGTTTTCCAAACTTCGGACTTAAAATATGTATAACATCCTCTTCATAGGTGGTAAAGTATAACTAAACTAAGTATGGGATTTTAGCACGATTTTAAGAGCACAAATATTTGAAAATTTTGATTGAAAAATATTTTGTTTTAATTTTTTTAAGCTTTTACAATTCTGAATATTTGGTTTTCGTTAAAATAAAAACCCGAGAAATACATATGTTTATGTTTCATTCAATTTCGCTTTACCGGGGTAAATATTTAGTGTGTCTTATCTTATTCGCAAAGAATTCATTGGAAGAATAATATTGGAAAAAAATTATCGCCTCCAAGGATACTCAAGGGCTGGAGAGGACAATTCTGTTTGGTAATTCGAAGATTTGAACCATACCTACTATAAATAAAGTGGCGTGTTTTTGGCGAGAAGGCGGTGTGCGGTTTGTCATCAAATTGTGCGAAGTGACCGGTGTACCTCAGCTGAGGTCGAAAGAGGTACCCATCATCCGTTAGATTAAGCAAATAGCATAAATTCCATACGTATAAAGCAGGGGTGGCCAGACCTGCTTCATGCTCAAGCCGCATATAACAAAATCCAGTTTCAATAGAGCCACAACACAAACACAATAAGAAATACGAATTTATTCATTCACAACGAAGTGTAGCTATGGATTAATATTAGCGCTGCGTGGTATACTGTGATTCTCCACCTGGGCTGCATTAGGTTGGTATGAAGTTAAAGCAGTTCGGAGCAGTTCCTCCAAGAGTTGGTTTGTCAAAACTGAACGGTATTTTGACTTTTAGCGGGAAAATGCATGTCTGATTCACCAAGGCTAATTCATCAAAGAGCCGCAAGCAAAGTCTCAAAAAGCAGTATGCGGCTAGAGAGCCGCAGTTTGGCCACCCCTGGTATATAGCATAAATTTCAATGCAGTTAAACAAAACACTAAATATGGGCCTATACGTTTAAGTTAATATATCTAGAACACAAATTCGAATTAGCTGGAATAAAAAAGAACTAAGGAATGTCCATAATTCAAATCATAAATATGACAACAACGAAACTGATCATCACGACAATGTTTGGTCTGGTGTAGTCGGATCCATTGCATCTATCTGGAATAAAAATATATAATCTTTCGATGTTATAAAAGTTATTAAAATTGATCTTTAAAGAATGAAAAACGGACTGGACATAAACTATCGTGCGTGGCGGCCAGAAATAAACTAAAATTTTCTCAACTCTCTGTAGGATATTCTCCCTCGGTGGATGCTACAGGTGTTTTTTGTTTAGGATGCTTCTTTTCATTTTATGTAGCACCTCATCCCCTGCTCAGAGTGAAAAATAAATTTATCGGTAAAAAAACAAAATTGCGATTTGATTATTGTTTATGAGACAGACAGACAGATAGTATTTATTTCTTTATTCACCCATAAAAGTAAAAAAGTCAATAATTTTGACAAATAATATGACGCTTGGCAAATGGCGAACGAAGCAGGTCAACGCAAGAACTGCAAGGCAATAGCGACACCGACCCATTAGGCCGCTGTGAAAAGTAGGTATACCTTAATTTATAATAAATGAAATGAAGAGAAAAATATGTAAGGTCGAGGAGCATTTTTTGAAAAAGAGGTATTTTACTTGTATTGAGATTGATGTCATGTTTCACAGTGATGGACTAGTTGATTTTTCTGTTGGAGGAGAGTTTTTTCCAGAATATTAGGTTTGGTAGAGCTAATGTGATCATCTTCGATTTTGTGGGTAAAGAAATTGGGAGTGTACAGATTGTTTGAAGTAGTTGCAGTTAGAGACACAAGTTACTGAATATCGACAAACGTTTTGTTTATTAAAAGCGAAACTGTTCAAATAGCCTACTTACCTTCTTCGCAAACGCAAGTTTCCATTGTTCCACTATGGAAGGTCTCATATTTGCATCCCACGGAAGCAACTTCTGAGAGAGCATTGCAGCCTCTCCTTACTACACCTGAGCAGAATAATAAATAAAAATTGTCAGATAGAGTCGGTAGAACATTGCTAACCAACACGTAACGGAATTGCCACGTTATATAGGCACGATATATAATTGCACGATGTATAGGCTATGTGTTGGTTGTGTCAGGGATTGACACCATATCCGAAAAATGTTAAATTTAAAAAGTGCCATAACTTTACTCAAAAATAGGTTACTTTTAGGCTAAACTGTTGTCAAAGCATAAAATAGTATATTACTCCATATCTTCAGCTCGATTAATCTTAATTTGCAGTTTTTTATTCTGCAGCAAAAAGTATCAATGATATTTTGCAAATTGTCCGTAAAACTAGCATTTGGCCCACACTGAGGCCATTTAAAAAAAATGAAATACGGTCAATTATTCTAGAGCCAACATCTAGACTCAATTTCAGCGAATACTCCAAGATGTGGTGCTTGTTACGAACCACGAATATATTAAAAGTTTGGTATTACTTCTGCCCACCTCTAAATGTCTCTTTTCTGCAGATTGTTGATGCTGTGCAATTTCTCAGTTGCGATTCTCTTAATTTGGTCGCGTCATTGCACCATGTACAAGTGTAGCATTGGCGTGCGTCACCTAAAATAATGACACAATTAACACAAAGCAAAGCTTTCCAACTTTATTTTATAATTCGTTACAGTCTTTGGAGCGGAGGATAAAATCGTTTGAACATCAATCTAAATTTGTCCAAGATATGGATCGCTTGCAAAAATAAAGATCGTGTATTCAATCTCCAGTCATATATATACGAGCTTCGCAGAATCTATTAAACAACGAATCGTAGCATTAGGCATTGTCTTGTTTATGTTTTCCAAACTTGGATATTTACTCCCGAAAATATTTAAAAATATCATTTCAAAACCGGCCCCAGCTTCTTATTCGTTGACATTAAAAATAATCGTTATTGCTTTGATAGAGCAAATTCAACCAAAATCGATTGCTTTTGTCGCTATAAATGAAAAACCGCACTGCATTTTGCGAGTTTTTGTTCCTATGGCCGATTCACGATTGATTCGAATAATCTGTGCTTCGAATCGAATTGCCCAGCCCTATAGTCTTATATTGCAACTAGGTATCCCAATTCCGATACACTCATTTAAAATTCTTATCATTTATAAATTTTTTGAAAAAAATTGTAGACCCCAAGACAGGTAGGAAAATACCCCCTCACTACAAAAAATAATTACACGCATCGACCTGCGTTTTTGAGCAGTTTTAGTTAACCACGATTCTGTTTAAAAAAAAAAAATATATATAAACTTTATCACGGGAATGAAAAAAAAAATTATTCAAATATTTACCAGATACAGCTAATATAATGATCAGATATGTTACCGTAAACAACTTCATATTCATCTATACTGCAAAAATACAAGAACAGTGTATTTTTAAATTTTACTTTATCTGGCGAGAACAATATTGAAAGAGAATGGCCAAACACTCGTATATGAGATACTAAATAGTTTTGCAATGGCCTAGTGGTTAAACATGTTGGCATAGCCTCGGAGAGTCCGGCTCGCTTATCCATGCCCAACACTCAACCCAGGGTGTAATAACTTGGGTAGGCTAAGCCAAACAGGAAGAGATCATATCTTTCCAGTAATTGTAACCCTGCCCGTCTATAAGTGGCCGCTGTTACAGGACCTTGGACAGGGTGATCCACTCTAAGAAGTGGCTATAAAAAAAAAAAAAAAAAAATTGTATTGTGTATCTCAAAATGATACGGGCTTCAGAATACTCCTAACGTATTTCTTGCTGGTCTAAAAGGGAAGCACAGAAGTTCTAGTTCTTTTTACCATTGCCCAGGGCAAATACCACCTACTGCATTTTACCATAGCGGTTCAGTTGAGTTTGGGATGTTTTCCGCTTAGAGTGCAATTGCTGGTACTACAGCTTTTGGTAATTCTTTGCTACTTAGTTGCTGTTACTCGAAATCTTTTTAGGCACTGCTTCCGGCTTGCTCAGATTAAATTTCAATAAAACAAATCGCTGATGTACTGTGTCTCTGTGCCACATGACCAACAAATTAATAACTATCTGAACCTGATGCGCATTCCACGACCGAAAAACTACGTCAAACAATCATTCGTTATGTATGGGTCACAGATGGACCGCGCCGCTGAGGCCTATCATTGACAAAGAAATATTTGTGATTCTAATTATTGCGGACAACAAAACTTCGCTTCCCAGTCCTATCCTTGGCCTTTCCCCATCAACAACCGCGCTGAAAATGAGCTTTACAAATGTACGCTGCTTTGTTATACCTAGATACAGGAAAATGGAAGTTTTTTCTTCCGCATTTCGATCTATTGAATAAGTTGGCGCTGAAAATTTTAAATATATTTATTATATAAAAGCTACAAATGCGGAATTATGAATCGACCGTTTTGGCTACTGATCCGGGCCTGTATAAATTATATTAAGGTTTCTGCGCTTCTACCTTGATTTTTCTTAGAACTTGGTTTGAATATTAAATGTTGTTTTGGATTAATTAGGAAACGTTAATAAAATCGTTGTCATTATCAATTTTAGCTTTAAAGTTTGCTTACAGTGTACCTTTAAACGAATTTCCACACTTTTTGATTTATTTCAAATTTCAAAATGCTTTTCTGTAAACTGTGCACACTGCCCTACGTATTGTCGGTGGCTCTCACGGAGACGAAGGCAGCTCGAGCATTGTGAGTAAGGAATATACTATGCCATTATTCTGCCAATACCGATACTTGAGATTTATCAGGTGTTAGCGAAGTCAAACTATTAAGACGTGTCATTATCCCACCAATACTGGCGAAAAACGATTTTCAATCTATGGAACCTTGCAAAAAATAATCCAAACAATGTTCATCCTCATCTGTTTGAGACAATCATTATTTGCCTCCTAATTAAAAAACTTTTTTTCCCCCTAAAAAAACCCTTGACATAAGTCTTTTTTCACTGTAAATTATCGAGTATCGGCTTCTTTTTAGCCTTGGGACCGATGACGAGAATTCAAATATGAACAACCATAGCAACGCATATAAATACATCGCCAATAGCGACTTTAATTACTGTTGGGTGCAATTTAGCAGATAATGAAAAAAATATATTGATTCAATCGTAGCTTTATTCTGTTGCAAAACAGGTACATAAAGGCGGATGGCAAAAGTTGAAACTAGCAAAAGTTTTAGGTGAGAATGCTGTCGGAGATAGTTTCTGGGAAAATGCTAATCATTATAAAAAAAACAATATTTTTCCGTTCATGATCATTTCATTTATAGGTCAATCATAACAATTCAACCAAGAGTATTATTTATTCGAGGGTTAACACCACTCGCTGCACTTTAAATAAAATAACGGTAAAAACTGCATGCGCTTTCTACATAGTATATTACATCTCGCAGTAGCTTTTCGCAAAGCGAAAATTTCCAGAGGAAAGCCTATTGTATCCGAGGCTATTGTAACTGCTAATCCGGCATGAGGAAATTCCGTTATCAAAACAAAAGTTTTCCGCCGACAAAAAATTTTCCAAGCATGATCCACGGATAGTGTATACATGCTTATGTATTATTTTTACTTGTTATGATCTATACTAAACTTTCATAGCTTTGTTTTGTTTGACTGTGAAAAATGCGGCGATAAATTAACATACACACTGGCATGTTCGATACGAAAAGTGGCGGGAAAGGCAAACTTTGCTATTGAGTGGCTGTGGGTTGGTTCACTTTGGAAGCTGCTTCCAGCTTTGGTTAGAGTGAATTCCAATAAAAACAAAAAACAAAACTATACACCAAATTATGACACCATAATGATCGTCGGGATATTAAAATATGAATTATTTTTTCATAAAAAGTGAAATATTATTAATATTATCGAATATTTACAATATAATCGAAAGAATTAACTGCTTGTTTGCAGTTAAAAATGCATATTTCCCCGCCGGAAATTTGGTTTTGTCAAGATTACAGCACGCATCGGTGCGATCTATTACTGGTTTCCTAATCAGACATTTTATTTTGACAAGCGTTAAGGAAAGATGGTGTGAAGGCGCGATCCACCAGTAACCTGTGCTCAATAGTACATGCTCAGAAAAACATTTTCTGACTGGCTCACGCTCAATTTCGAATTGAACGAACTTTTTTACTGTGATCCCGAAGCCCAATCACTGTTTGACTAATTTGGCGTAGCGGGCTCGATGGCTTAGGGGTTAGCATCACAGGTTGGGGATCTCGGGTTCGAGTCTTGACGAATTCGGCTCATTAATCCATTCCCACTACTCAACACAGGGTGTAATAACTTGGATAGGAAAGGCCGAACAAGAAAAGATGATATCTTTCCAGCAATTCCAACCCTGCCCGTCTATAAGTGGCCGCCAGTACAGGTACAGGCCTTGGGCAGGCTACGGGAAAAAAAAATAATTCCCGCCCCGTTGACTCCCAATCGGAAATTCTATTTTGTCAAGAATGAGCCACAGATGAACCGCATCCTGGCAGTGCGATCCATCGGTGACTCATAACAAAAGATCCTAGGAATAGGGATTTTTGACTTGGGTAACCCATGCTAATCGTTCACTTCAAGTTGAATCGGGCGAACCGGGAAAGGTTGTGCTTCACAACCACCCCATATAATCAGAAATGTTATTTTGTTGAGCATGACACACAAAGAGGCCGAGCCTCGACGACATGTCTCAATACCCGCTAGTATACCATTAAGTACTGTGTTCGGCATCTTGGCCCACTGAAATAAGTGACCAAAAATATTATTTGGTATTCAGGAGAGGTCGCACGTCCATTGATAAGTTAAGCTTTCAACGAGTGACACAACTATAATTTTGAATTCAATTTTTTTTACAGTAAGATAAGTCGGTCACTGGATATGATTGTAAAAATTGGTAATTGCATATTGTGAAATAAACTTCATTTCATTAGGACTAACCGAATGCCCCTTTTGCGTTTATTGGTATCTCTTAAACACAAAAATTCTTGCATGTATTGAAGTGTTTGAAATGAATAGCGTTAGTTTTATCGCACATGTCCGAAATTTTACAAAGAACCGAAATCTCTCTAACAGCGGCAATGAGACTCGCAGGATCAACACGGTATTTGAAAATTCTTTCTCCAAGATATGGATTCAAGCCGTTGCTATTAGTTATATCACTTATGTACTTGAGCATATTTCGTTGTACAAACAAGGCGCCTATGCTAATTTGATATTAGCACTACAATGACATTTGTAATTTTGCTACTTAAAACCATTAATACGGTGTTTCAAAGATAAAATAATTTAAATAATAGCAATAATAAGAAAGAGTAATATTAATGAATATACTATTATAGTATTATTAGTATATGCTTTGGAATATTAGAAGTGAAATAGCAGCAAATAAAGTCAGAATTAGCGGAACATTGGAATGGGCAAATTCACAGTCCTTATATATAAAAAGAGAGAAATATAGGCATCGGTAATTCTCGACTTTCATACTATCTGTTTGAACACTTCACACCCATGTTTGCACTCAAAGCATATTGGAAACTAGTATACTTGGACCAGTGAAAGTTGGCACTCGAATGGATTCAAATGTACAAGGTACTGTACAAACGTTCGGTGGGTGAAAACATAGCTTGCGCGGGTACAAATATACTGGAAGTAAGGCGTCTAGGTTAAAAGACTTTGATCCCGGACAAGCCCACGGGTGAGAAATCACTACCTAGTTTTTCGATATCGGGAGATGAATTAGAAATATGGTACTGATACTTGTATAAATATCAAAACATCGTTAATGTGTAAGGCGTAGAGTAAAATATACTCGTGTGTCAGCTTGATCCTCCATTGCTTAACCATTGTTTCTCTGAAACAATCAACAATCTTTTTTCAGAGTTCATAGAGACTTGGTTGACTTGATATATTTTTGTCAATATTGCGTCACAAATCAGATTACCAATTAGTATGAAGATAAAAACAAATACCATCATGTTCTATTTCAACAATCATTAGAGTTGTTCGACAACAGTATTCTTGAAACAAACTAGGCTATAGATATGAGCACGGCATACAATCTTGGAGCACACTTTGTAAAACATTATTATTTTACGACGATGAGCAGCAACGAGTCAGAACAGTATGAATTATATGTAAGTACTCATAAGCAAAACTTTGTTAGGTTTAGCGTAGAATTATCATTCTCATATACCTTTTTCAGTCTCAAAATAAAAATATTTCGATCATAAAAACTGTAAATGTTCCAAGCACCTCATTTTTGAATGTTAAAAATTTGGTAGTTCGTAGTGGTGAAATTAGAACTTTGACGAAGTTCTGGGGCAAAATTGTGAATAATTTCAGTGATTAAACTGCGATTTCATAATGGACTAAGGCCACAATACACGTTTACGTAGGTTGTATTTTTACTAGGTTTGTTTTATTTCACCCTTGCGTTTTACGTTAGCGCAATGCAACGTTTTCCAGCGCAACCGAACGGTTTGTGTGAATGCAATTAGCGCACAGCATTGTATCCGTGTATTGCCATTTTCATTCTGTTACCAGAAACACAACGCAATGCATCGGTAAGACAACTCCGTGTGTATTGTGCCCTGTAAACAGGCAAGATGACTAAAACTAGCATTTTTATGATATATCACTGCAGCATAGGGAAATTTTCAAAATACAATTTAGTCTAAAATGGCTAAATATTGAAAATACCTACTTCATGCCAAAGACGCGTATATTTTGTTTGGACAAGGGGTATGACAGAACCCTCCATTTCAAATGATATGACGTAATTGCATATAACAGCGTTTTATGTTTCAGTTGGATATTTCGTGATTACAATTTGAGTCTGAAACAATTATCGGCAAAGAAGCGATCATGACGAAACTTATGGTATTTACACAACTAACAAACTATATACTATAACGTATCATTTTTTCTTGGGTTTAGAACCATCTGCTATGGCCAGTCGTGAACCTACCGGGAATGAGGGGGTGGGGACTTATACCCAACAAACCGCTAGGTTGGGGACCTTTAAAGTGCCTGTATATCTGTTCTATTTCACAGCATCGGCCTTCTGGACAGCAGGACCTCGCTCAAGCGATTGGGCCACTGAGCCAGACATGAGGGGTTTATTTCCTTCTCTCTTTTTTGCGGTGCTTCAAATTATTTGCTATGGCCTGCCCTTGAGCCTACCGTTTGAGGGTGGGGGGTTATACCCAACAACCGTTAGGCACGGACCTTTGTAGTGACTGTGTATCTGTTCTATGTTACAGCTACCCGCGAGAGTGCCTTGCTGAGGGGTACACACGATGGTGAAACGGTCAAGTATCGAACAATCGACCTTCCGGACAATACGATAACACTTAACCGACTGAGCCGCCGAGGGGTTTGATTTCTATTGCCAACTAATAGTCACAGGTGGACAAGGCTTCCTTGCTGACATTTTGAAATGCTGTGTAATAATAGTGTACCCTTCCCTAGATTTCCAAAATTCTGACTCGAATATTTTCTCTCTCCGCTAATCAATCACCAGTATTATGAGGGATTATTATGAGTGCAACAAAGCTACTCTTCATTCAAAAAATTATTTTTTTGTCAAGCTTAAGTCACAGATGGACCGTACCTCGACGGTGCGATTCATCGGCGACTCATACTTAACAAAATATTTTTAATAGAGATATTACAGACTGAATCAAATTTTTGACAGATTTACCGGATCAGATCTACCGGCAATAAAAACACTGCGGGTTTATGTCAATTTTGTTTCCGGAATTCCCTCCAAACCCCCCCTAACATTGGAATTTTTATCCTCTCCCCACTAGTATTTGTGACCTTATGCCACCACCGCTGGAGCGTATTTTACCTTCCTTTTGATTTTTTTTGAGATCATGTTATGTGATATATTTATTTGTATCGTTTCCCTTTTGTGTAGACAGAGGTTTCGAAATAATATTCCAGCTATAATCTTTTTTGTAGCTGCATGCATGTATATTAACTATCATATTTTTTTTCAGAATCTACCATTCAAAAACATTAAATATAAAACATCAAGCATAGACACCCAGCAATTTGGTGGACTTGACGATGGAATCATGCTGAAATAGGTTCTCGGCCAGTTTAAGGTAATAATTTTTTCTATGGCATGGTTCTAAGAGGCCTAAAAGAGACTATAGGCAAAGAGCTTACATAGAAGGTGGTGCCGACAAACACACCCTAAGCAGAAGATATTTTCATAGAACTATAGTAAAGAGCACTGAGTGGTACCTCTGTTCTGGGCAACGGTAAACCCATCTGAACCGTTCCGTCGTCCTTTACGATACGTATGAAATATATTGAAGACAAGGTCCATACGTTTGGTTTAGCATATTAGGCATGGTTTCATCCTTGAAAAAAATATTTAATTTGGTGAGTACGGATCACTCATGGAATGCGTCGTGAATTGTAGTCTGTTTTGTCATATGTTCAAAAAAATTTGAGAGAATATGTGTGGTAAGAAAACGAAATAAACAAAATCGATATTATATTGACAGAACAGACAACTCGTTCAAGTTCAAAATGGTTGTTAGCGCGATAATGAATTGCTGAAATTAGTAAACGTATAGTTTAATACTCAGCCTAATTCGCAAAAAATGCAAATTGAAAGATCGAAATTTTGTGGAAAATATGAAGGTTAGCTTTACGATAGAAACCATTATTTATATTTTAAAAAAATCTTTCATTTATCAATTATTTACATTTTTCAGACGGATACCGACCCATTCGTTTGTACTACGAAAGATAAAAGATAGTTATATGGTGACGAACGAAATATTTCGACTTTCAACTTTAATTTCGTTAAAAAAGTTAATAGCCAATCGAAAATTTATTTTTGTCAAGCTCGAGTCACAGATGGACCCATCAGCGACCTACTATTTCTGACCGGGTAAAAAATCATGTAACATGAATTCATATTTGCTGTTCGTGCTTCGATTTCGTTGAGTTGGAAAATGCAACAGTAGTGGGAGACCCACATTGTAGGGATCCCACTTTCGGAATTTAAATTCGAATCAATTTGAATACATGTCTGAAACGGATGATTCGAATATTGATTTCTTTTTTAAGAGTGGACAACCAAATCGGAAAAATTTCCCAAAATATTTTGCTAAGTATGCGTCACAGATGGATCGCGGCGAATGCTTGACAAAATAAAATTTCAGATATAGAGAAAAGTTCGGAACAAAATTCGATCGAATTTAATAAGTTTTTTAACCTATTTCGCGAAACGGCGTATTTCAAATCAATCAACGTAATATAAAAAGAGTTCCGTGAAATTATTTAAAAAAAAAAATTAGATTCAGATAGGGTACATTCGAGATTCGATTTGAAAATAAATGTAGCTGTAGTCGCAACAGAATTATTTTAGTTTTAGGTTCAGTTTGTCGTGTGTGAGCGAACCGTGGTCTATACTTTTGATTGTGATGATTTTTATCAAATGTTTTTGTGCATTGATAGTAAAGTGAATCTGGCCAACCCAAGAGGGAGAGAGGGTCATGAAGTTGGCATCCCAGTTGGCATATCAGCGTTCGCCTTATTCAACGTCGTTTAACGAGAACTCAATAACAGAATCTTGATATTGACTCGGGACTTATTTATTACCGACAGAAGCTCCGTTATGTTGCTTGTTTTCCATGAAAATACAAATTTGAATTGATATTCAATGCTATAGTCGTGAACGATGGGGTGCGATGTGTGTATTCATTATTTCCACTGTCCTCACCCTTCCTATTCGATCTCAGAAAGTAAAATGATTTATTACAGAAATAATAGCCGCAAAAAATGTTGCTCTAGACAGTGTATACCAAATAACAAAAATATATAATAACGTTTTAATAGTAGCTGTGAAAAAATAACAGTGATCTACAGTACTGATAATAGTATTAAACAACCCAGGACGGAACCTAGATGGATTTTGTGCTCATAGCAAAATCCATTTTTAATCCATGCTAGGAGAGCACAAAAAAGAAACAGTCGATAAATTCATCAAAACTAGACATAGACTGAACAATGCAATTAATATCATTACTATTGGCCAGACCTACTCACCATATTGGGCCAGGCCTAGGAAAGGCATAATATAGTATTTCAATATGTCTTAAGTACCGGTAGTCCCTGCTATGGTATGAGATTTACTTTTTAGTCGACAAGAAAAACAATACAACCATAGAACGAATATGTAACCCAGGTACAATTTTTGGTGTGTATTAAAAGGATACTAGGGCGACTAAAAGGAAGCAATGAAGTGGTAGATGGTTTTACTGTCGCCCAGGGCGGATACCACTCACTGCACTTTTTACCCTGTCGGTTCAGTTCAGTCTGGGAAGTTTTCCGTATAAGGATGGGATTTTATTTTTATCCGACGAAAGAGGAAAACCTAGAATACAGCTTAAGCATATGGCGAACCGCGACCGCTTGTGCAGATAGCAGTTCCGAATCGGGGTGAATGTTTTTTTTCTGGTTATCCCCATTTTCAGGGTGCAAAATTATAAATAATAAAAAAATGAGATAAAATGATACCAGAGTCCTTATTTTCGTGCATTTGTCGAAATATATTTTTATTTTTTCCAATAATTGTGTCCCATCAACATTCATTTTGTTTAGTATTTATCCATTCAGCGAGGCGTCCACCAGACCTTTCGCATATCATCCCTCGTGGGATTCGAATCTGCGACACGACGATCAGAAATGCGCAGCTCAAACCGGGCAACCCGTATTTTTTTTAGACAGTTGGATGCTATGCGAGGTGACCGGGTGGGCTGGTTTTCTCGTGTAGATTCAGGATCAGGGATTGTCAGGCGTTTGATTAATCTGTTATCAGCGTGAAGCAACGCAGAAGTTTGTTTGCAAAACAGGCACTTTTTCAGCAATTCAGTCAGTACGTACCGGTACCTGGTGGAGAATCAATATTCACACAATCTGCACTGGCAGAACAGCTACTCAGACACCCGTAAATAATTTAGCAATCGTTCAAAGTTTCACGATTAAAATGTCTCATTTTGGATATCCTATAGCAATAAACAGATAAGATTGTGGTAGAAAATTCAAAATCGTCAATACTTGGTACTGATATAAACACTCTGCACTGTAAAACAGCAATGTTCAGAGTGTCAATGGATTTTTTTCCACATGAAAAAAATTAGGCTAAATAACAACTCTATTTCAAACACCCAAAAGAAAAGAAGATTTTAGCCAAACCGCTGCCATTTTGCATTGTAAAAGTCGAACAATACCTTTCTATTGAATCGATATCGCTTTGGGAAAACGCTTCGAGCAATAATATCTTGCATTTGAATTCTATGAGGAAAATTATACGTATATGCAAGTGATTCGCTGGTCGCCTCAGCAGCACACGATGTTTAACATAAGCACTGCTTATGACTTCCTCCACCAACCAAGTTCATGCATCGGAAAAATATAAAAAAAACTTTCGGAACTAGTGTCTGCACAAGAGGCTGTGTTACGTCACATGGTTAAGTCTTTATTGACTTTTCTTACCTGCAGCACAAAAAGTGAAATCCTATCCTATCCTTAAACTTTTTAAACTAATAAAATTTTCAAATTGAGTTCAAACTGCCAAAATAAATAATAAATAGGTTAGCTGTACCATTTAGAATATTTCATCTGTCTGAAGAGTAGCAAACTGCTTTATGCATCATGTCACGCCAGGGCACATACTCGTACGTTGAGGCATTTATTCAAAAAACAATTCCCAAAATAAAGGAACGCGATCTCAAGAGTTTAAAAACATCATTGCGGAATAAACCAATAATGCTTGTTGGAGAACAGAAGAAAAATAAGAAGAAAAATAAAAAACGAAGTCAAAAAAGAGTTAAGAATAGAATCATTGCAAGACCTACCAATACAAATTATAGCGATTATGAAAAACTTAGAATTTTATGGAAAGAATACATCACAGACCTATTATCGGATTATCAAACTTTGAAATCTGGGGAATCTGTACCATCGTTGGATAATAAAAATGCCCAGGAAGTTTTATTAAAGGCAGATTATCATGGGGCAAATCTTACCATAGCAGATTCGCCTTGTAAATCTCTCCACGGTGTACACGGAACTGTGCTACAGGTAAAAACGTTTTATTTAGAATTCGTTTTAAAATAAATTTTGCTTGAAATAAATATTCTTGAGTGTTTTTATTTAATCACTGCATATTTGCCTACAGAAATGTAGGTCCCAGATTGGTGCATATTCGGAAAATTATAAAACGTAAATAAGAAATTTGATTTATTCAAAGTTTTAAATATATTTGTTTAGAGCATTATTTGCTGATTGTGCAGCAAGATCATGACAATGAATTTAAAAATACCTCAGTGGCAAAAACTTGCTGTCCTGGCAGCTTATTGACCTTTCAAACACTGAGTTTTGATCTGAAGAAAATTGATTGAAAAGACAATATTGAAAAAAACATCACAAATCATTGGCATGATGTTATTTCCATTGTCTGACAATGTTAGTGATTAGATGATGTTTTAAGTTTTGCCTAGAGTAAATTTAAGGCTGCTATGGAATGGCTTGAAAGCGTTCATGTTTTATTATTTTGAAAAATGCATCATGGTTTTTAATTTCAAAGGAAAACAAGATTTTAACACAACATGTTGCTTGGGAGATATAAAGCGTACTATAGTAATAATTGCCCCTCATTCACAATTATACCTACCGGTATGTAAGTAATTCTTTTTTTTTTCAGGAAACAAAGAATCTATTCCTGATTTGCACCAGGGAAAACAAATTAAGGAAGATCCCAAAAAACAAGACTATATTTACATTTGAATATTCGGGATATTTAATTACTTTATTTGGCTCACAATTTTGCTTCAAACCATCACATAGACTCATGAAAAGATTTACAAAAAATCCAAGTTTGAAAGAGTTGTTACGATGATGAAGAACTAATGCCCAGAGTGGGTGAAATATTCTGTCTTGTCAGTTCGGTACTAAATCCAATCCACTGTGAATAGGAATAACATTGGTATTTGCTGAACGCGAAATTTGTACAACGTCACAAACATTCACCAGTACGTCGAAATACTGGTTTTATTCAAAATTTATGAATGAACAGAACTACCTAGATTATTCTATTTTGTCAAACAGTACAGCAGCATGGACTGTTCCAGTACCGGTACACAAAAATGGGATTATTGGGTATCTATTACTTTTCAGATAGAGTTAGTAGGTATGTGGCATTCATTACTACCCTTGATTCTTTGCTGGTTATTTTGTCTAAAGTCCAAACTAAAAGGTATTTCATTGATGTATTTATCTTGAAAAAGTCTTACATAAATAATCAAAACATACTGTTATAAAAGTTTTATTTCATCATGATCAATAATATTTGCCATTGTAGTTTATCAGTGGCTTTTGTTCAACAAGCATTTAGATTGTTAGGTGGTAAATATGTATCAGCAATGGTTTGTCATTCTACCATTGCATGCAATTTATTTTTTCCTTGTTATCACGTTAGTGATAATGCCAATCCTGTGAGGGATGATGATTATATGCGTGAGGTCAGCTGGACGCCCCGCCGGTGCACGGTGGTTAACGTAAAGCCCCTAACGGCTTCCTCCACCAACCAGGGTCATGCACAGGAAAAATCAGAAATACGTTAATCAAATACCTTCCCCCAGATTCGGAACTGGTATCTGCACGAGAGATCGTGGTTTGCCATATGGTTAAGCTGTATTCTCGACTTTCCTCTTCGCAGGATAAAAATGATATCCTATCCTTAACGTTGGTCATTTACCAAAATCTACTTGGTACAGTATACTATTGAATGACATCAATTTCATTTTAAATGGTCTTTCCAGACTCATTGATATATTTTTTGTTTTATTCTGTGTCAGTTGTCTAGTCGTATCCGTTAATTGTTTTCCTTCGTTCAGTTGTTAATTGTTGTTGAGTGGAATTCAAAAAAAAAATATATACAAAATTTTGTGTTTATCAAAGATTATGATTTTAGTGCAAAAAAAACAAATATGATATAAAAACATCGAATTTGAACATCTCATATCTAGAACCATTATCAATTATATTGAATTTTGATTCTTTAAACTAAAATCCCTCAACATCATGAGTTTATTGATGTAAAATGTTTCATTTCTTGAAAAATTTCGATTGCTACTAGGAGTATTCAAGTAAAGTATATTTGGTGCTAATCAATCCATGGAGAAAACTATGTTTGATTAATTTTCAATCATGTCATTGTCACTATTTGCATTCCTTTAAAATTGTATTTTTGAATTTAGTCATGGTTAATTGTTAATATTGATAAGATAATATTTTGTGTCTGAAGTAACGCTGGAATGATTTTTTCGTGAATCATGGAATTTGTCAGAAGATTATCAAAACTGAATCCTGCTTCAGTCTGTAAGTAGCTTTGTATATCTTCGAAATTTATTCCAATCGTACATTTTAAATATATTTAATCCTATATTTCGGTTGTTTTTGTCATGAATCTGCAGAAATGCGAACTGTTCTGTCTAGGTGGTGGATTCATATTGAGTAAATAAAAAATTTAACATCATCTTTTTCAGCATTTGTAATCCCAAGCTGCTGTGCATCAACTGGCGGTAAGGGAACGACTAAGAATTTCAAGAGAACAAACAGGCGAAGGTACAGAGGAATAAAAGTTGATGATGGTTAGTAGAAATCTTTAGCGCATTAGGTGAATTTGAAGTTAAATTTTTGTTTCATTAAATACCTTAATATACGGTAATTCATGAAACCTGTGTTCAGACTGGCAGCCACTGGGCTACTCAAAGACCTGAAGAAAATGGGTTCCACCGGAGGACAATTTAGCAACTTGGATATATTCCAGGATGTAGATGGGGGATTAAAAATATCTGTTTCTGGGTGTCTGGTAGTAATCAAATTGTGCAGAAGGGTTCAAAATCATCAATACTGCTATGAAATAGCAACTTAGAAAATCTGAGGTTTACAGGATCGGCTTGAGTTTTGTCAATTTTTTTTATGTATGCTCAATCTTATCATGTGTTGTTTGAGTTTTTGTAATGTAAGAGAAGTTTACTTTTCTTTATGCCTGTGATGGATAGGGGATCATGTACTCTGCCATTTAGGTCATTGTGTGTCTTTTTTTTTGTTTGATGCTATAATCAATTATTAAACATTATTATTATATTTGCAGGTGATTATGTTTACCCTGGATACCTTCTAGCATCTCAGATTCACAAAGTAAAGTACTATCCAGGATCAAATGTAAGTTGCATAATTCATGAATACAGCTCGAAGAACTCCAGTGGTTTGGGCTGGCGCAGGCAAAGGAATTGCTTTAAACATATTTTCTATTTGTTGTGAGAGTCTACTCAGACCAAACAAGGGAGCTGTAGATGTTTTCATCATCACTAACTGCAGTTTTGTTTGAAATGTTTTCGATTTGAAGCGTAGTTGATACATTTTATAAAAGCTCTTACCACAATTTGTAAGTTTTACCAATTACCTTCGATCACATGTAATATGTTCTGATTTGCATATCCCTGAGAGGCGACAAAGGTGACATGAATTGATGAATAGAAGCACAGTTCACCAAATTATAAATTTTTTTTAGTATTCACACTTCTCTGTATCTCAAGATATGCACATGCAGCTGAAAGTCTCTCCAGTGACTACTGTAGTTAAAAAAATTTTCATTATAGTACACTAGGAGTGTGAATTAGCAACTGCACCCCAAGCATTCTTTCCAGAACTGGCCATTTAAGTAAGGCAAAGTGAATGTTATCTGCCCTGGGCATAGCAGAACCATTTTTTACATTTACGACTCATAGGTAATAGTAATACACAATTTCACAGCCTGCAGCTTTTAAAAAAGTAATATAAAATATTACAAAAAACTATTCCAGGTGATGATCGGGAGGAATATGTCATTGACAGCCTTGGTACAAGGAACAGTTCGAATAACGAGAGAAATTTTTGTGCCAAATCCTGATACAGAACTTGGACAGATGACAAAATCTATGCCGATAGGCGCTTTAATATATAAACCCACTATAAACATAGTGCAAGATAAAGAAGTGGGTGTTTTTAAACTAAAAGAGCAAATTTGATGATAGCCACCAAGCGAATAGAGAACACGATGGAAGTTTTGGAGCTTCGAGTCTTATCTGAACGGGCTTTGTGGCATAATAGAATTAACTCTTCAAAAATGAAAAACGCTGCGATGAATTTAGTCTCCAAATTTCTGAACGAGTGATAATGTTGGTTAGTTAGCTTTTTGCACAAATAAAATACTTCAAATATTTTAGTGTGTTTAGTCGACTATTCCAGTGGAAAGTGTGTAGACATCGGCATACCAGCTTCCGAAACAGGTTTTAATATTGTCGACATAAGAAATGTAAAGTACGGGTAACGGTGTTTGCAACTAACAGGGTTTATAATGAGCCTTGCTATCTCATTGTAAAGTTGAGGCTCTTAAGGCTATGGAGTATTGGCTGAGCTTGCCCATTTTACCCGTTCTTCGTTGGGGATCGAAATCCTTCAAGCACAGATAAACTCAACTTCGCCACTGTATTACTATGGGCAGTTTGGAATCAAATCCCCTTTCCGACAGCAACGTGTATTAAAATGTGCAACTGCACATATGGAACGAAGGGTTCCAAGAAGAAGAGAACAGTCAGCGACACAACATGGCAATAGATGGAAATCATTTTCGACAAAATTGTGATACCAGAATCGAATCCTGCGAAGTCGAAGTTTCGGATTCGTATAGTGTACTTTTCCGAATCCACCCGACGTGCCATACTGAAATGCCTATTCTGCTAGATGCAGAAAAGCTAGGTGGGTGGGAATCTCAGTGACCCATTCTGGTGCCCATGGAGTTCTAGATACGGACCCCAGGTCAGTCACAAACTTCACGAGTAGGTACATCACTGAATTAATTCTCCAACAAAGTCTTGCCACTTCCAGACAAATCACTTGGAAATTTCTCTCTAAAATAAACTATGCGTTCCTTTCATTGGTAACATGTTAACTGCAACGCTACTTGATATAGCTCTTGGTCACAAACTTTGAAGAACCCTTAAAAATTTTTTTTATCTCCGAGAGTGGATTTTCTACTAAGCATTCCTCACAAACCAAAAGTCCAACAATAAAATAACTGAGGATACGCTGGTTTAATAATGAAATTATTAGAGCCGATCAATTGTAGTAAAAAAGCATGAAGGCAAACTAAGTTCATATAATTAGACCTTTTTTGGTGCACAAAAATATACCCGACTTTGTTGCAAGTAAATAAAAGGATCAGGGATAAATTTTATATCCATCCAACACAGAAATCAATATGCACAAAGTAATAAGCAAGCCTAATGAATCTCATGCTTAGAAAGCAATGATGCAACACATTAATTTATTCAAAATCAGCAGGGGAAAGAAACGGAGAGGATATTCCAATAATAAGAAAGGATGTCTATACCAAATTGGCTCGATGCACAATCTAATAAAGGTCAGTATCTGAATAGTTGATATTGTAGAATTCGAATCAGAGTCATTTCACAGACTAATCAGAATGTTTGATTGGACACGAAAATGACTTGCTGAAATTTCTGAAGTTATTTTAAAATAATCTTAACATATCCATGATGATACTAGTGCCTGTCTCAAAAAATATTCATGATTGCTAACGAAACAGATTCGTAACATCATTAACACATTTAACAACATGTCTATATAGGATTTTAACCAAGCTTATTTGCATAGACATCCACGCCCTACTATTGTTGGGTAGTATTAGGTTGGGTACTGTCAAGTACACAGGTGTATATAAATAGGGAGCATTTGGCATTTTCTGAACTTAGTTTAATAATATTTGAACTGAAAGTTGAGTAGCAAATACATACTTAATGATCCAACCAATTGAAGTAACATGAATAATCCCACATTTGAAAAACAAAGAATGGTTAGAAATATAATAACGATCTTCACAATCGAGTATGTATCTGGATGCCAAATTTAAGTGGCATCAACCCATATACCATGCAAAATATTTTTGCATTGAGTCAGTGAGATGTGATCATCTGTAGCCCCTGCTTGACAAAAGCAATTTTTAATTGGTTAACTAGTAAAACTTTTTGCAATCGTATATTTTTTTGTTTAACCCCCGCATAGCAATGAAAATGAAACCAAGGGAGCACTGCCAGTGTAATTAATGGCTTACTAGTCCTTACTAACGGCACAAGTTTTGACCAAAATTTTTTGATAGTACTTGCAAATTTGATATGAAGACAAGATCCGAAAATTGATAAACAATATTTTGAGCAGGTTAAACATATCGACAGATAGGGCAAATTAGTCAACAAACACAATATTTCCTGAAGGCCAGAACTTCCAGATTGGTTGCACACAGGATTCATCTATTCACTCTTTTCTCCAAACTTTTTCAAGAGAAACATATCCAGTGACTGGCACATACAACATATTTTCGGAATATTTATCAGCCTCAAAATAACAGTACAGTTTCAACATTTTTTTTAAGAATGAAGAACTATTATCATGTTCAATTTGATAATTGTCGGCTTTTAATGAAGGAGAAATTTACTTTGGCGAATAAAGTCTCCTCGCAATCACACATGCACACATCAGATGTTTAACCATTGTGAATTACAAGTCTGAAGGTCTCGTTCGAGATAACATAAGTTCCGTTTAGAAACCGAAGCACAAACGTTTGAACGAAGTCTTTCGGAGGGTCATCGTCAGCCTGAATTGAAGAAAATAATTCTATCAGAAATTATACTTGCTTACATTCCAACACCTTTTTTTATCAAAATTCTCTCATAGCTACTATGATGCAAAGAGATTGACAAATACGAGTGGAATGTGCAATTAGTTACGACAAAAACCTCCTGTTACTGGCCTTAAGACGAAATTAAGACGGAAACAGAGTGAAATTCGCAGTTCTGTTTATGCTTTTTAGACCGGCTTGGTACTGGATGTATTTATTAGCATACTTTTCTGCCATGATATATTTAATTCGAATTAATTAATCGTACATACCGGTAGTACCATAGCCTGTAGTACCAAATTTATCCTGAAAAATTTAACTTCTGATTTGGATGTCCAAAAAATGCTTTATTATTAATTAATTCATCAATTGAATATTTAAAAAAGGCCTTTGTTCACATGGTTGGGTTTCATTCGAACCAAATTCTTCAGACATTATTTATCCAATCAGCAATGTGATGATGACAACTACATTTAAAGTTGAAATTAATAAACAAGTGACCACATATGTGACAAGATGTACTGGTACATAGGTGGGATATATTTAATGCAGACAAATGAAACGATGGTACAGACATATAGTGTCAAAAATTCAACATATAGTTTTTGTTTTACTCACTTTGAGTCGCCCCATAACTGTGACAACCACTGCTGTGTCGTTCTCGTAACCCTTTATAATTTGTGAATCACATGTTGTTATGATATATTGTACCGTTTTGAACGGAAGACTCTGACAAATATAATAAGAGTAAGTCTTAGATTACAAATGATCGGAATCTTTTTCCAAATTTTACAAGACTCACTATAAGCATAGTCTAGCTTCGCCAGGTATTGTTGGGATACTCCTTTTAAGTCAAAGATTAGAAATAATTCTGATAAATGTCCGATTTAAGTGACTTGGATACTTATTTCTATATTTCAATTTGATTCAACAACAGATATCCATGGTTAGTAAATTTGTTTTGTCCAGCATTAGAAACAGTGCCTCAAGCTTAACAAAAACATACTTATTATCAGATCAAATATTTTCAACTGCATAATTTCATTGGATATGTTAACGATTTTATTCTCTTCAGATTTTTACAAAAATTTGTAATGATATTCGATAAAGAAGGTGTCAAAAAGTGGCAACCCTAGTGCTGTATATTTTTGAAGTGAACATGGACAGAATCATGTTTTTCTTGAAAAAAGGCTCAAAATATTCACCTACCATAATCTTTTCCATAATTGCTCTCTTTCCTTCCACTACAGAATCTTCGAACGTCAAGGTTGTAAAATCATGCTGTTGAATGGGAAAGGAATTAGGTTTGAATCTTGCAGGTGCGACCTTTTGCCCTAACATATTTTTTTGTGCATCATAACCAGCAGGTGAAAGGAAACAAAAAACTGACAGAGATTTTTTTCCATCATTCAGGGCAGATATCTTTCACTGCACTCCATTACAGCAGTTCAGTTCTATAATCGAGGTTTTCGGTTTTCCACTTGGAGTACAGTGGCAGTGCATACTAACTTGTAGTTTTGGGAAATTTGCAGTTTAAGGTTTGATTTGTCGTAATTTCAACATTTTTTCGGGTTAGCCGAACAGACGTAGTGATTTATCAAACATCTATAATAGGAAAACATCAAATGATAGGCCACAAAAAAGGCACAATCTTGAAATAATACATAGGTATCGGAAACATGACTGAAGTAAATTTTTGCTTGAATTAAATACCGGTATATATTTTTAATACATCACAGCTATGAAGATTTATGAAAAACAAA
This sequence comes from Styela plicata, assembly GCA_963675895.2. NCBI lineage: Eukaryota > Metazoa > Chordata > Ascidiacea > Stolidobranchia > Styelidae > Styela > Styela plicata. The sequence goes on from OZ023152.1 coordinate 12,925,454, forward strand.
TCAGAAAGAATTAATCATAGTTCAAAATAACAGTAATATTCACTGTTTAGTCATCCTCAAATTAAGAATCTACTGAGAATTATTAAACAAATGAATGATTATTTCCTAACTCAGAATCATAAAAAGAATATTAGTATGCATATTACAATACCAAATACAAAATAAATAATGTTTGCTTCATGATTTATCTGCAAAGTAAGTTTTTCAAACAGGATTCAATATCCAGGATTTTAAAAAAGGTAAAAATTTGGATTCACCAAGGACTGACATAAATTTTGCTCCAAGTATAATCTCCAAGTTCTTCTTTATAAAATGTTGAAGGCATTAACAAGCTGAACCACCATATAGGATATGTACCTATGTCGGGAGTTGCAAAATATTGAGACAGATGTTGTGAATGATAATTGCACTTAGTGAGTTGAACGAAAAAAAAAAAATTCCAACCATAAAGCAGAAGGTTTGGACTTACATAAAGACTTTCAAGCATTGCTTTGTTAGATTGCATAACGCTATAATAATGTCTGGCAAAATGTTCTCCAATACTTGAAGCCTGAGACTCTTGTTGCTGGATCTGTTGGCTCGCCATCCTCAGCCGCTGCTAAAACGTAACTCAGCCAGTGATGATACCAGAATTCTTTCGTAGTTTGATGTAAAATACTGTTAGACAGTTAGTTGCAGGCTAGGCTATATATAAGCAATATATTATGGATAATATCTGAAATATTCGATATTAAAAACACACAATTATAACCATACCAGTCTGTATATTCAAACAAGTATGGTGGATATAAATTTAATTGGAAAGGCTGCAACAATCAGGTATATTCACGTCTTTTACATTATGTACTGTATTTTTTTTTCAAAAATTCGCACCAACAAAGCCGTGGGTATCGCTTGAAAAGAACCAACTAACATCGGGCATGTATATTTTAAAGACCTCATGAATGCAAAATGCAGGGGTGTCGGTCAATTTGTATATAGGAGAAAATTGACATTGGGCATTTTCGTATCCTTGCCAAAATTTTGTGGAAACTTTTCTACTTACAAACTATGAATAAGGCAGAAAGAGTATCAAATTCGCAAAATTGGTCATATCGATAAAAATCATGAAAAATTTAATGAATGATTTAACAAAATTAGCAGACAATTCAGCGCCTGTTCTAATAATACACACAGATTTGAAAAAGACATTTGATAATGTCAACTATGACATGTTGCTCTTAAAATTGGAACACTATGCAATAAGAAAAAAAAAATCATTATGGGCTCAGTCATTTTTAATAAATCGGACACAGAGAGTATTAACTTCAGAAAGAGAATGAGGTTCCTGGCGGTATCCCACAAGGTGCTGTAATTTCAGGGCTATTTTTTTTGCGCTATTAAAGACTGATGCTCCTGGGTTCCCGGTTAGCTCGATCGGTAAAAGCGTTGGGACTATGCTTCGAGCTAAGCATATCTGTTCGCCATGACACAAGTTTGAATCTCGAGAGGGATGATGATTATATGCGAGAGGTCTGATGGACGCTTCAACGGTTCATATAACTGCTGACGGCTTACTCCACCAACCAGGTCACGCACAAGAAATATGACAAGCCAAAAAACTTCATTCGGATTCGAAACAGGTAAATGAAATCCTATCTAAACTCTCATACAATCCAGTATAAAAAATCAATCACATTGTTTTAACAAGTACAAGTGAAGCGAATTAAGTGAAGTGATAGGATAGTTGTGAGTGATAATTTCAAAATTCATACCCAGTTTGATAGAGCATGTAAGCAAGCAAACAGGGAAATCAACAGAATAAGAAGAATATTCAAACCATAAAGGCTGAATTTTCGTGTAATTAGCAAGAAACATTTGTTGGACAAGAGGGTCCGAGAGTCTTTCTACACACATACACAAAGGTCAAACTTCCTCGGACAAGCATTTTCAACATTTCTATAGCATGCTTTTAGCATATGGAACCACTTAAGCAAAGGCGTAGTAGAAGAGTAGGTAGTTAATCCTACGTTAACCCGATCAAGTGTAAAAAACATTTGTTTGATAAAAATTGGAATATTGTATAAAAGTGTGGAACCCTACGTGTAACGGTGATCAAGAAAAAATGGAAAAGGTCCAGAAGAAAATGACAAAGACTTTTGAATTATGACAAAGATGACACTCCATTAGCGAAATAAAACATTAGGATTAATACACACATGGAAAGAAAGAGGAGATATTATAGACATAATTTACAAAAACATAAACAATCCCGAATATTTTATTGACAAGGGAGAAGCAAAGTTTATTCGGTATGGTAATACTGAATAATAAAAGCCTAAAAGAGATCATGTGAACACTGGTGAAGGTAAATTCATATCCTCGTACAAATATATTTCCCGTGGGTTAACTCAGAACTAACAGCATATTTGTCAGTTGGTATCCACATGATATTTGCAATGGATTTAGGCCTACTGTTGGGGATGACTGGCTGAATGCTGTATGACCGATTTATCCTATACTGTATAGACAGTAGAATAAAATCCTTACCTACCCCTCTGGAGAAACTTTTTTTTTATATACAGATATACAACTGTAGTTCAAATCTGTGAGGACTGGATCTTAAGTTCCTATTAACAATGGAATAAATAGGTAAATTCCTGTGAACATTCGGCAAGGGTACGAATTGATCATTGGCTTTTAGAAGTTTTATATCGGTACGAATTGACCAGGGTACAATCTGACAGTATACTTCAAAAGAAGTAACCATGTCAGGTGGGTAACTATCCATATCTACTAATACAGAACAGGTGATGACGGTATCAAATAATCGGGTGGTTATCTCCAAGTTGACGAGTCTCATGAGGTTTAGTACCATATATCCGATTATCATAATAATTTCCCATGTTGCAAGCAACTCATCCTAACCAGAGAGACAAGACAATGGTTGCAGCATTGGCGCCCCCTAGTAAGGATGAGAATATTCTGCCAGTTTTTATTTTAATGACAATCGGGAATATGCAGTATGGTTCTAAACTTCACTACACCCCAATTGACTACGGTACCACCCCTTTTCTGTTCTGTGTTTCATATCATAGAATATTATTACAAATCCTTACTCCACATATTTTTCAAATATACAAATTAAATAGGTATAGCCCAGTCTGCCAGTTCTGAGTTATAACAAAGCAGTTCCATCGGCCTCAGCCCTGGCACCATCATGCCTACAAAATCAGAAATAGGCGCCCGACGTTCAGGTGTACTGTGTACATCACGCCATCAAAGATTAGTAGTAGTTTTGAGTTTATGATGCCTCTGAAATAGCAAGCTCAGGCAGTCAGCGAAAGCTTCCAGCTGCGCATCTCTGGCCGTCTTGACAAAGGTTAATTCCCCTGAAACCCCAGATCAGTCCAAGGTCTGAGGTGGGGTGGGGTGCCCAGTTAGCTCAATCGGTAAAGCGTTGGGAATACGCATCCGTCAGAGATGATGATTATACGCGACAGGCCTGCTGGACGCCCCGCTGATGCACACGGGTGGTTCACGTAAGCGCTACCTACGGCTTCCTCCACCAACCAGGTCCATGCACAGAAAAAATGAGGAATACGATCCAAAAAACCTCCACCCCGATTCGGAACTGGTATTTACCTGAACGAGCGGTTGTGGTTCGCCATACGTTTAAGCCGTATTCTCGGATTATCTGCATCCTGTCAGTATCCTACCTAGGTGGTTCACGTACAACGTACGTTAAGTCTGGGCCACCAAATTTGTCCATGCACAGTCGATACGATGACTCAGTCGGTAAGAGTAAAATGGTTTGAATAAAGCCTCGTCATCAACATGGGATCGGTATCCGCACGAGAATTCATGGTTCGGCAAGTGTTTAAGCCATATTCTCGATTTTCCTCACGAGATAAAAATGGAATCCTACTCCTATGTCAAAATACTAACAGTTATGTACAAAAATGGAGAAATGAATCATTGCCTAGATGGAAAGGTGGAGAAAAAAGTACCCCACAAAAATTCAACTTGGAGCTTCATCGCTCAAAAAAAAATATAACGAGTGACAAGTGTGTTTCATTTGAAATGACAGCTCCTCCTGATAAGTCAAAAGACCTTGTACAGAGATATGAAAAACACCAGACCAGAAGGTCAAATATCGAGATTTCAAGCACGAAGTGAAAAGTTTAGATGAGGAAGACTCTAGTGTAGTTGTGACAACATTGGAAACATCCTGCTTCTTATGAAGCGAGGATGAAGCCAAAAAAGGATCTCGTGAAGTGGCGTCCCTTTTTCAAATACCTAGAAGAACTAGAAAAGCAGGACCTCAATCCCTGCATTTTTGCGATAAGTGTTCTGGGCAGAACAACAATAAAGGTAGCAGTGACGATGGAGATCTTCAATTTTGAAGAAATTACCCTGAACTACTTCGTAACTGGTCATTTGCAAAGTGAAAATGACTGCTTACATTAAACCATAAAGACATTTGTCAAGAGAAGGAGAATTTTCAGCTTTTCTTTTCTGATCAACAACCAGTTTTCAATATTGGGCCCTCTTATGAAAAATCTGCATTCGTCAATGATTTAGTTTCGCGGTTGTGATGTACTGTACTGTGCCCGTTTATAACATAGATTAGTGTGAGTGTTGGATTACAGAAGACAAATCTTGGTTGATGAATATTTTTTGATGAAACCGCTAACGATAATTATACGTCTCCAAAAGCAGCAGTTTGGTCTGCTGCGTTTTTTGAAGGAAGACGGACAGCGGGAAAGCGTTTTGCGCATAATGGCTAGTAAAAGTACGTTGGTGATTGCACAAAATACAGCTTGTGGCAAAAAACGCATAGTCCTGTATTCTGGTAGCGTCATTATTTCCTTAATAACATTTATCGTCATTTTCGAATCATCCAAAAGCGCAGAGAAACAGAATTTGGAAGAAAAATTATCTTTCATTCCGCAACGGAAGCAATTGTTAAAAAAGCCCGGACGGTAAGATCCTTAGTCATCAGAACCTTGAAAACGCTTTATGTGCTTTGAGTTGAGTGTTTCAAGCTATCATATATTTTAACCAATTTTAAAAGTGCAACGTGCAAATTTGTTAAACTAGACGATTTTGAAACTGTGGGTCTAATCGACTGACATTAAATCGACTGACGTTTTTAAACGCTTGGGATACTTGGGGCTGTGAAGAAATCACTACGCTTTTAACTCCGCCCAGTCCGTTATTAACTTTATTTTCGCAACTTACCTACTTTTAATTGACAATTTATGACTTTATATCGGTGCATAGTATTTTTGAAGTTGTCAGTTGTTCGAAGACAATTCCATGGAACTTCATCAGTCGGATTTACAAAATTTTAACTAAGACAATTTCAATCAAGGAATTATATAGAGTAACAAGTAAATGATATATAATTCACGGGCGTTTCAGAAATTAGAAATACAAAATAAAAAAGGGAATTGAGATAACGAGGAACAATTTTCCAGTGTCCTTTTTCAAAAACGACGACGCAAGAATATGTAGACAATAAAGATGTCCTCACAGATAAACCCCGAGAGAGTTCAACGTTCAAAATAATGGGGAAATTTTTGGCCGATCAAAATCAATGTGAAAAAACTGGGAAAATAATCTTATGATCTCCACACTCACGAATCGACTTGTAGTTTCCGTATTTCAATTTGGAAAATCACAGCACAATCCTATATTCTTAATGCAGCATAAATATACCGAAATCGTTTAACAACAATCTGTTTCAACATCATTTCTTTATGCTTCGCTCCAACAAAAACCACAGCAAACAAACAGACTAGAATTTAAGCCAGTCTGGTGCGTTTATTGTTTCCAGGTCCAGGTCTTCTACGACTAAATTATCCATATATTGTTAAATACACTGCGTACTGCTCATATTCCCGGACTTAGCTACAGGGACAAACAAAATCGTCGCGGAGAACATTCTGAAACCTTTCATTTCATCTTTTGAAAAACTGCCGTATTTAAAAATAACATGGGAATTTCTGTTTTATTCACTCTTTATCAGTTTAAAATTCATTATGAATACATATAATCGAAAACACAACATATTAGACGCAAGTCGCATGCCCCTGCGGAGGAACTAGCGGTACAGGTTTTTCTTCAAGATTTAGGAAGAGAGGTACGGTTTTTTTTGTCAAAAGATTTTTGAGAGTTTTCGACGCAGATGTTTTTATACAAAAATCTCACTCTCCCCCAAGATTTTACACCGGTGGCATGACGTGATTAATGTGCGAAAACGAAGATAACGGAATGCACGCGAAATTTAGCAAAATTTTCCTGTTGTAGCTGAGCTAATTAGGAAGTCAGGAATCCGGGCTTGCATGTTCAAAATATCTAACCTCAAAGAGTATACAAAATTATGACTCATGCAATCTGCTCCGTAAACCTTACCTCCGTACCTTTTGTAGAAAACAGAGCTGAACAACCCAAACAGTCGGGTTTCACGTGACCACAGTGAAAATGAATAATTTGAGAGCGTATTTTATAGAGAAGTTTTGCATGCAATTAGGAGTTGTTTTAGAACAAATGGTGCTTTCGACTATCGGGTTCATGTGCACCAGCCTAGCCCAAAATTTATTGAAAATACACAAGAAGTAGACTTTCGTATTTGTGATACTGATGACGAAAAATTAAGAAATAAAATCATGATATCGACATTACGTAACCTTTTCTATCTACGATTTATTTGATGAGCGTCTATGTTGTGACTATCATTTCTACCTACGTATATAATTGATGACTGTCTATTCTGCAGATACCCGCAAAACGCCTCGACGCCTTGACACGGCCAAGTGCGGTTACGGGGTCACCAATGTATCATACAGCCGCTATCACCCTGAGTAAGGCACTATGACATCCCTCACATAAAGTTGGTCATAGTAAATGTTGTCAACAACATTGATTTCGACTTCGGCCGAACAATATATAACATTACGTTATAAATTTGACATAATCACGACTTTGCTGCAGAATTGGCAAAATTTGGCCTATCCTCCGAAATTATGAAATTCCAACTCAGAGGAATCTATTGTCCACTCAACGTGAACAACCAAATGAATGAATGATAATATTCATTAATAATAGTTCCACGAACTTCGGTTGAGTTATGCGTCGGGAGAGAAGACCCTTACACTTACGACCTGAGGTAATCTTATATAACTAAGAATAGTTTATCAAAGGTCACATCAATATGTGATTGTTGAAGTAAAACAAAATAATTTTGTCGTAAAAATTAGCGAAAGGAACTTCAAACGATAAATCCAATGTGGTTAGGAGCAAATATTTTCAGACATGGGGTAGTCCGTTGCCCTCAATGGTTCAGAAGAGAATGCCATTAGAACTCATTATCTTATCAGTATGTAAAGGCATAACCGTCTTGCGTTGACGGCGGCACGCGATATGCCAAATATGCGCATTATACCTTATGACAATATTGTAAACACTCGGCTCAACCAAGACAAAGAAGTAGTCCGTTTTTCAAAAGGCACAATATTACAAATGCTATCGGTAAAAACCGATGTGATCGGTAAAATCTAATGTGATTGGCTGCAAATATTTTCGGAAATCAACAATATACGGTGCCCAAAATATTCGAAGAGATCATCGAACTTACTGTCTTTTAGCAGCAGGCGAAGGAATAGGAGAGTAGCATCGGACTCTAACGAGATATGATGCGGATGTGCAATGCATTGGCATCGGCCGGTTCGGTGGCTCAGTCGGTTAAGCGCCATCGTGTTGCCCTATGATGGCTATTGGTTCGGTGCTTGACCGTTTCACCACCGAGCGTTACCTTCAGCGAGGCGCTTCACAGATACACAGTCACTCCGTGCCTAACGGGCTGCTGGGCATTAGCCATCCGCCAAGTTCACAGACAGGCTATATCAGATAATTTTAAAAAAACTGTGAAAAAAATTAAAAAAAATGTATTGGTAATGGAACGTTGAGTAGCCTGTTTTTTAAGAATATTGCTAGAACAACAGCATAACGTTATCCACGTCACATTCTAGTCAGAAATGTTCTTCTAAAACATGCTTTTATTATCTAGGGTCGGTTCATCTGTGTCATATGCCCATCACTGAGTAAATTTTTTTTTGATTGGGATTACACTAAGGATTATGTGCAAGCCCCAGGAAGATGAAATACACTTGTCCCAAAGACGAAATACAAATGGTCTCATTTATATTTTATAAGAACTACAGGAAGACACGCTATGGCTAAAATTTTAAAAATGGTAATAGACGATGAAAAAAGTAGGGTCTCGCCTGATGTAGTTAATCTTTTACAGACATGCCCATTTATTTAGTTTTGAAGATTGCCAGGAAATGCTTAGAAAGCGCTGAATTGCTGGTTATGATCATTAAATTGAAGACGGATATATAGATATATGTGATTCTACCTGCAAAGGCGAACACAACATACGCAAAATCGGATGATCTTTCAAGGCTAATCCCATTGCCGTTAAGATTTATCTCGAGTCGCCTTGGTACCAATACACTTGATCAAAATGCCCATTGTCTTGCCATTGTCACACTGAAGTTTACGCTCTGACAAACTGTGTGACGTACAAGTTCAACGATGCATTTTTGATAGGGAGTTAGCCAAAATATCCGAACAAAAAAATTAAATCTCGGTAACATGGTTCCACATAAACAAACACCACTGCCTTCGCTGAAGGATAAAAAACACATCAATGTCTCCATACGTTTAAAAAACACATCAATGTTTCCATACGTTTAAAAAATATATCAATGTTTCCAGCCGTATACTAATGTTCCATAAATTAGAACATCGTGGTAATAAGCTAAGTAATGGGACTAGACCATAAAAATCCTATACAGAACTGAACCGCAATAGTACAAAAATATACTTTTTGCTAACAGCAGTACAGTGTTTTTTATGTTAGTTTGGAATATCGCCGGAATCTTCTTCAGCCTTCAGTCCTAACTGCAAATTTGTCGAGTGAAACCTCTGCATTGCTAACCCCAATCAGAAGAATAAGGGGGTTTGGATAAAATGTGAAATACTGCTCTTTTTGCATAGCGGCTACGGCGAACGGTCGCATCGAGTCGAACGGCGGTCGATTTTCCCGTTCCAACGACTCTTTTTGGAAAACACCCTCAGTCCCATAGAGATGCCGTGGACTGAGTTTAGCGAGGCTTCCAGAATTAAATATTAGTACAGATGGATCTAGCAAGTTCAAAAGTGGGTCCGATTCAATTTTTCAAATTTCCGTCACTTTGACGACCTGATGATCACTTGACTGATTGATCGAATAGAATCAGAACTTGTAGCAGTGTACTTTCCAGTGAAATCGAAAAATCGTGGGCATGTTTATTGTCAATGTGTAAACTACCGACACACAGTGCAGCTGTTTACAGTGCTCCGGTATCTCGTTCAATAACCAAGTAAATAATATTGGTTCGCGAACGCACAGTTTAATATTTCAGTTCTGTTGTGTTTAGTTAAGTGGGTCAGCTGAAATGAATTTGATTTAGCTCTCGTTTTCACTAATTTTCTGTAAATTAACGATGATATACTTATACCTGGTTTTCTGGATTTTTTTCGCTAACATCCAAACTCCGCTTGTATCCCATGCAATGTTTTCGCATGCTAATAATTTACAAGCGCCCTTCAAACCGAACCGAGAAATTACAGCATCTATTAAATACGTATTAGCTTCATTATGAGCATGTTGAAGTCTTAGCCTATGTAGCTTATGATGTATAGTGAATCAACGATTCATTTAGCATTTGCCGTCATAGAAGCATTGAAATAAATTAAATTGAATGTTGAGCACACGAAACTTGTCCATTTTATGTAATTCCTTACGAACAATGTCATATGCGAGTTGGCATCAATCGGAACCGAAATGGCGACCACTTAGATTTTTACCGCATTGTTACTACTACAAAACGTGGAAGGTGTTGGAAGACACTGTGAACACTAAGTTCTGCACGTGGTGTAGTATGCAACTGTGTATTCATTGATTCACGGTAATGTTGCACGAGGGATCTGTTTATTTTTTTTTTGCATCATTCATTTTTTTTTTGTCCAAATTATTAGTTGCAGTGATGAATTTTTCAAACGGTGAATCTAAATACTATATCACTTTGTGTGACAAATCAAAAGATTCCTCAGAAGATATTTTCATATTGAGGAGGGTAATCAAATGATAAGAGGATTTTCATACCGCTTGGTCGACCGACATTGTCAAAATAAATATCATCAAACTTTTCACAATGCGGCGTTTAAGTTTCGACTGGTTGAGAGCTTTGAGAACATACATGGGCCTTTAAAAAACAAGCAAAATTTTTGCTTACGCCACACTCAATTATCATGATACTTTTTTATTGAGAAATGTTTAAAAGGAACTGTCCATTCAATATCGCAGTCACAAAATTTTTTATCTACATAATCAGACACATTGAAACTACCATCCTGCTAATCATGCTATTGCTACCATCTGTTTCACTATGAATTGAATGATCATTTTCTGTTGTGTAATTGATTTTGATGGAATCCATAATCTCATTCATTCGTAATCTAACATTAATTTAACATTAATTAACATTGATTAGAATACCCCTTTTAATATACCGGGTTCTGGATTTTGGAAGATTTGCAATTCCATTCAGTTTTCCCATTCCAATAAATAAATTGAATTATTTATTAAATTATAATAAATCATCTGCCACAGTATCACTGCACAACATGCTATTCTGTTTTTTGATATAAGTATTATTCAACTGACCATACCGAAAAGTGCTCAACAAAATTACAAGTGATAAATAAATGTCCAATAGTTTATTTGCAATTCACACTGACTACATAATACACAGTAACCATAGCCGATACATTTGCAAACAAGTTTCAAAGCCAAATTTATACTCGCAAGTCATGATCCACTATTTTCTAATACAAGTCTTTATTTTTCATGAAACATCAATGTGGTTCCATTTTATATTGGAAATGTCTTGACCATACCTATTATCAAATTTCTCATTCAATATGAGTTGTCTAATTTAAAAATCCTCATACATCAGCCCCGTTTAAAAGTGCTTAGTTCAAGAAGAACGAGAATTTTGATGATGACTAATAAGTCTGGTGTAGTGTTCAGTACCAAGAGGTATCATTAATTCTATAACAAGGTATGGCCCGTGAAATGGTACTTCGAATGGCTCTACACAGCCATTAATAAACGTTGAATGTTTATTCATTTAATATTCTCATATTACTCGGAGGTATACATTGTGCGGGAAACGCCGGAGAGAAGGTATGCGAACCCCAACTATATCCCATTGGTCCGAGAATGTCAAGAGTTGAATCGTTCTGGGGGAGGAATATAGCATTTTTAGTGTTATTTCGATTTCTCAGATGGTTCACACTGACGGACCCACCGTCGCATGTCACGCTTCACATCGGGACATAGATATCGTAATGAAATTAGATCTATATACAATCGTGAATTCCTGGATGAGTGCTAGCAGAATACTGTGCGTCTGTTTATTTACTAGTTTTTGAGTATATAAACACGATGCCTGTAATAGAGTGAAATACATATAAATTGTTATTGAACCATCTGCTTCCGTCAAAGCAATTTGAACAAGTGTTAAAAATGCCCCCGATGATTTTTCGAAATGATCAGGGTGGACAAGCAAGATAATGGTGATTGACTCATCTATTTCTGTTGCAGTGATAGCGTCTATCTACTTCCCTCCTTGACTTTTAAAAGGTGATTACTTGGGAAATTGCATGGTTGTCGACAATTGTGAGTATCGTAGCGATGACGCGGACTCTGTAAATGATTGTTATCAACCTTCGATGTTGAGAAAGGATATGTTTTCGACGCAGTGCCCACATATAGACTTCGTACTTTGTCTCAAAAAGTTTGATGAAGAACCAATAGACTCTATATTTTGATCAATATTGTCGAGTATGAGATTGTTTGAGGTCATTGACATCACTCCGTAACGAAAATTACTGATCATGTCATGTCCCAAATATCCAATGATGATTCATATATATATTGCACTCGTGTCGCAGAGTCGTTTGCGTATTAGCAAATAAAACATAAAATGCGTATGGCACTTGCGTACTTGCCCAAATAAAAAGTCGATGAAGTTTTTTTTAATGTGAATCGTATCACGTAATAACTGCAGAGCGGATAAACAGCACTGACTAGCTAGGAAAAACGTTTTATATTGCTTCCCCTTTTCCGCATTTTTATTAAACAGAAGAATTACAGGGACTGACCAAAGAGAATAAGAAAACACGAGAAGAAACACTATTTTTGATCATTGTGACGTCATCGGCCCGTTGCACGGTTGCATGACAAAACATCGTGCGCTGTCCACCCTCTCCTCTATTCGCTTGCCTGCGCATCAAAATATCACAATCGTTAGCATCGTTCAACGATTTTTAAACCATTCACATCACCGTTTTGCGAATAAAGATAAACTAGTACTGATTCTGGACAGAGAAGGGCTTGACAAAACGGTACGAGCGGTTTAACAATATGAATATTTTTGCGTGTTCTGGAAACATTTCACATGACTACATCCAAATCCGCCCAAAGCAGTAATTTCGATCAAAAATTCTGATATGTTATAGTCATAAACTATATTTTCTTTTACATCCCAAGTCTTAACAATATTTTTGGATGTTGCATGTGGGGGATCATAACTGTTTTTAATTTTGAGCAAATTATTTCGATGAAATTTACGCTTCGGGAGATTCGAGGCATAAATTAATGCTACAATAACGTTTTCAAATCCAGAAAAGTAAGAAAACGAAGATCTTCTACTGAAGCCAGAGAATTTTGTTGGTATACATAAGGTCTGACAATTTCCCAAAACTGCCTAGCTATCCTTCACTGGACGGGCAAGTTCCGTTTCACAATTTGTGAACTTGAATTGTTGAGTACTTATCTCTTTGATCACCGCACACGTTGGCGGAATTTAATTTTACCAATTTGCAATCCCCTTCCAAACCTTTTGAAATCTAAATCAAAAGGTAATGTTCTGAACTGAAAATACAGTATAAAATAGTGGTACTTTAATTGGAAAATTAGAATATGCATATTCGAATATTTATATCAGAAAGTTTCCGAATTCTTTCAAACCTATCGAGCACTAAATATGTAAAATTGGCTTACTTATAGATGCATTTTGTAGAGCATCGACCACTTATTTCTGACTCTACATATGACATCTGTGATTCATGTTCAACGAAATTTTAGAGAGGCGCGATTCAAATTATTTTTTTCCAGAACTATTCCAAACGTGTTTTTACTTGCTAGTTTATTAACTAATAGTCTTTTTTGATTATTGTAGATTCGACTGAATTATTCAATGATAATTGAATAATGACTTGACAATAACTTGACTTCATAATTTTGAGCCTCGTAGGTGCGGGGCATATAATTGCCTTCCTCGTTATGTAAGAAACGACAAAGTGAAGACACTGATCCGGTAGAGGGCCATTGGCGCCAGATGATGTCAAATCTTTGGGATGGGATGAAAAACTAAAAACATAAACTAAAGTGGGCGGAGGCGCGCATTACTGTTTTGGCATTTTTCATGTAAAAAAAAACTAATTTTCAGACAAAACAATAAAAACATATTGGATGAGATACAGTGTGTGCAAAAATTTTCCCTATTCGATATTTTTTGCATATAATCTTACAAATACGAGAAGCACTTCAGTCAAGTCAGTTACCAATCGACGTGAGAAACTGGAAATTAAGGGTTTGAAATAGTTTTGCTGAATAAGTGTAAACGCATAATGACCGCGAAAAGATTTCGGAGTTCTTACGTTTTAATACCGCTTAGAAGGAGAATCTGATATTATTTTTAGTCGCCGAGATCGAGGGCGTCATAGCATCCCCACGCGATAAATACGCTGGTGTACTCGTTGTAGGGGGATAGGATTTTTATTTTGAGGAAGAGAAAAGCCGAGTACAGAGCTTAAGCAAATGGCGGAACCGCGATTTCTCGTACTGTTCCTAATTGGGCTGAACGTTTTTGGCTAATCACATTCCTCATTTTTTCTGTGCATAGACCCAGGATGGTAGAGCGAGACGTGGGCAGTGCTTACTCGAACCACCGTGCGCCGGCGAGGCGCCCAGCTGACCTCTGATCGTTCACGGGGTTTGAGCCTGTGTCATGATGATCAGAGATGCGTGGCTTGAAGCGTATTCTCAAAGCCGTACGTAGCGATTGGGCTAACAGGATGCCGGTAGTGATATTTCTACTTGAGTTTTTGTAGTACCTATTTGCACTTGAGTTCCTGCTAATTTACTATGTTTAGGACAGGGGTTTGGGTTAAAAAAAGTTTTCTATCTGAGTTTATGCCCCTACTGAGTAGGCTACGCCCGCTATAGCCCTATTGAAACAGCCATGCCCTTTAAAAATATCCATCAGCACGGCAGTTACGACTCCCACAAAAAACAATGTTTTGTTATGCAAGTTTCGTGAAAATGACGTAACAATGTCTTTAAGGCTTTCGCTACAGCAAGTCTTAAATTCTACGCTGTTTTTCGTATTATTATTATGCTATTTGACTCTAGCATCAAAGCTGCAAGATCTGATGATCTAAAATCTTAGTCAAAAATTCTATGTAGATGAAGTTTCTTTTTTCCATATTTTAATCTAAGCTTCCAAGTCTCTTTGTTACAGGACTTCGGATTTTCCATAAAAATTCAGTAAAAAAGTGATAATAATGAATTACATGAGGCTTTTGTAGGAAAAGCTCTCGGAATGTGATTCATGTCTGAGATCATAGCCAAAGAGTCAATGAAAAACTTATGCTGCGAACTTTTTGTACTTGGATCATTGTTTACCAGATATAACAACCACTTAAAAGTAGCTAGTGGACTGCCGAAATCTAACACGTCATACATAATCACGTAGTCTGTGGGAGTGCTAAGAATCAGTTCGCCATTAGTACATTTGTACTATTTATTGAAAATATTGCATTATATGACATTGAAAGGTCTTTGTGAATGTTTGGTGGTTTAAACAATTTTTTTTCTAACCAGCTTCAATGATTTGAGACTCAATATCGTGTCTGTACCAAACATGAACCGTACATATACCTATGAATCTACCCAAAACCTTGTAATTATATGCTTTGAGACTGACTAAAAACAGTCCCGTTATAAGTTGATCTAAAATCATGGTCAAAAGGTCTGTGCAAATGAAAACCTTGTTTTATATTTTTTAATCTAAGCTTTCGAGTCTCTTTGATCCGGGTTTTTAGCTTTTTGCATCAAAATTCAGTCAAAATGGTTTGAATAGGGTTTTTGCTAAACAAGCTTTGGGAATGAAATTTATATCTTTGATCATAGTCAAAGACTCGATGAAAAACTTTTCAGCTCATTTCCTTGATTTACATCTAGGATACATCGGTTTAAAACTGGCTAGTTTAAGAGCTATTTTATGTCGTTTCAAGTCTATCGCAGACAAAGAGAATCAGTGAGCTTGTGTTTGTGACCGTTTGGTCATAGAAACTCCATAGTAATGCCATGGATCTTGAATTTGCTAATAGGATTACAGAGCTCAAATTCTTGATGATTATTTTGACATGTATGATCCATTTATTATTTCTGTCTTATAGAATGTGAAGCACTTTATGCTACTGTTGGTTTATGAGGCATATATGATTTCCCTGGCTTTGTCATCTTGTTAGTCTGTTAGAATCTCGATCCAAACGCCTCGCCTGTGCACGTTAGTTCACTCACGCGCTACTTACGGCTTTCTCCACCAACCAGCTTCATGCACTGGAAATATGAGAAATACAATAATCCATATCGTTTGCCATATGGTTTAGCTGTATTTTTCGGCTTTCCTCTCCCGCAGGATAAAAATGATATCCTATTCATCTTCTTTGTACTGTAACTCTAAATTCTAAACTTTTTGACTCCCTTCACAACTCCATTACTGATCATGTTTCTGCTCAGCACTGTAGCGACCATGCTGCATGCGCAGAATAGCCCATCCTTCGATGTGAAAATGGTAAATTAGATGTACGGTACTGGTTCCTCTACTAGCCTACACTTTTTAGTATCTCTTTGCTGTTGCAGATTAGGTGGCCGTTAGTTGGTCACTTTTATAGAAACTAGGCCTACGTCCGACCTTCCTCGAGAGTGGAGTTTAATAAAAAAAAATGTTTCAATTTGAATCAAATTACCGTACCCAACCTGAATCCGTGAGTTACCGTTTTTTTTACGTTAGGCTTCTGCAATTCGTCAAATTTCGGGTCCCAACAAAATTTGAGAGAGCGAGATTAAAAAAACAGTATTACAAGTGGTACCGTATACTATGCCGGTAACAAATAGGTACCGTACTCTATAGCCCCAGTATACGGTACTATTGTCAACTCCCATCCCTGTCATCTTTCGATCAAGCTTCTTTGGAAAATAAAATAAATTTGGAAATTTGAAAATATTCATGACTGGATGCTGTGCAATAATATATCACTTAATCCAAAATACTCACAGGTTCTTATTACCAATTCCAAAATAATGGAGGGGAAATCTGAAAATTTTAATATTTAATATTTTTCTCAATGGAATTCGTTTATCTATACTGTATATGCCAGTCTGTGAAATATTTGGGCATTTACATTGATCAAAACTTCACATGGGGTACTCATATTAATCACTTAGTCGGCAAATTGTCAAGAGCCGTCGGGGTCTTAACAAAGCTCAAGTATTATGTTCCTAAAAATATTTTACGTACTGTTTATTTTTCTATTTTTCACTCTTTGTTATAATATGGTATAGTCTTGTGGGGAGTAGCTGCACAAACGCAATTGAATCCTCTCAAAGTACCGTACTCAAAAACAGAGCTATAAGGGTTATTTCCAAAGTTCCATCACAAACAACATTGAGTCCTCTTTATAAGAAACTAAATTTTTTGAAACTAGATCACTTGTACCAATGCGAGATGGTCAAAATAATGTATAAATATAACTCTGGCACTCTTCCGGAATAGTTTGCTCTATATATTTTTCAACATGCAGTAGCGTACATTCCTACAATACTCGATTTTCTTCGAAACAGTCGTATCATTTTCCCAGGGCCAATACCTAAATTCTGCAAAAATCCATTAAAGTTACTGGGGTAAAAATATGGAACAGCATTCCTGAGTATATCAAGGAATCCACATATTCTCTATTTATAAAAAATTATTTGTGCTTTTTAATCGGTGATTACTGATATTGTGTTCAGATGTGTTTTATATTAAATCATGATAATCCATGCAGTGATTACAGTGTATTAAGACAGCGTTGTAAATGTTTTACTAGTTATGTTTTTTTGCCATTTATTGGTGATCACTGGTACTGAGGTGTCCTTATTTACATACGTTATATACATACAGTTAGTTAGGTTTCATATAACCGTCTCATTTGGTCTTGAATATTGGTCCATATTAGGTTTTACTCTGTACTATAGGCATGATACATTGCTTTGATCTGATAAAATTGAAATACCATTGAACTAAATATACTCTGTTATATAATCATATATAGGACTAGTTTGTATGGCCAGCGACTCTGATTGACGGACATAAGATTGCATTTAGCTATTTTACATCTATATCTACGGTAGATGTGAATTCTTCACTCTTAACAGAGTCTTAGTCTTACTGTAATCTGACAAAAAGCATAAAATCAAATTGCTAAATTACTTCTCATAAAAAGTATTGATAGTATTTAGTTGAGCTACTATTTTTTTTTATTGAACTACTGTAGTTAAGCAGCTATATTGTTCCCCTCTGTTTATTTTATTTCATTATATTGCCTCGATTACCTCTTTTTGTTCTTCTTCGCAAGTTTACCAGGTATTCTTCTGGGCATTCTTGGTGTCTGTGTTGAATCTTAGAATACGAACACCAATGTGCTTGAATGCTATGTGGTAAATGAGAGCGTTGTAATTATTTCTTGAAAAGTGTCATCGACCAACTGGTCGTATCGCCATTACCCAGTCCGTACCGAAATACATATGCTGTGTATCTACATACAATTTAATGTGTTATGTATTGCATTTCTGGTTGACAAAATAATAAATTCTCTCTCTCTCTCTTTCTCCCGGTACCCTGGTATCGGTACTAAACTTCATGAGACCCAAACCATCTAGCCTACAACTTCCAAGTTATGTTTAAGCTAAGCAATGTTAACTTATAAAAAATTCCTTTGTGAGTTGGCAAAAAATGTCTGCATCCTTGATAGGCAATCGAAGATTGGCCAGTCTGTGCTACAGAGTGGTTTGGTGCTGGGTGATCAGTTGGTGGGGAAATAAGAAATTTAATATTTTGTTTTTACAGAAATGACTATAAAGCAACTGAAAAATGCACTGCAACAGTTTCCCTTCCCCCAGTTGAATTTGGCCATTGAAAATCAATCTAAAAATTGAGTTTCAAAGTGGTGCCACCAACCTTTCAGCTTTCCTAGAGATTGAAATTTGAAATGTGTGAATCAGTTATTGAATACCGCTTACTACTTAGAACAATCACAAGGGTGATAGATAATAAATAATAAGGTTTAACACAATGTCTTGATTGGCCAAACTTAATTCTCCAAACTAATTTGCTATTTTCCAATAAACATAAACATGACGGTTTGTCGCATGGGCGACGATGTCGTCAAGCTGTGGCGAAAATTGTTCCGCTGCTGGGTGGTGCTATGTACTATTTTCATTATTTTCATCCCACTAGTCTAAATGATATTGTTATGAACATATATTGAAACATTCTGCATTGTTAGATTTGAAAGAAAAATGCTTGTACATGATCTTAGTACACATCAAATTCCTTTAAGACAACAGATTTCACATTTCAATAATCCTATCTCTGTCACCTTGTAAACTTCTAGATGGTGGGGATGAATGGTTGGATTCGCCTTATTCAAAACTTTGATTGCGGCATGATATTTGATCGGTTAACGTAACTACAGGGTCACTTCGGCACATTTTCCACATTTTTGGGGGTCATTTATGTAATTTTCAGTCTTTTTGATGAGTATAGTAACAACCATGTCCATACACAGGAACTCGCTCTCAATCTGTAACTAGTGTTTTTATGTCAGGTTGTTGTTTGCCACATAGTTATGTTCTATTCTCGGCTTTCCTCTCCATTAGAATATCAATGAAATGGGGTCCTTCCTATCTCTGTTTACACTGTTTTACTGAGAAAATTATTCTGAATTATTTCATATCTCTAATTACCGTAACTAAATCTCTAACAACTGTCAAGTACATTGTCCTTTATATTTTTTTTTTCTTGTAAAAAATTCTATGAAATTTTTTCTATTTAATGACTGTTGTGGTGGGTTATTGAGAAGAGAGATAGACTTGTCAGTGATCTGTCACTAACACTGTTCAATGCCTCGGTTTCCAAGGGGTTGCATCTGACCCTTGCATTGTGTTTACCATTACATATTTCATATGTTCATTGGAAGTATAAAAATTTGTTGCGTTTATGTTAACGTACTAACCATGAGATGCTGTAGGAAAGCCAACACAGGATAATACGACTCCACCATGCTGCAAATGGCGTACCACAACTTTCATGCAGATACTAGTTCCAAGTCGAGGGTGAATGTGTGATCCTTTTGTGGCAAAATAAAATTTTTGATTGTAAAATTTTGCCGTGCTACTATATTTTTGCAGATTTTAATGCTGTACTACTGTATTGTAATACATATATACAATTAATTTGATATGTTCACCGATTGATTTTGAATACCTAAAAAAAATGTCTTTGAAACGCCAAAGTTCGGATAACATACAATTTGAATCAAAAAAGAAAATAGAATCTGGCCAAGAACCGAATGCAACAACTTTTTATGATGATGATGAAGACGAATCTCTACTTGAAGAAATTGTGTTTGGTGGAGCTGTGGAAGGTTCAGTAGAGAATGATAACACAACTGGATTTTATATCGATAAATCGAGTAGTATCTCAGATAATCGTCAAGTTGCAGCTTGGGTAGATGATGATGATGAATATACAGAGTCTGATAGAAATGAGAAACATAAACCAATGGGACTCGGAAGTATGAAATTTCAACCACTTCTGAAAAATGATCGTCAAAGTGAGTTTGAAAAAACCGTTGGTGAGGCTCCAGCTTGGTCATCTTTGCATCATATCAGAGCTGATTCAGAACAAGATAAGGATGAATTGTTAAAAACTAATTATGAATATATAACAGAATCCCATCGTCTTCGTAAAGGAATTTTGAATATAAATCGATGCGCGGATGTCAATAAAGAACAGTCGTCGCAAAAAGCACTGGAAGCTTGCGAGTTTCATAAGAGTGCTCAACTTGCCCTCACTGCTTCCTCAGACTGTAGATTAAATTTATTTCAAGTTGATGGGAAATCAAATCCCAAAATACACAGTTTTTTCATGGAACAATTTCCGATAAAATGTGCCCATTTTCTTATGAATGGTGAGGAAATCGTTATGACTTCAAACTGCCATTGGTTTTACAGTTATGATATGATTTCTGGGAAAATTATTAAAATACCGAATATTAAAGGAACGCAAGATAGATCTTTAACAAAATTCATGACATCACCAGATGGTAAACATTTGATATTTATTTCAAAATATGGTCATATGCATCTTGTATCTTCTTCAACAAAGGAACTGGTACGAACAATCAAAGTAAATGGCGCTGTAAATGATGTAACTTTCTCTAAAGATGGGCAAAAGATTTTAGCATTTGGCGAGGAATCTGTCGTTACTGTTTGGGATGTTCGATCACGTTCCTGCATGCATTCATTCGCAGACGAAGGTTGTACATATGGTACATCTATTGCCATGTCACCGAATGGGAAGTACGTTGCTTGTGGATCAAGAAGTGGATTTGTCAACGTGTATGATACCAGTTGCTTCAATAATGAGAACCCGAAACCCGTTAGCGTGATAAAAAATTTACAACACCCTGTAGACTTGCTGAAATATAATCCCACGTCGGAAATACTTGCAATGGCATCAGGTGAAAATGAAAATGCAATTAAATTGGTTCATGTACCATCATATACAGTTTTTTCAAATTTTCCTGGTGCTAAAAATTATTTAAAATTGATGAGAAAATTTGATTTTTCTCCAAACAGTGGTTACTTCATGACAGGGAATCATAAAGGCAGAGCACAGTTATATAGACTTGGACACTTTAAATCATATTAAACGACTTTTATATTATCTTAAAAGTTGATGACCTGTCAATTTATTGATTACATATTGTGAAATGATGATATCAATAAAGTAGTGTTTATCCGAGGCCTATTCAACCCATTTGAGCAAAGGCCTGCATTTGAACTGAATATTTGGTTTTGCATAAATGTGTCGTTTTATTAAGTATTTTTAGTGACACACATCGAAATGAAATTATAATTTTTTCACTTTTAAGTCGGGGGAATGGAATAAGCTGTGTTGTGTTTTACTGATGACTGATATGTTGGATGGAGTTTGGGATCAAAACGATAAAATATGACTGGTTTGTGTGCATCAACTGTTACCCGCTTTCAGAAACTAATGTTTTATTACAGTTTATATATTCGTTTCTATTACAATTCTCATACACGTAATTTTAACATTTAGACGATCCTTTTTATTGAGTACAGATTCAAAATAACGATCATACATAGTACCGGCACTCATAATGAGTAAAATTGAGTGAACGGGCAATGGAGTGTAATTATTATCATACTAATGCATTGCTTGAAAAGTAATTATAAATGGGACTCTGGATTCATTATTTGTGTGAACAGTTTTCTCAACTATCCGAATTCAGGCTATTCCCATTTACGAATACTGATTTTGTAGAGCATGAGCCACAGTTGGACACACCCTTGTCAGCACAATTCAATAGTGCTGTAATTGGCAAAATATACAAGGAAATGCCATGATGGAAATTTTCGCGATTAAAAAAGAATATAACAATATGACAGAATCTTGTATTTTCTTCGGGTATCCAAAATCCTTATGCCATCTTTTTCCGAAAAGAAGAAAAAGCTTCAGAAACATCAACAATGCTATTTCATAGCAGTGTTGATAATTTTGAACCTTTTTCTATAGTATGGATGCTACCAAACACTCGAGACATTTTTATATTCTAGCATTTGACATTTATCCTGAAATATTTCCCCTTTTCTAAATTTTCTTCTGATAAAGTCCATTTTCTTCAGGTGTTTGAGAATCAGAGTAGCTAGAATTCTGCCAGTCTGGGGTATAAATAATCAAACTTAATCAAAATTATTTCAATTTAGATAACTGCCTTTAGCATATTTTTCTTTTTTTTAAACAGAGTGATTATGGATTTCACAACAATTGAAATGAGTGAATATTTATTTACAATAGGGTTTTTCAATCTAAAATAACTGACCTATTGGATGAATAGTACAATAGCTTATTTTATTTCTGCACATTTGGCCGAGTTTGTGTAAATGAAGACTTGGAGCGCCTTTTCAGCATTGGTGAATAATCGAAAAACTGTTCCGTAATTTTATGTAATCACTTTTGTTTTGTACAGCAACTTAAAAATAAAGTTTATATAGGCCCTTACAGACATGAAGATTCAAGGAATTTGCAAAATTTGTGATAGTGTGGTTTCTAAGTATAAATGTCCGTCGTGCAGCATTGAATACTGTTCTGTGAATTGTTACAAATCACATAAGGAGAAAGACACGTGTGGAGAAAACAAATCTCAAGCAAGTCCCAAACCAATCATACACCATGCTTCAGTTTTAGATAAACCTAACCTAGGTGACAATGAACACGATGAAGTATCTGCCGAGAGCTTGAATTTTTTGAAAAATTCTTCTCCTCTAAAAAGCTTGTTGAAAAATCCTCATCTTCGAACAATTTTATGTGAGTTGGATGCGAGTTCGGATAAAAGCAAAACATTATCACACTTGAATGCAAGAGCCGATATTTGTTGAATTTGCTGATGAATGTTTGAAAACTATAAGCAAAGACCATTCTGTGGACTAAGCTAATTGAAAATTTTATTTTGTCGAGAATGTGTCATAGGTAATCTATGCCACGATGCATCAGTGACGCATGCTCGACAGAACATGTGCACACATGAAATTTTCTGATCGATAAGCCTTTTCATCTTTACATGCACAAGGTGTTGCAGGTTTAACTCTTGTGGGGAATGTGAACGAAAATAAAGAAACTCCAGTTCAAGTTCATGTATTTATCACTGTGGATACACCTTTAATCCACCGATCATGCCAATCCATTGAAACATGACTGAATATGGGTTGATGAATACCAAACTCTTTATCAGTTGGAAGAGTGGATATTACTTATGAGACGAGGAACTTTAACCTTCAAACTCTAAATGAAGAGCATCTCAAATATAACTGAAGCTATAATAGGGTGCAGTAAGTTTGCTCTGGGTAATAAAATGATCTACCGCTTTTTTGTGTTATTTTAGTTATAATTACTACATGCAGAAAGATTTTAAGGGCAATTTCAAAATCTGTATTTCACAGCCCATTGATTTCGCCAATACTGCACTGACGGAATGTCAGCTATTTTACTGCAGAGATGTGTTTAGGGAAAATTAAAATGCAAAAACTCTTGATTGGTGCTGAGGAAGTTCACACACCTAGAAAAGAGCAAGCATTGGGTGGCATAGTCTCGTTTTCTTTTGAGTGTCTAAAACCCTAATATCCTTTGTCCAATTGCCAAACAGTTTCATTATCATCAGACATTCAGTAGCTGATATTCAATTGAACAGTCCTACTACTAAAAATTACAGCCATACTTCTCAACCCTTATCATGCAAAGCATGAACCCCAGATATGATTCAGTCTGTTGTACTCAGCGGTATATTTGGTCAATAATATTTTTGAGTTGGAATAGGAAGTGCTTGAAGAATGATAATTAAATTTTTACCAATTTATGTTGCTTTTTGCATTGTCAATATATATGCATTTCACTACAATCAACTTGTAGCAATACAATTATCTGGTAGTTACTCCCAACGACTGGTATCTCTAGAAGTCGGTGACCGTAAGATGTTGGGGGGACCATGGCACCACCTTGCTGACCGTCGCACAGAAATCACAGAAAGACCTTACAAGTAGGACTGAGCAAAACCGAATCATTTGGAATTGGAATAATTTTTTCGAATCTAATCATAAATTCTATTGAAAAGACCAAAAGTCGCATATTTAGTGTCTTCATTGTAAAAATTATGAGGCAAAATGTGTTTTTAATTCACACACCATGTTCGAGCGCAACAATTTTCATGTTTTAACAACAAAATATAATCGATTTTGGCCAAACTTGACCTAATCGAATTGTCGAACCCTAGTGCCAACCGATATTTCGAAGTTAGGACTTGCATTCTGGTAAAGAAAATAATTATACTGTTTTTTGTCTCGGTAAACTAATTCATCCCGTCTCGTTTCGTCTGACAGCTAAGTCCATTGACAATATCGAAAGCTGTAATGTGCCTCAGTCGCCTGAACTTTCGCATAGGTTGTGTGGTTTCCATGAATCAAATAGGTTTCCACCATAATGGTCTCCTGATAAATCGCGCCTCCGAGCGCGGTCTATTTATAGCTTACCAAAGTGATTATGATTGTTTATTCAGTTTCAATCAACTTTTAGGTATTTGTAGCTTTTCATTAAGTGCAAGTTGAGATTTTGGTCGCAAATCGGTTCTTGCTAATTGAGTTTGAACTGGAGAATGGAGTCGACCGGTCAATCAAAATGTGGAATTAAGTTGATAGGGAAGATTTATAAGATTCACAATTTTTGTGTGGGAAGCTGAAATATTATTGTATTTCGAGCCATGATGGGGCAGACTTTGGAATTGCCCTAGACGATTTTATAGATTTAGTTAAAATCTAAAAAAAAAAAAAAAAAAATTGGCGGATATTATTCCATCGTTCGGGTGAGATACTATAGAGGTAAGTGAGTAGGTCTCTACCCCACTGTTCTATGATGACTATCTTCTGATCCTAATCTCGAACCAGAAATGAAATAATACGACGTATTTGAACCTAATCACTAGACAGAATATATATATTTTTATTCACCAGATCAACTCTTATTTATACTAAAATACAGACGTGGTTATTCGCCTGAAGCAAGATCATGATATAAAATAAATTATATAAAACAATACAGGTGCATTAACAGTCAGAAAATATATTCTGTCACATCTTAATCAACCATGAATCTCGCATTATTGACTCGATCCTACTTGATTACACATGACTCGCTAGAAATTGTCCGACTGAAAAAATAAAATAATTCTCATCATGTATTTCAAATATGGGCATTAGATGATCCAATCACATGACATAGGAGAAAGGGAATTGTTTAAGTTTTTATTATAATTTTAAATTGGGTCGTTTTTGAAATAGTTTTTCATGTGATACTTAATAATCTTAATTCTTGAAATTTATTATAAAACTGCGATAATCACGCTACATTTTACAAACCTTCGGCGCGATCTCTACCAGCGTTTTTGTAGCTGAAATTTGTTATTTAATTTTTGGTCTCGTTGTATGAAACTGTTAATTAAATCTTTTCATCGGGGAGTAGGACCCCTATCCCAAGATCTGATTTAATATTTTAAGAAACGAAATGTTGTTATTCAGGAATCGCCTGTCCATTAGTTGGTTAAGTTTCGGAACTTAGGGTAGTAACTGGGTGCGATGGCCTGGTGGTTAATATTTTGGCATCGCTTGATGAATATCTTGTGTTGTGTCCGGCTCGGTGGCTCAGTTGGTTAGGAGCGATCGTATTGTCCCGAAGGCCGATGGTTCGATGCTTGGCCGTTTCACTACCGAGCGTGCCCTCCAGCAAAGTACTTCGAGGGCGGTGGTACTAAATTGTCGTCGGGCGCGTGGAGGGCGTCGGGCGCGTGGAGGGCTAAGGGAAAGCGTCGGGGGCTAAGGGAAAGCGGCGGGGGCTAAGGGAAAGCGTCGGAGGCTAAGGGAAAGCGTCGGGGGCTAAGGGAAAGCGTCGGGGGCTAAGGGAAAGCGTCGGCGTGGAGGACCCGAGGGCCAGATGGAGGTCTAATGAAAAGCGCCGCGGGGTAGTGGGGAGATTGGTGGCTAAAAGTCATTCCCACTGACACTGCGAGTCATTTTTACTGACATTTGATAATTTCCGAAACTTTTAGATTGAAACCTTTTTTTTACCTGTTTTCCTAATTGATCACAGTAACATCCTGTGAAACTTTTGAGTGGAAAAAAATTTTGGTCTTGTGAAATTACTCCTGAACTTCTGTGACACCACTGGATGCAATTTTCCTACCACATTGGTAGTATTTCATATTATATCTCATCTCTATCTCAACATAAAAATCCACGGTAAGTCATTGGTTTTCGACACTATTTTCCGATAAGTCTAAAGCATATTTTCCGCACCTCTTAAAGACTTTTTATTATTTTTTCTCAACACTTTTTGTTTTTGAAAACGAAAATATCTTTTGTCAAAACTCCCTTATAGTATCGAGCCATTCAAAGGTGTCGCAGCTAGATAAGCCTTTCTCTGTGCCTCCTCCACTTGTTATTGAATAGGCGATTTTACAATTTGTTATTTTGGTATTGTTAGATTGTGTTTATTGTTTTTCGCATGTTGGTAAATAAACTCTACTGCTACTACTGGCTTCTCTTCTTCAGTTTTTAGGATGTTTTGAGCATATATTACCAATATTTTACATATCATTGAAATGTGTGCATTTACATCAGTTTTTCCTCATGAATTTTTTGGGATAATGTCACGCGAAGTATGTGTTGTCATATGAACTCTGAACAAAATTAGGGTAACTACGATTTTTATTACCATTGTAATGAACTAGCATGAGCAGACAATTTGAAATATTTTTATTAATTTAGCAAATAATGCATAACAGAGCATGATTGGAACTGTGATTTATACAATAGAGAATGCAAATCTGCGTAAAGTGTGAAAGCCTATTAAATATAAAAACATACCCTACTTTTATAATAAGTTTGAAAAATAGTGAGAAGATTAATATATGTACGTTTGCCACTGAGCTATAAAAAGTTACTCGTAACAAACCAGGTTTATCACATGGTAAAGTAAGTCTACAGAACTTACAGCCTTTTATTAACTTATTGCAACTAAATTGGGTTTAGTGGTACTTTTTAATTTAATCTATGCGAAACAATAAGACGTTGTCGTCATTACGCAAAACTGAAGAGCGGGTATGCTCTCCATCCAAAGGCAATAATTCGAATCCAATTGCTGCTGAGAGACGACTGATAAATAAATGATTCTATCCGCACATGACACATATATCTGGGCCTTTTGTACTACACAGGGATGTAATCGTAAATAAGAATATCGGTGTCACATGAGGCTGGCCACTGGTAACAATTCGGCCCACAAGTCACCATAATTTTCACGACAACCTTATCTTTTACAACATGCATGCGATATATATATTTATATATACCTATGAGACGAAATAAATTCATTCATTCAACATTAATCTCTTCTCCGATTTAAAGCAATTGCCATGAGCATATGCAGTCAGTGTTCCACAGTCGGCCTGAATATTATTTACTGTGGCTCTCGACGAGGTAAGAAGCATAGCATGTGATCATGTTGTCTTGACAGGGAAGGAAATATGGGTCGTTGATTGAAAAATGCAATGAGTGCTGAACTGAATAATAGAGCATGTGTTTTGAGTAGAATTACTGCACTAGATATGGTCAAATTCAGCATGGCATATGACAAAAAATTTTTAACAAGAATTTGAAAAACTCGCTGAAAATATGAAAAATTGCGAATCTTGATGCGTAACACTACGGGACGATTTGACACTACGGGACAAGATTGATTTCGATATTAAAGACTTGGCATAGGTTCAGAGATAGTGCAAATATTATACTAATGTTAAATAAGAAATACCTCTCTTGATACCTAAAAGAACAGCCTTGAAGTATCAGAGACTCGGGCGAAATTTCAAAAAAAAACCTTAAACCTTAAAGAGTACAGGAAAAACGTTCAAGTATATTAAAATAGATTTTTGTGTCAGAAAACACAGAAAAGGGCTCAAAACTACCTTAAAATCATTCCAAACACACCAATTCACGGCTTGAACGGAAATTCGAAAAATACACACATAATAAGTGTTTCCGAATCTTCAAATTAGGGTACACCAAATGCCTTGAACTGAACATTTTGTACTTCCCCATTTGAAAGCTAGCGGAACGTGTATCGTGTAAGAACACATGTCAATGAAATACCATACTTTTATTATGATGAAGAAATTATTTGAGGAAGGAAAATTTGACATAAAGTTTGCTATCTCAGATTCAACGTATTCAGAGTCAAATAACATGGAGCCGGCAGCTTAGTCCTTTCATACTCATGTATGAACAATAATTTAGTACGAAACTAGTTAACATTTTTTACAATAAACAAGGATGAAGTATACTCAAGAAAGCCAACCAAAACAAACCAAAAAATTGGGCAACATATCACTACTATTGCTAGCCTGGCTAGCTCACTCGGTGAAGCGCCAAGCGCCATGAGCTATACGCATGCTGGCTGTCCTTCGCCGGTCGAGGGTTTGAATCCCGCGGGGGATAGCTATGTGCGAGAAGATTGCTGGGCGCCTCGCGGGCGCAAGGTGGTTCACGTAACCGATGGTTACGGCTTCCTCGACCAACCACATCCATGCAATGGAAATTAAGTACCGGCACTATCCGGAACTAGTAACTGCACGAGAGATCGTGATTTGTCATGCGGTTAAGCTGTACTCTCGGCTTCCCTCTCCCGTAAGGTGGAAATGTCATTCTATCCCTATTTACGTTTACACGAAGATCTTTCGTTCAGTCCTCTTTTCCTCTGACCAACCTTTTTCCCGCAGTGCTTGGAATTGTTCGTGCCCAACAATTTTTCCGTCGCTTGAAAGTTCTGTTTTTTTTTATAGTACAAATCCGATGCTTAAAAAAACGTTCCAGTTGCTTCTCTTTTTGTTTTGGGGTCCAGCTCTTCCACTGATACGGCTCTACGGCAAATTTTTTAAAGTTTAATGCAAGCCCGTATGCCCATTCCCAATCATCGCTTTCTTGACATCTTCGTATTGCGAGTTAACCAATTTATCCAGTTGATTCAGGAGGTTCGGAACTTTCAACTGTTTCCAATCTGTCATACTTTTCAAAGAATGATTGAGAGACTCGTTGTTGTTATTGGTTCAAGGGCCTCCCGAGAGACTCAAATGTTTCCAAACCTTGATCTTTAACAAGGGTAAAATTCTATTTTCAACGTACCGTGTTGCGATTTGACACTTATTTTGTAATATTTTCAGAAGTTCTCTAGATCGTAAGTCAAATGAGGCTTCATCTTCACTCTCCCGACGCTTTCCCTTAGCCTCCGACGCTTTCCCTTAGCCCCCGACGCTTTCCCTTAGCCTCCGACGCTTTCCCTTATCCCCCGACGCTTTCCCTTAGCCCCCGACGCTTTCCATTAGCCTCCGACGCTTTCCGATAGCCTTCGACGCTTTCCTTTAGCCCCCGACGCTTTCTCTTAGTCCCTGGAGCTTTCCCTTAGCCCCCGACGCTTTCCGATAGCCTTCGACGCTTTCCCTTAGCCCCCGACGCTTTCCCTTAGCCACCGACGCTTTCCCTGAGCCCCCGACGCTTTCTCTGAGCCTCCGACGCTTTCCCTTAGCCTCCGACGCATTCCCTTAGCCTCCGACGCTTTCCCTTAGCCCCCGACGCTTTCCCTTAGTCCCGACGCTTTCCCTTAGCCCCCGACGCTTTCCGTTAGCCCCCGACGCTTTCCCTTAGCCCCCGACGCTTTTCCCTTAGCCCCCAACGCTTTCCCTTAGCCTCCGACGCTTTCCCTTAGCCCCCGACGCTTTCCCTTAGCCCCCGACGCTTTCCCTTAGCTCCCGACGCTTTCCCTTAGCCCCCCGACGCCTTCCCTAAGCCCCCTACGCCTTCCCTAAGCCCCCTACGCTTTCCCTTAGCCTCCGACGCTTTCCCTTAGCCCCCGACGCTTTGTCTTAGCCTCCGACGCTTTCCCTTAGCCCCCGACGCTTTCCCTTAGCCTCCGACGCTTTCCCTTAGCCTCCGACGCTTTCCCTTAGCCCCCGACGCTTTCCCGTTAGCCCCCGACGCTTTCCCTTAGCCCCCGACGCTTTCCCTTAGCCCCCGACGCCTTCCCTAAGCCCCCAACGCTTTCCCTTAGCCTCCGACGCTTTCCCTTAGCCCCCGACGCTTTCCCTTAGCCTCCGACGCGTTCCCTTAGCCTCCGACGCTTTCCCTTAGCCTCCGACGCCTTCCCTTAGCCCCCGACGCCTCCGACGCCATTTTAGTACTTCCCCTTCGAGGGTACCTGTAACATAGAACAGATACACAGTCGCTACAAAGGTCCGTGCCTAACGGTTGTTGGATATAAGCCCGGTAGGTTCACGGACAGGCCATAGCAAATATTAAAAACCGAAAATAAAAAGAAAAAATATTGTTGAATATCTCGGGAAGTCCGACTCGTTAATGTCAACCACTCAGCCTAGGGTGCAATAACTTGCTGGGTAGGCTAAGCCAAACAGGGAAGATGCAATGAAGCCAACTTACATGGGTGAGTTGGAGAACATTTTGATATAGATGAAGGTCACATTCACAGAAAACCGGTACCGATGACAAGAGGCTACTTCGGGAATCCCGCGATTACGGGGAACCTAATTATTTAAAAACACACTTTCTAACAACAATCGTCAAACATTTCTTATGTGAATGAACTCACTATACACTTTAAGATATATTTTATCATTTTTTCTATATATTTCTATATATTTTTATCATTTTCCTAAAACGATATAGTGTTAGAGATATATACTCCAAGCAAGTTGAAGGAAACGGATTTCGAACTTGCTTTTGACAGATATAACACGTCCAGCGTTATCATTGATTTTGACGATTATTAAGACAACGCAAGTAAGTGCGTAAATCGATTTTTTATATAAAGGTTTGTTCAAAGTAAGATGTCGTGAAAATTTTTTAAAAAAATTTTGAATCACTGGAACATTGTAGGCAGCTCAAATAGAGTTCGTGTATCTGGATTCCAAAAAATATATATATTATACATTAAGCGCTTGAAAACGGTTCACCTCAAAACTATCTGAAAAAAAAACATTCTGAATGACGAGAATATTAATTTCTATATTCCATTTGCTTGATATTCGTGTCAACAATTTCTATTTTGGGTAAATTACACCCATATACTAATGAAACAAGAGTCATTTTTACGATGATCGCTTGCTGAAGATACGAAAAATTTGTGCTATTTCCCAGTCAGAAATATATTGTGCACACAGGCTTTTGTTAAGCTTGAGCACTGATGGACTCACCTCATCGGCGCGGTTCGTCTGTGTCTCATGCTTGACAAAATATATTTTTTGATTGGGTGGGAGCAATCTTATTTCATTTACCATGATAGTAATATACACATGTTGTTGTGTATACAATGAAAAAGCCATTTTTTAGAATTAAATGTGTATCAACTCTGACGTTATATGGACCTGGATATATTGTACGTTCGGTGAATAGCCGGATGATGAGCCAACTTGTGCAGGTAGGATTTGTTTTAGATTTGTAAGAAACCCCTCCACAAAGAACTAAAATTTCTGAATATGATTCGTTGATCCAAACTTGAAAAAACGCAATAAATATAGAATGAAAGCACTAGTGGGGATAAAACAAGACAATGTAAGTTTCCGATCGATCGTCGGTCCAACTTTATTCTTGATATATGTCAATGACTTGCCTGATAACCTGGTATGTGACATGGAAAATCACGCTCATGATACTACACTATTTTGATGCCTCAATGAAAAATCTATTACGGAAGAACGTATGCATCTCGCAAAACTGCTCGAGTCGGACATAGCCAGAATGACTGAGTAGGCCGACAATTGGCATGTAACTCATAACTCGGGAAAGACCAAAGTTCCGTCAAATAATCGTTACAATAAGGCAAGCGAAACTCAAATTTCTCTTTCCGGTACTGCACTTGAGGAATCTTCACGTACTTGTCTCATTGGACAAATATTGTTGTCCCGCTTTGTTTATTCTACAGATGTTATCATGGATTTTTTTCAAAGGAGCTTTCTGCTCTAGTTTCTAAAAACAGCCGCCGACAGACGCGTTTGGCTGCCATTTCGTATTCATTCGCTGTGGAGGTTCCACAGTGTCACAAACAGTTTTATGCCCAGGGCATTTTTCCTTGAACTTCTAAACTTTGGAATTCGTTACTTCAGCGAACGGAGTACAAACCGTGAAGAAGGATGAGAAAGTGAAATTTATGAAAATGGAATTTTGAAGCTTTAAAGTGGCTTGATGACGCAACTAAACAATGCTTTATTTTTGTTACTTCCGAAAAGGCCTGTGGTACCATGCTCCCTTCCCCACCCAAATATCTCACACCCCACGACATTTTTCTTCCGCGTTTCCCAAGATATTACCTGACAGATCTTCGAGATTCGAAGCCAGCATGATAATAAATTTTGCACACATACGTGTCGACCACAGTACACACTGATGGCGACGCAATCCATCAGTAACCTGAGCTGAAGATATATTTTTGACCAGCCAGAGCAAATGATTTCATTGTATGTATTAAAAATAGCCATTTTATAATTAATAATTAATTATCGGAATGGAATCGTATTTGAAAACTTTCAATCCGAGAAAAACAGGGATCTGATTCTGAGATTGATGATTTTACACAATAGCAACCCATATGCAGAAGAGAAACTCAAGCAAAAAAAACACACGTTATACATTTTAGCTATGAAAAAATTCGACCATTTATTAAACCTTCCAATTATTGTTAAAAAACAGATACGTAAAGATTCGATTCGCAAATTAAGTATTTAAAAGTATCTGTCCTGCACAAAGTCAGTCAGTGATCAACATAATGATGACATGAAACGAGTCAGTAGGAAATTTGAATATTATATTTTATTTTCAGCATCATTGTTTGAGTCATCCAGTAGAAGGACGAAGGATAACACGTCGAAGCCGTGGTTGTCACAAACCTTCACGCTAAAAAATAAATAATACTATTAAATGGACCACTCCGTTCACTTTTTAAAGTCAGTGTTGCGTAGAATATTTGGCCTTGTTAATACTGTTTGGAAACGAATATATTGAACTGATTTGATTTTAAAAATTCAATCCATATATTGGAATTAAAGAAAACTTTCGAAAAATGCTATTATTTAATTATTCAATTCAACCTTCGGTAATACTATAAAGTAATATGTTTCTGTCAAGTTTAAACCATCAAATGAGCTTCAGGAATTTCAGTGCTTTATTGACAAGTTTACTACAAAACTACAACAAATTAAAACAAACCCTACGGTAACAAACTGGTTCATCAGCCGACCATTCACCGGTTGGATAGCATTCAATGGATGTAGGTCCAATTAATGTCGGAAGTACCACACAGGTAAAGCTGTTAAATAATTTTGTTCGTTTTAACTATAAACACAACAGCATGTACTTCTTGCTACTCAATTAGACATTTTATTTTGTCAAGCAGGAGCATCAAGCACACAGACCTACATCGCCTAGTCGGCGCGAGTCATCATTGACTCAAGCTTAACGAAAACATGCACAATATATTTCTGACTGTGCAATAACACAAATATCTTACGAAAAATTCGGCAATCATTGTAAACATGAATCGTTTCAAGCCCTTTATGTATAATATAATTTTTTTTAGAATTCAGACACACTATCATCATTTTAGTTGCTCAAAGTAGTATATGATATATCTCAAGAAACTGCACGACATCTTACATTGAACAAACATACGCGAGAATCACACTTACGTGCATATGCTTCGGTAGTTGTAATCATCAGTACAAGTCACAACTCCACCTAGTAATGATACTGCTCGACAAGTTACATCTGTCAAAATAAAGTTATGATTTCGTTTACTACTCATTTCTTTAGGTATGTCTCTAAAATGGATGCGTTCGGGGATACATAATGATGAAATATTTCTAGAAACGAATATACGAATATAAAACGAAAACGAATATATTGATTTAAGATCCAACTGATTTGATTTTAAAAATTCAATCCATATATTGGGATTGAAGAAAACTTTCGAAAAATGCTATTATTTAATTATTCAATTCAACCTTCGGTAATACTATAAAGTAATATTTTTCTGTCAAGTTTAAACCATCGAATGACCTTCAAGAATTTTAGTGCTTTATTGACAAGTTTACTACAAAACTACAACAAATTAAGACAAATCCTACTTTTACAAGTTGGTTCATCATACGACCATTCACCGTTTCCCAAGCATACAATGCGATTAGATCCAATTAATGCCAGAGGTGCCACACAGGTAGGGCTTTTAAAAAAATTTATTTCCTTTAACTATAAATACAACGCCATGTATTTCTCACCACCCAATTAGACATTTTATTTTGTCAAGCAGGAGCATCAAGCACACAGACCTACACGCCTAGTCGGCGCGAGTCATCATTGACTCAAGCTTAACGAAAACATGCACAATATATTTCTGACTGTGCAATAGCACAAATATCTTACGAAAAATCCGGCAATCATCGTAAACATGAATCGTTTCAAGCCCTTTATGTATAATATATTGTTTTAGAATTCAGACACACTACCATCATTTTAGTTGCTCAAAGTAGTTTATGTTATATCTCAAGAAGCTGCACGACACCTTACATTGAACAAACATACGCGAGAATCACACTTACGTGCATATGCTTCCGTAGTTGTAATCATCAGTACAAAACACATCTCCACCTGGTAATGATACTGCTCGACAAGTTACATCTGTCAAAATAAAGTTATGATTTCGTTTACTACTCATTGCTTGAGGTATGTTTCTGAAACGGATGCGTTCAGGGATGATAAAAAAATATTTCTATAAGTGTAGTGTGTGTTCATGCACATGGGAGAAGTGTTACGAGTGATGCTATCCGTCAATGATTTGAGAAAACGAAATCCCTGGTTAGAAAGGTGATTGTAAAGTATATAAATTTTTTTTAGCTTTCAATTGATTATATCATGCCACAACGACCCATTGCCAATAAAATAACCAAACGCCTTCAATTGATTCTAAAGCCCACCGGTTGTTTACATTATATAGCAAATTGAAAGCTCTGAAATCTCATTTTTGGGCTGTTTCATTCTGATTTATTCTAATTAAAAGAAAAATGTTTATTCATAGTTGCCCCGTCGGCCTATTTTTCGATATTTTACTCTTATTTTGCGCAAAAAATAAAATTTTAATCAATAATATTTAACTTGAAACTTGAGATTTCGTGAACAAAACATTTTCAAATTATTAAAAATTGATCAGTTATATAAGAAAAGCAAGAGATTTTAACACGCATACAAAAGTTAATGCGGTACCTTCACAGGTGGGTACAGGTGTGGACCATTGTTCATTTCCCTGGCATTGTGTTGTGGCAGAGGAACCATTTGCAATCTTCTTTCCTTCTGGACAAGTAAATCTAGAAACAAATCGAAATAAATGATCGGATATTAAGATCTGTATTTTACAAGTACTTCAAATAGGATCGGAACTTGTTAGAACATTCATTAAAGAAATAAATATCATTGAAATGTGAATTTAATTTGGTTTCACAATTACCATGATAAGTCTCACATAAGTTTGCCAGAATTATTTTGCATAAAGAATTGACGGTGACACAATTGAAAATTCTTTTTACGCTCAATTTTGAACAGGGGTCTCAAACAAACGGCCATTTTGTGCGGCCCGTGAAGCTTTATCGAATTTACAAATAACTCTTTAACTGCGGCGACGTAGTTTTAGTTTTATTGTTTTTAAAAAATGAAACCCACTCCGAAATCCCATTACGAAAAACATTGAACTTCTATCAAACTTCGTACTACGCGCACTTCAATGTTCAAGAAATCCTGTTACTAATTCGTCTTTGAAAATGTTGATAAAAATTTCAGTTTGCTTATTCTTAGGGCTGTTTAAAACCAAATCAATTGGAATTTGATTCTGATTCGGATAAATATATCGAATTGGATCGAAATAATTTCATGTAAATAACGAATCAAATTGCCCAGACCTACTTTTTGGTCGAACCTGCCTCCTTCGGCCCAAATTCAGTTCTCGCGACCCTATTTAATCTTGAGTTACTTTACAAATGTTTATTTGAGCTTCAGAAAATAAGTTTCATTTGAGATTTATCTTTAGAAACATTGAATCCAGATTATTCGTGATATTATGCAAAGATACGTACCTGCAACTTGTGTTGAAGTTTACGCTACCGTCAGGGTCACAAGTGATGTTTCCATCAAAAATAAGAGCAGGACATTGGATAACTAAAAATTGAAATAATATTGCCTTGTCCGTGCTATATATAAGAA
Organism: Styela plicata; assembly: GCA_963675895.2. Classification (NCBI taxonomy): domain Eukaryota; kingdom Metazoa; phylum Chordata; class Ascidiacea; order Stolidobranchia; family Styelidae; genus Styela; species Styela plicata. Next base: position 12,961,878 of record OZ023152.1, read on the forward strand.
TACGATATTTGAAGCATATTAAAAGAAGGAGATTGCCCTATCATCTCTCGCTTGATAAAAATTATAAATTCATAGTTTGGGAGAAATTGGATGGAGCTCTCTATGTCAGAGAATTGATTCATTTGCCGGTTGTTTACATTATATACCGAATTGAAAGCTTTGAAATCTCATTTTTGGAATGTTATATTCTGATCTAATTCAAAGAAAATTGTTTATTTATAGTTTCGCCGTCGGGCTTTTTTCGATGTTTTACTCTTATTTTACGCAAATTTAAAGTTTAGCTCAATAGTATTTAACTCGAAATGTGAAATTTCGCTAACAAAACATTTTACAACTAGTAAAAATTGATCAGTTATTTAACAAAAGCAAGAGATTTTAACACGCATACAAAAGTTAATGCGGTACCTTCACAGGTGGGTACAGGTGTGGACCATTGTTCATTTCCCTGGCATTGTGTTGTGGCAAAGGAACCATTTGCTATCTTCTTTCCTTCTGGACAAGTAAATCTAGAAACAAATCAAAATAAACGATCGGATATTAAGATCTGTATTTTACAAGTACTTGAAATAGGATCGGACTATGTAGGACTGTTCAAAGTACATTTAGAACATTCATTAAAGAAATAAATATCATTGAAATGTGAATTTAATTTTGTTTCATAATTACCATGATAAGTCTCACATAAGTTTGCCAGAATTATTTTGCATAAAGAATTGACAGTGACACAATTGAAAATTCTTTTTTCGCTTAATTTTGAACAGGGGTCTCAAACACACGGCCATTTTGTGCGGCCCGTGAAGCTCGTATCGAATTTACAAACAGCTCTTTAACTGCGCGGACGTAGTTATATTTTTATTGTTTTTAAAAAATGAAACCCACTCCGAAATCCCATTACGAAAAACATTGATATATCTATCTAACTTCATACTACGCGCACTTCAATGTTCAAGAAAGCTGGTTACTAATTCCTTTTTGAAAATGTTTATAAAAAAATTTCAAAGTTTGCTTACCGCTAGGGCTGTTTAAAACCAAATTAATTGGAATTTAATTCTGATTTGGATAATTATATCGAATCGGATCGAAATAATTTCATGTAAATAACGAATCAAATTGCCCAGACCTACCTTTTGGTCTAACCTGCCTCCTTCGGCCCAAATTTAGTTCTCGCGACCCCTATTTAATGTCGAGTTACTTTACAAATGTTTTTTTGACCTTCAGCAAATAAGTTTCATTTGAGATTTATCTTTAGAAACATTGAATCCAGATTATTCGTGATATTATGCAAAGATACGTACCTGCAACTTGTGTTGAAGTTTACGCTGCCGTCAGGGTCACAAGTGATGTTTCCATCAAAAATAAGAGCAGGACATTGGATAACTAAAAATTGAAATAATATTGCGTTGTCCGTGCTATATATTAATAATATGGTATTTGAAGCATATTGAAAAAAACGAGATTCGCACAAAATCTGTCGCTTGATAATAATTAAAAATTCATAGTTTGGGCTAATCGTCCATTTTGAGGATTGAGAAATTGGATGGAGATCAGTATAACAGAACATCGATGAATTTCGGCTTATTTATGTCGTAAATGTTTGATCGTAATACGTTTGTACGATTTTACTAAAAAAAAACTGGAAAGCAGAAAAAGTTCCCATACCTGATCGGATAGGAAATATATTAGGTGGCAAAGGTCAACACACTTTTTAGCCTTCATTTGTATGTATCACGACACGACCATCCATTAGGGGGCTTGTTTTATTGGAGCTTTTGAATCGTTATATTTACAAAAGTTTAAAATGAAAAATTATCAAACTATAGCGATTTTGTTTTCTCGCACTTTATCAAACTTAAATTATTTTAAAATGGTTGTAAGTTGTAACACATACTGAGGAATAGAAAAACACTCGCATTGATTAAAGACATCAACACAATTGACTGTTTACAGACATTCGTTTTTGTTAGTTTTACTCAATAAAGCAGTGTTGAATTTGTTTAAAAGAGTTATGTAGAGCTCACATGCATGGCACCTACTTGAATCGTAGTCATCACTTTACCGTCTCGTAAAATGAAAATGGATTAGTCACGTCTTCCTTATTTATATATTGGCAAGCCTCATTTTGTTTAAAGAGAACGAACGTTTGAAATTGATTTTTCTACGATTAATGAGTCAAACATTTCCTTATATACACATCGCGATATTCCCTGCGTTAATGTGTCGCATGCGAAGTTTCCAATTACCTTTCTATGAATTTTGAAGGTTGAAATGATCATTAGTTTTTTTATATCAACTCTTTCTCTAAGTGCAAGGAGCAAATTTAAAATCCCATCTTTTAAACTGGCGGATATATTTGAATTTTCATTTTTTCATCTTTTTATTTTATTAGCAACCAATAAATATATTTTTCTGTTGTGGTGTCTTTCAAAAGAATAACAGAATGTCATCACACAAACCGACGACAGAAAGTGAAAATTCAATATTTTTCCGTCGAAAATGCATGCCGAAGTAGTAAAAAACCTCAACAGCCTATTTTGAGGAAAAAAACTTTTTCGGAGCAAATCCCATAAGATTCTGTATAGCATGTGAATACAAGTCGAAGTGTCGCGCAAATTTTGCTTATTAGGACTTATATTTTGGCTGAAATTACAAATCTTTTTTTTTTAAATCTTGACTCTCTCGCCTATCCAAAATTCGCTTGGTGTACCCCTCCCCCGGGTCCGCCGCCAGAACTCCTAGTTTGAGCTGTAGATATTCTGATTTACAATTTTCGATCGGACATATTCTAAGATTACATTCGATCATTGTTTTATTGATCAAAACTGCAGGAGCTGAAATTCACCCTTATAATAATGTATTGAAGACAGGGTGGGCCAAATCGAATCATTCTCAAGGTTGAAAATTTAGATGAAGATCAATTATCTGAACAACAATTGAGTTCGGCTTCTCGATGCCACAAATGATTGATGATCCTAATATGTTTGAATTTTACAAAAAAACGCGAAAGCAGGAATAATTGCATACCTGACCCGATAGGAAAGATATTAAATGGTAAAGGTATATACAATTTTATTTTCTAGCTTTCAATTGAATATATCATGCCACAACGATCCATTGCCAATAAAATAACTTAATTCTTTCTCAATTGATCTAAAGCCCACCGTTTGTTTACATTGTATAGCAAATTGAAAGCTCTGAAACCTTTATTTTGGACAGTTTGTTTCTGATATAATTGAAAGAAAATTGTTTCTTCATAGTTTCGCAGTCGGCCTTTTTTTTCGATGTTTTACCCTTTTTTACGCACATTTAAAGTTTCACTCAATAATATTTAACTTGAAACGTGAGATTTCGCCAACAAAACATTTTCAAATTAGAAAAAATTGATCAGTTATATAAGGAAAGCAAGAGATATTATCAAGCATACAAAAGTTAATGCGGTACCTTCACAGGTGGGTACAGGTGTGGACCATTGTTCATTTCCCTGGCATTGTGTTGTGGCAGAGGAACCATTTGCAATCTTCTTTCCTTCTGGACAAGTAAATCTAGAAACAAATCAAAATAAATGATCGGATATTAAGATCTGTATTTTACAAGTACTTCAAATAGGATCGGAACTTGTAGGACAGTTCAAAGTACATTTAGAACATTCATTAAAGAAATAAATATCATTGAAATGTGAATTTAATTTCGTAATTACCATGATAAGTCTCACATAAGTTTGCCAGAATTATTTTGCATAAAGAATTGACAGTGACACAATTGAAAATTCTTTTTTCGCTTAATTTTGAACAGGGGACTCAAACACACGGCCATTTTGTGCGGCCCGTGAAGCTTTATCGAATTTACAAACAGCTCTTTAACTGCGGCGACGTAGTTATATTTTTATTATTTTTAAAAAATGAAACCCACTCCGAAATCCCATTACGAAAAACATTGAACATCTATCAAACTTCATACTACGCGCACTTCAATGTTCAAGAAAGCTGGTTACTAATTCCTTTTTGAAAATGTTGATAAAAATTTCAAAGTTTGCTTACCGCTAGGGCTGTTTAAAACCAAATTAATTGGAATTTAATTCTGATTCGGATAATTATATCGAATCGGATCGAAATAATTTCATGTAAATAACGAATCAAATTGCCCAGACCTACTTTTTGGTCTAACCTGCCTCCTTCGGTCCAAATTCAGTTCTCGCGACCCTATTTATTTTCGAGTTACTTTACAAATGTTTATTTGACCCTCAGCAAATAAGTTTCATTTGAGATTTTCATTTAGATACATTGAATCCAGATTATTCGTGATATTATGCAAAGATACGTACCTGCAACTTGTGTTGAAGTTTACGCTGCCGTCAGGGTCACAAGTGATGTTTCCATCAAAAATAAGAGCAGGACATTGGATAACTAAAAATTGAAATAATATTGCCTTGTCCGTGCTATATATTAATAATATGGTATTTGAAGCATATTGAAAAAAACGAGCATCGCACAAAATCTGTCGCTTGATAATAATTAAAAATTCATAGCTTGGGCTAATCGTCCATTTTGCGGATTGGGAAATTGGATGGAGATCAGTATAACAGAACATCAATGAATTTCGGCTTATTTATGTTGCAAATGTTTGATCGTAATACGTTTGTACGATTTTACTAAAAAAAAACTGGAAAGCAGAAATAGTTCTATACCTGATCGGATAGGAAATATATTAGTTGGCAAAGGTCAACACACTTTTTAGCCTTCATTTGTTTGTATCACGACACGACCATCCATTAGGGGGCTTTTTGTATTGAAGCTTTTGAATCGTTATATTTACAAAAGTTTAAAATGAAAAATTATCAATCTATAGCGATTTTGATTTCTCGCACTTTATCAAACTTAAATTATTTTAATATGGTTGTAAGGTGTAACAGATACTGCGGAATAGAAAAATTCGCATCAACACAATTGACTGTTTACACACATTCGTTTTTGTTAGTTTTATTCAATAAAGCAGTGTTGAATTTGTTTAAAAGAGTTATGTAGAGCTCACATGCATGGCACCTACTTGAATCGTAGTCATCACTTTACCGTCTCGTAAACTGAAAATGGATTAGTCACGTCTTCCTTATTTATATATTGGCAAGCCTCATTGTGTTTAAAGAGAACGAACGTTTGGGACTAATTTTCCTCCGATAAATGAGTCAAACATTTCCTTATATACACATTACAATATTTCCTGCTTTGATGTGTCGCATGCGAAGTTTCCAATTAACTTTCTATGAATTTCGAAGATTTGAAATTATGATTAGTTTTATTTTATATCAATTCTTTTTCTAAGTGCCAGGAGCAAATTTAAAATCCCATCTTTTAAGCTCGCGGATATATTTGAATTTTCTCTTTTTCATATTTAATTGTATTAGCAACCAATAAATATAATTTTCTTTCGTGTTATCATTAAAAAGATAAACTCAATGTCTTCATACAAACCGACGACAGAATGTGAAAATTCAATATTTTTCCGTCGAAACATGCACGACGAAGTAATGAATAACCTCAAAAGCTTATTTTGGGGAAAAAAATATTTTTCGGAGCAATTCCATAAAATTCTGCATAGCATGTGAATACAAATCGAAGTGTCGAGCAAATTTTGCTTATTTGGCCTAATATTTTTGCTAATTTTTTTTTTAAATCTGGTCTCTTTCGCTTCTCCGGATGTCATTTGGAGTTCCCCTTCCCCGGTTCCGCCGCCAGAGCTCCTAGTTTGAGCTGTAGATATTCTGATTTACAATTTTCGATCGGACATATTCTAAGATTACATTCGATCATTGTTTTATTGATCAAAATTGCAGGAGCTGAAATTCATCATTATGATAATGTATTGAAGATAGGGTGGGCAAAATCAAATCATTCTAAAGGTTGAAAATTTAGATGAAGATAATATATCAGAACAACAATGAAGTTCGGCTTCACAATCTCACAAATGTTTGATGATCGTAATGTTTGAATTTTACTAAAAAAAAACGTGAAAGCAGGAATAATTGCATGCCTGATCCGATAGGAAAGATATTAAATGGTGAAGGTATATACAATTTAATTTTCTAGCTTTCAATTGAATATATCATGCCACAACGATCCATTGCCAATAAAATAACCAAATGCTTTCCCAATTGATCTAAAGCCCACCGTTTGTTTACATTGTATAGCAAATTGAAAGCTCTGAAATCTTTATTTTGGACTGTTTTATTCTGATATAATTGAAAGAAAATTGTTTATTCATAGTTTCGCAGTCGGCGTTTTTTCGATGTTTTACTCATTTTTTACGCAAATTTAAAGTCTCACTGAATAATATTTAACTTGAAACATGAAATTTCGCCAACAAAACATTTTACAATTAGTAAAAATTGATCAGTTATTTAACAAAAGCAAGAGATTTTAACAAGCATACAAAAGGTAATGCGGTACCTTCACAGGTGGGTACAGGTGTGGACCATTGTTCATTTTCCTGGCATTGTGTTGTGGCAGAGGAACCATTTGCTATCATCTTTCCTTCTGGACAAGTAAATCTAGAAACAAATCAAAAAAAAAAATGATCGGATATTAAGATCTGTATTTTACAAGTACTTCAAATGGGATTGGATCTTGTAGGACAGTTCAAAGTACATTTAGGACTTTCATTGAAGAAATAAATATCATTGAAATGTGAATTTAATTTTGTTTCACAATTCCCATGATAAGTCTCACATAAGTTTGCCAGAATTATTTTGCATAAAGAATTGACGGTGACACAATAGAAAATTCTTTTTACGCTTAATTTTGAACAGGGGTCTCTAACACACGGCCATTTTGTGCGGCCCGTGAAACTTTTTTGAATTTACAAATAACTCTTTAACTGCGGCGATGTAGTTTTATTTTTATTGTTTTTAAAATATGAAACCCACTCCGAAATTCCATTACGAAAAACATTGAACTTCTATCAAACTTCATACTACGCGCACTTCAATGTTCAAGAAATCCTGTTACTAATTCGTTTTTGAAAATGTTGATAAAAATTTCAAAGTTTGCTTATTCTTAGGGCTGTTTAAAACCGAAATTAATTGGAATTTGATTCTGATTCGGATAAATATATCGAATTGGATCGAAATAATTTCATGTAAATAACGAATCAAATTGCCCGGACCTACCTTTTGGTCTAACCTGCCTCTTTCGGCCCAAATTCAGTTCTCGCGACCCTATTTAATCTCGAGTTACTCTACAAATGTTTATTTGACCTTCAGCAAATAAGTTTCATTTGAGATTTTCATTCAGAAACATTGAATCCAGATTATTCGTGATATTATGCAAAGATACGTACCTGCAACTTGTGTTGAAGTTTACGCTACCGTCAGGGTCACAAGTGATGTTTCCATCAAAACTAAGAGCAGGACATTGGATAACTAAAAATTGAAATAATATTGCGTTGTCCGTGCTATATATTAATAATATGGTATTTGAAGTATATTGAAAAAAACGAGATTTGCACAAATTTCTGTCGCTTGATAATAATTAAAAATTCATAGTTTGGGCTAATCGTCCATTCTGAGGATTGAGAAATTGGATGGAGATCAGTATAACAAAACATCAATAAATTTCGTCTTATTTATGTCGCAAATGTTTGATCGTAATACGTTTGTACGATTTTACTAAAAAACCGTGAAAGCAGCATATTAAGGAATAGAAAAACATTCGCATAAAATAAGATATCAACACAATTGACTTTTTCATACATTTGTTTTTGTGAGTTTCATTCAATAAAGCGGTGTTGAATTTGCTGAAAAGAGTTATGTAGAGCTCACATGCATGGCACCTACTTGAATCGTAGTCATTACTTTACCGTCTCGTAAACTGAAAATGGATTAGTCACGTCTTCCTTATTTATATATTGGCAAGCCTCATTGTGTTTAAAGAGAACGAACGCTTGAAATTGATTTTTCTCCGATTAATGAGTCAAACATTTCCTTATATACACATTACAATATTCCCTGCGTTACTGTGTCGCATGCGAAGTTTCCAATTACCTTTCTATGAATTTTGAAGGTTGAAATGGTCATTAGTTTTTTTATATCAACTCTTTTTCTAAGTCCAAGGAGCAAATTTAAAATCCCATCTTTTAAACTCGTGGATAAATTTGAATTTTCATTTTTTCATCTTTTTATTGTATTGGCAACCAGTAAATATATTTTTCTGTTGTGATGTCGTTCAAAAGATAAACAGAATGTCATCACACAAACCGACGACAGAAAGTGAAAATTCAACATTTTTCCGTCGAAAATGCATGCCGAAGTAGTAAAAAACCTCAACAGCCTATTTTGAGGAAAACACTTTTTCGGAGCAAATCCCATAAGATTCTGTATAGCATGTGAATACAAGTCGAAGTGTCGCGCAAATTTTGCTTATTACGTCTTATATTTTTGCTTCAATTTTTTTTTAAATCTTGAATCTCTCGCCTATCCAAAATTCGCTTGGTGTACCCCTCCCCCGGGTCCGCCGCCAGAACTCCTAGTTTGAGCTGTAGATATTCTGATTTACAATTTTCGATCGGACATATTCTAAGATTACATTCGATCATTGTTTTATTGATCAAAACTGCAGGAGCTGAAATTCACCCTTATAATAATGTATTGAAGACAGGGTGGGCCAAATCGAATCATTCTAAAGGTTGAAAATTTAGATGAAGATCAATTATCTGAACAACAATTAAGTTCAGCTTCTCGATGCCACAAATGATTGATGATCCTAATATGTTTGAATTTTACTACAATAAACGTGAAAGCAGGAATAATTGCATATCTGATCCGATAGGAAAGATATTAAATGGTAAAGGTATATACAATTTTATTTTCTAGCTTTCAATTGAATATATCATGCCACAACGATCCATTGCCAATAAAATAACCAAATGCCTTCAATTGATCTAAAGCCCACCGTTATTTACATTGTATAGCAAATTGAAAGCTCTGAAATTTTTATTTTGGACTGTTTTATTCTGATCTAATTGAAAGAAAATTGTTTATTCATAGTTTCGCAGTCGGCCTTTTTCGATGTTTTACTCTTATTTTACGCAAATATAAAGTTTTAGTCAATAATATTTAACTTGAAACGTGAGATTTCGCCAACAAAACATTTTCAAATTAGAAAAAATTGATCAGTTATTTAAGAAAAGCAAGACATTTTAACACGCATACAAAAGTTAATGCGGTACCTTCACAGGTGGGTACAGGTGTGGACCATTGTTCATTTCCCTGGCATTGTGTTGTGGCAGAGGAACCATTTGCTATCATCTTTCCTTCTGGACAAGTAAATCTAGAAACAAATCAAAATAAATGATCGGATATTAAGATCTGTATTTTACAAGTACTTCAAATAGGATTGGACCTTGTAGGACAGTTCAAAGTACATTTAGAAAATTCATTGAAGAAATAAATATCATTGAAATGTGAATTTAATTTGGTTTCACAATTACCATGATAAGTCTCACATAAGTTTGCCAGAATTATTTTGCATAAAGAATTGACGGTGACACAATTGAAAATTCTTTTTACGCTCAATTTTGAACAGGGGTCTCGAACACATGGCCATTTTGTGCGGCCCGTGAAACTTTTTTGAATTCACAAATAACTCTTTAACTGCGGCGACGTGGTTTTATTTTTATTGTTTTCAAAAAATGAAACCCACTCCGAAATTCCATTACGAAAAACATTGAACATCTATCAAACTTCATACTACGCGCACTTCAATGTTCGAGAAAGGCCTGTTACTAATTCCTTTTTTGAAAATGTTGATAAAAATTTCAAAGTTTGCTTATTCTTGGGGCTGTTTAAAACCGAATTAATTGGAATTTAATTCTGATTCGGATAATTATATCGAATTGGATCGAAATAGTTTCATGTAAATAACGAATCAAATTGCCCAGACCTACCTTTTGATCTAACCTGCCTCCTTCGGTCCAAATTCAGTTCTCGCGACCCTATTTAATCTTGAGTTACTTTACAAATGTTTATTTGAGCTTCAAAAAATAAGTTTCATTTGAGATTTTCATTTAGAAACATTGAATCCAGATTATTCTTGATATTATGCAAAGATACGTACCTGCAACTTGTGTTGAAGTTTACGCTGCCGTCAGGGTCACAAGTGATGTTTCCATCAAAACTAAGAGCAGGACATTGGATAACTAAAAATTGAAATAATATTGCGTTGTCCGTACTATATATTATAAGAATACGATATTAGAAGCATATTGAAAAAAACGAGATTTGCACAAAATCTTTCGCTTGATAATAATTAAAAATTCATAGTTTGGGCTAATCGTCCATTCTGAGGATTGAGAAATTGGATGGAGATCATTATAACAGAACATCAATGAATTTCGGCTTATTTATGTCGCAAATGTTTGATCGTAATACGTTTGTACGATTTTACTAAAAAAAACTGGAAAGCAGAAAAAGTTCCCATACCTGATCGGATAGGAAATATATTAGTTGGCAAAGGTCAACACACTTTTTAGCCTTCATTTGTATGTATCACGACACGACCATCCATTAGGGGGCTTGTTTTATTGGAGCTTTTGAATCGTTATATTTACAAAAGTTTAAAATGAAAAATTATCAAACTATAGCGATTTTGTTTTCTCGCACTTTATCAAACTTAAATTATTTTAAAATGGTTGTAATTTGTAACACATACTGAGGAATAGAAAAATTCGCATCAACACAATTGACTGTTTACACACATTCGGTTTTGTTAGTTTCATTTAATAAAGCGGTGTTGAATTTGCTTAAAAGAGTTGTGTAGAGCTCACATGCATGGCACCTACTTGAATCGTAGTCATCCCTTTACCGTCTCGTAAACTGAAAATGGATTAGTCTTCCTGATCTATATATTGACAAGCCTCATTGTGTTTAAAGAGAACGTACGTTTGAAATTTATTTTTCTCCGATAAATGAGTCAAAGGTTTCTTTATATACATTACAATATTTCTCATGTTGCGGCGTCTCATGCGAAGTTTCCAGTTACCTTTCTTTCAATTTCGAAGGTTGAAGCCCGTGAATTTATTTGAATTTTCATTTTTTATCTTTTCATTGTTTTAGCAACCAATAAATATATTTTTCTGTTATGATATCATTGATAAGATGATTTTCTCAATGTCTTCATACATAACGACAACAGAGAATGAAAATTCCCTATTCTCCCGTAAAAACATTCACGACGAAGTACTGTAGAACTCTCGAGGCAAAATAAAACTTTTTCATAGCAGACTTATGAAATTTGTCATAGAACCTGATTGCAAGTCGAAGTGTCACGAGTAAATTTCGCCTATTTTGACTTATAATTTTGCTAAAATCTTGAAGTCGTTTCTTTAAACTCTTGAATGTCTCCTCTATCCAAAATACTGGGGATTTCGCTCTCCCCCGGTTCCGCCGCCAGAGCTCCTAGTTTGAGCTGTAGATAATCTGATTTACAATTTCCGATCGGACATATTCTTAAGATTACATTTGATCATTGCCATATTGATCAAAACTGTACGAGCTGAAATTAATCACTATGTAAATGTTTTGAGGTTAGGGCTGGGCAAAACCAAATTAATTTTCGTTCCAATCGTATCGTTCGAATATCTTTTTCGAATCGGATCGTGTAGATGATTCAATAATAATACAAAATTATCGCATTTTTACTATCGCTATTATTGTCTTCATTTTGGCAATCGGGAAATTTGCAGTGACGAATTACAGCTTTAGCATGAACAGACCTAAGAGTAATATATTTTCAAATCTCTTCCGGCTCAAGCGCAGCGATGGATTTTGGTCAAATTTGAACAAAATCGATTGCATTTTGTCGTTAAAAATAAAAAATTCCATCTCACTTGGCCTGTTTTCGTTCGTTTATATATGAACGATTCACAATTGATTCGAATGATCGTTGCTTCGAATAAATTCGAATCTTTGAATCGAATTGACCAGCCCTATAATTAAGGCCTATTCAAAACAATAAATTGGAAATAACGCACTGTAACAAAAAATACAACAAAATCACTGGTCTTTGACAGTAGTTTTAGTTGGAGGTATTGAAAAAAATCACATTTCACCTTTTTCGCCCAATTTGTTATAAATGCAATCAACAAGGCGTTTTTAACTTTGTAAACATGCACTTTTGTCATAGTGTGGTTATAATTTTCTAGTTCCCTATTTACATATGTTCAGTATTCAACAGTAATTACAAACTCGCAATATGCGAAGAGAACTTTCCGACAAAAAATATCACGAATTTTTGGCGATTTGAAAAACTACGTACGATTCAACGAGGTTGGAAATCGCACAAAGTTTTATCCAATGCATTTGCGTTTGTTCGAACAAACTGGCAATTTTAGGAAAATAATAGAATCTGTAAATGAAATTTTGAGGGAGATAATTTAAAATAACTTCATGCTAAATCAACTTGCCATAAACTTCACAAATGTATCCGTATTTTTTACTGCAATCCAAACTGAACCAGGTATCTCTGAGTCTTAACTTCAAATTCAAGCAACCTGACATAGGCACGTCATGACAGTACCAGTCTTCAAAAATGAAATTGGATCCGTCTGAAAACTTCCAACCTCTCCCTTCATATTTGCCTATAAATAAAATGAAATAGGAGAATTGTTATTATCTATTTCAGATATTTTTCTTGATCTAGAATTCATAGCTATTTCATGTTGTTGAAGGACAACCCTATGCGAAATTTAAAATTTGTCTATCAAGCTTAAATATGTTTCCTAAAGCATGGTCTATTTTACGCCATGGAGAGGTTCCGAGATCCCCAATATCTCATTCCCTAAAAGAGTGGATTTTTTTCCCAAATCTAGCTTCAACATCGCCAATCACATCCAATGTGATGCCTAATTTCATTCCCAAATATATATGGTGATTACCAATTTGATGAATATCAGTTTCTGGGCGGTTCGTTTTGGACAAAACACATGCCGCTCATGTTCACTATGGCATTTTCCAAACATCATAAAAAAAAAACCGTTTGGGTGACGGGGTTATGTTTGGTGCATTGAAGTCAGGATATTTCGGATCATAAACCTTGTAAAAAATAAAAATTTCAAGTGGAAGTCTTCGGGCAATTCAACTGGCAAAGAATTACCCTGAATTCATACATATGACTACGCACCCAGTTGTTGTCTAATATCCTATTGAATTCATACCTCCAATCCAAAGGTCTTCTCTTTGAGATATCACAATTGATTTAACGAAATCTTGCTCTTGTCGAGAAGAAATGCTCACAAGATGCCCACCATACGAATTGCAGTTGTTTTCTCCTTCTTGCCAGGTAACGGAGCTGTTTTGAAACAATATGATCGAAATTTTAAAAATGATCAGAAAAGTTCTTTTTCAATAAAATGCCATGATAGAGAAGGAACCTCGTTCCATTGCCCGAATTGGCGTCGAAACGAAACTTTTAAATATATTGTCGCGGGAAGGAATGAAAAGTTGCTGAGAACGAATCAATTCCAAGTGAAAGAGAGAATAAAACCCGTATAATAAAGGTAATTTACTTACTTCCGTGAATTTGCAAAGGCACTGAAAACTTTGTAATAATTTCCATCATATTTCATCCAAGTTGAATCAATACTTTGTTGACCTGTAAATTATTTGAACTAAATAATTAAAAATATTATAATTTTATTTATTATTAAAAATAAGATATTTATAATCGAAATAGCTCAAAAATACACTAAAACGAGAAAAGCGAACAGGACCTTGAAAAACGTTGAAGTGCAAACGGACTATGGCGAACGTAAATAAATTCAAAATAATGAAAATTTCGAGCAGAGACTAAGATCATTTAGATTTTCTCAAAATTTCGATTTCACCAAAAATTTGTCTCCTAAACCTTACATTATTGGCCTTAAAAGTTAAATTTTGCTTTTGTTGCATCAAATTGGGCGCAGGGTGAACATAAACTCGAGAAAATATACTTCGCTAAATCATTTATTCTGCATAATAATACGGCCTACTTACACAATGAAGTATTGATGCAAAAAAATACCAGGATAAAACGAAAAATAAGTTTTGAATTCTCCATGGTGTACAGTATGTGCACGCGACAGACAAAACGTGAATGATAAATAGAATGGGAATATCATCATTATATAACAATACCGACGAAAAGAAAACATCCGGAGAAGCTAACAGTGCCACGCCCTTCTATAAAGCCGTCATGCAAAACTATCCTTAGGTAATACACAATCATCTGTATCACATTTAACCTTTTTCTTCTATGCTCAAATGAATTCAATTAAGTTGCAGGATAACCAGGTTATCATAATACATTTTATCTTCTACATATATTCATAGAAGGCGATTCGTAAATGGCGAAATTTGCTTTAAAAACTTTAACTTAAATTTGAACCGCTAGAAAACATCCGAATTTGTACCGACTGTAGGTTGTCGCCAATCCTAATACTTTAGCTGCGCGGAAAGTGGCATTACCCTCAGAGAAATAGTGGAAGACATGCAACAAATGACCTTGAAAATGTTTAGAGAGAAGGATTCTAACGAATGGGACGGCCTATGAATCTTGTGAGTCTTATGGCCCATTTTGTAACGCAAGATGTAGCCCGGTCATAAATATATTCTTCCAAGTTTGAGTCACTCATGGATCGCGCTGCCTAGGCAACTCATATGTGACAAAATTGTTTTGACGAAAGATGTCCAACTGGGAGATGACTTGTTCTCAATGCGGGCCAACATACTAAAATGCGTTCGTGAAGCAAATTAAGAGAGTCCACAAAAATGTAATGCGAGTCTCTGAGGTCTGAAACGATAAGCAAACATGAAATCAGTGTTTCTACTACGTCTGGTAAGAACGTCTCTCCGGTCGTCCAAGGTGATGTGTCAATTGCCAATTACCGATTTCTTGCATATATAATTTTTTTTAGGACGCATTTGCATCAAAAATCGACGTTTACGTTGTTTTTAGCTTTGCTTCCTTTTAACCTTGCGTTTGGCGCTTGCGCAACGTATGTATTTCATGACGTTTTCTAATGCAACCGAACGGTTTGCTGTGCAAATGAAACGGGAAATGTTGCGCTTTATGAGCAATGCAGAGGTGTATTGCCGATTGTGTTTCGCTATCTGGAACCTAACGCAATGCTTCGGTATAACATATTCAGATGTCTCACTCAGAAATATGTTTTTGTCATGCATGCGCCACAGATGGACCGCGTCTCTTCTTGACGCACACTTGAAAAACAATGCTTTGTCAAAAAAAGATTGGTAGTGGAGATTGGAAATCGTTCCTTATGACTATAATTACACATCTGCTATGACACAAGATTGAAGCTGCAATTGTTGGGGCATATATAGGTTTGGGCAATTCGATATGGTGAAGCACATATTACTCCTATAAGTTATGATTTAATAATAGTAACAAACATAAAAATAAATAGGCATCAAACTTCGTACCGTGCCAACCACGAAAATTGAAATATGAATCGTACCGTACTATTGCACCAGGAAATTCAATCGTATCCTACCGTACTACCAGCCTTGACTATAACTTACACACATAGAAAAGATCGAAGGAACCAAGGCGCTGATTTTTAGAACAACACTACATATGTTCGTCTAAGTGGCTCCTAATAATTGAAAACATTCGTCAGGGACAAGGCTAAGAGAAGTTTCTATCTGAAACTAACATTGTGCCTTCAAAGGGTATCAAATTTAAGTCTCAAGCTTCTATTTAAACCACAACGCGGGTAGGCTTCCCTTAAATTCTCACGGAAATGTAATCATTGTCGTCAAAGCATATTTAAGCTAAATCCTCCGCTGACTGCACGAAAGTCGAGTGTATGCATTTACAATATCGTACGCTATCATGTTTGGATAATCAACAAGGCAGAGCCCAAAGAGAGTTTCCTATTTCTACGCATAACGAACGACAAATCATTACCGATGTAATACTTTGCGGAAAACACAGTAAATTCAACGGAAAATCATTATATTATTATAATACACTCGTCTTCCAGGTGCATGTATTTTCAATCAATATGGAATCATATTATATTGAATTAAATATTCCTAAATCTTAATATTTATCAGAAATTAATGAGAAGATTTATTACACGGTAAGTTTTTTTTATTTGCGTTATATGAGTGGTGCTCAAAATGCGCGATAAATCGTAACTGTTTTGCCAAATCCAATCACAAACACGTTGTTCACAAATGCTTTTGTTAATCCAGAGTCATTCATGAATCGCCGAGGCACAATCTGGTGCTGACTACCTAGTTATTTATCAGGTAAATTAAAACGAAAACTAGGAAGTATTACTAGGTAATCTAGTTTCACTTCCAAAACTAGGTAGTTTGGTAGAATAAAAACCAGAAAAACTGAACTAGGTAAATGACGTTTTTCTGTATTTTTCTGTAATTTACTAGGTAAATAAGCAAACAGAAACTTCGTGAATATTAAACTAGGTACTATTCTACTACGTAGAATTGGCAACACTAGCGCGATCCATCCTTTGCCTATGCCTGGCAAGGCAAAATTTCTGATTAAAAAAAACTCGTGCATGTTCGGTCTACACTGTAATCAGAAAATGCAACAAAATCACTGGTGTTTCACAGTAATTTCACTTGTTGGTATTGAAAAAAATCAATATCGACTCATTTCGCCAAATACGGGGTGTTGACGGAACGCACCGCGAAGGCCCATGTATGGGACAGACAAAGTATGATGTCTTGAAATTATTTTTGGGTTGTTCACCTCATGACTTTGTCAAATCAGTGTCAAACCCCGTCTTTACACTCTTTTTGATCTATCCAATGATATATGTATGGGTCATGCGTATGACAGACCAGGTATGGTCCTCACAGCTGCGTCAAACCAGTAACACATCCAATCTCTAAACTCTTTTTGATCTTTCCAATGGCATATGTGAGGCCCATGCATTGGACAGACAAGGTACGAAGTCTTAAAACTATTTTTGGCTTATTCATCTTAGGATTGTGTCAAATCAATACAATGGCAGTGTCTCTGATGTCCTTCCTGTGTCGAGGATTATGGGTGACCCCCGAAAGTTCTGGAATACTATTCTTAAAAAGGAACGCAGCTTCGACGTCCTTACTAGATCGGAAGATTAAAGTTGTATGTAAGTTGTAAGCATGAGTCATATATGGACCTCGCGCCTGAGCGACGCGTTTCGTCAGTGTTCCATACTTAACAAAACATGTTTGACAAATATTTTTCACTGGTTTAGAAGAAAATTTACTCTATGAATTGTATAATTACTATTGAAATGAATGTTTTAATAGGAAAATTAAATAACACTACTTGCATATATACTATAGTAATTGAGATAAAAACGATAGATAAGAATAAAAATAATTATTATCAAGCATATGTCAAGGGTAGCTGGCCACAGATTTTTGCTTCTAACGAGGCAAAGAGAAAAGACCGATCGACTTTTCAGGGACTGACGCTTGGCCCAAAATTACGAATGAGTAATTATAAAAACCGGGTACAATCTGTTTTTTTCTAAAAGTTTTCATAATGTTTAAGCAAAATAAATGCTTGCGCTATTTTCAATACATTTGCATCCCGATCAAAGGTGTAAATATCGGAGATCGACGCAATCGGGAATCGTTGATCGGACTCTCCTACATCATTAATTAACAGAAATAATTAATCTAGAATACTTCCCAGTCAGACATTTTTTGTTTGACCGAATAAGCTTTGTTAGGTATGAGTCACTGATGGATCGCGCCGCCAAGGCGCGGTTCATCTGTAGCTCATGCTTGACAAAATATTATTTTTTACTGTGCTATTAAACCCCTAGCCCCCCAGTGACTTCCAAACTTGCACCATTGACATACGAGCTTTCATCAGATGCCAGAAACAGACAAGCGTTTGCAATTTCCTCTGGTTTTCCTAATCTTCGCATCGGAATCTGCCTCACACCTTGTTCAATGTACTTTGGGTGAACAGATTCAACCATAGGAGTAAAAGTTATTCCCGGCAGAACAGCGTTAGACCGAACTTTATGCTTTGGATATTCCAGCGCAATACTTTTTGTTAATCCAACAACTCCGTGTTTTGAAGCGCAGTAATCCGCGTTCCGGAAGTATCCTGATATTCCAGCAATACTCGCTATGTTTACTAGCGACCCATTGGCATCAGGCAATTCTTTCAGTGATTTCAAAAATTCTCGGGCCATTAAAAACGATCCCCGCAAATTAACTCTTATGACGTCATCAAAATCGCCATCTTTCATGTCCGTAATCAGATCGCCTCTGATGATACCAGCGTTGTTGATGAGTATTGTACTTCTTTTTGATAATTTTTCCTCAGCTTCAGCAAAGACCTGTCTGGCATTTGGTGCGGAAGTTACGTCACGCTCGATTGCACAATGTATGTTACCTTGGTTACTCGGCAATTTATTGATAGTTTCCTGGACGTTTTTGCCGTTGATATCGACAACTGCAACGCTTGCGCCTTCTCGTGCAAATACTTGACAGACTGCTCGTCCAATACCGCTTCCACCCCCTGTCACAATCACAGTTTTGCCTATCAGCCTTCCAAATGACATTTTAGTTTATTACTATTTGGATGGTGCAAAAAGGAGTTGGTTTAAGATCATGTATATGAGCCTACGGTAACATGTATGCGAGCAAATAAAAGCGCTTCGTAATTGATGCTGTTAATGATTTAACTTGAATTTAGAAATTCCAGTCTCAGGATCAGTGACCCAGAAGACGCTCAATGCGGATCATTATCCCTCTTTCTGTAACCTCAACACGCCGCAAGACATAAAGAAAGCAATAATAACTTTGCTACCTCGAAACATCTCTATGTTTCCTACTGCAAAATACTGAATTCGATAAACCTGATCACTCAGTGATAGTTCGCAGCAGTCGCGCAATATCCCCATTTTGATTAATTGTTTCTGTCGGAGAATGGCACCCACCTAATCTAAAATTTGATTTTGTCCTGCTTACGTCCAGCGGTAGTCACATTTGGCAAATGCGTTACGAGATTACCGTGACTTCATCATGTTCGATATCAGAGTTAGTACAGTGCCAGGGCTGAAAGACTGACAATTCGACCTATCAGCATGAACCCAGATGAAGACATTCCCAGTCTATACATGGCGAACCTCCTATCAGAGAGCAAACCCCCGAATAATTTTTACTAACATGCCCTTAGGCGTCATGCACGACAGCAGCAAGCCGAATTACGGTTTTAAATTCACTCAATGACACGGTCTACTGCATACCGCTAATTTAACCCTTTTACAGCTTACCGTATTTCGGGATTGTCTGCGGTGCCAAATATATTCAAAGCATTTCATAAGAGAACACGAAAATTATTAGAAAATTCTTTTGATATTGCTGTGTGTTCAAGTAACTAAAATCGATGACAATTCTACGAAAATTGTTCAACTAAGCGCCTTGAAAACACTCTCAGAAAGGGTTAAAATTATCGTGATGAAATATCACTTGTGTCAATAGATACCAAAAAGAACTTTGTATATTTGATTAACTGTGGTCCGATGGACCAAATTTAGAACTATGCTGTGACGTGTGCGCATTGTAAAATATAAAAAATCTAATGACTATCCGATATTCCTATAGCCCAATCTTTGACCATATGTTTTGTGAATCATGCGTCACTGATGGATCGCGCCGCCTAATTCGAAACGCACATGTTCAGCCGTACATATATTTCTACAAAGACTTTCTGCGCTGTATTTCGACTATTGTATCTTTCGGTTCGCACGTCACACTTTTGCCTATTTTATAAAAGTTTTGTTATAAAAATATGGAGCATCTTGGGGAGGGTGGGCGCCGCCTTCTTAAAGTTGTTTAGGAAAAATTTACACCTTTAATTCGTCCTCTACGTCAATGAATAAGATTCTGTTCCATTCATAAAACTGAGATATCACAACAATCACGTTTTTCAGTTGATTTTTCTCTTTTTATACCATTTTGGCGACACAAGGTAAATTTATGAAAAATTACACATTTTCAGATTAGATGTCCTCCCGCATTTTCAATTAGACATTTTCAGATGTTCTGTGTCGTGCATGACGCCAAATTTCATCGACTTGTTCCTTTTATTCTATCCAGCAATTCTCTCTACAAAATTCGCAATCAACACGGCTCCCACGCCTCTTCCTCGATGGTGCATTTCCCGTGCCTGTATAAAAATAAATCCGGGCGAAATAATGATATCTGCTCATATTTTGCCAGGTATGACTTCCCAGACAAATCACGCCAGCGAAGCTCGGTCGATTCGATTTGTGATGTACGAATCATAGGTTATTCCATTCGATTTTCCAGCTGATTTGAAATGAACGAACTCAAAAAAGGATACATTTTCAGAAAAAAATGTGAATTTTGGGTTATTTCAACGATTTCGTGAGAAAACGTTGTTTGTTTATTGTAATACTTCAGATTCGAATATTCGATTGATTCAGAATTCAGGCGATGTTCAATTTTGGTGTTTAATAATAAAAACCCGACTTTCAATAATATTATTCTTCCCATACTTTGCACATATTACCAAAATTTGACCCATAGTCTTTATACTTATTTCAAAGTTGCTTTTTTATATGCTTCTCCCATTGCTCATGTCTGATGCCACTAACTGCACTCTACCATAGGGGTTCACTTACGTATGGAATATATTTATTTAAGATGCGGTTGCCGGCTTAACACTTCATGGAGATTTTTACTCTCGTGGTTATATTTAATTAATTACTTTTAAATGCTGCTTCCCAAATTGCTCAGATTTGAAAATATCACCAGATCCCTGACTAAACTGTGCTTTATCTTCCAGCAAAGCTCTTTGAATAAATTTTGTATTGCGCGGAATAAGCAATTGATTTCAATTCCATATTCAGTTTGGATAGTAATATGTGAAAAGTAAAAATAAGTGAACAATAAAGTTAGAAAAACAAAAGATAGGTGCAATTAGGTTCTTTCAATATTACAAGCGAATGTTAAAACGAACGAGTACCACGAATGTTTGCTCACCTTTCTCACCATTTTTGAAGGCGAAACTCACTCATCACCCAGCATAGTTCAAGCTATTTCACTGAGACTTACTCTAAGGTAGGCAATCATACCTCAAAAAAAGATTCTTTCTTTTTTCAGATATTCATTCCAAAGCTATCAACACTGCTATTTAATAACAGTATTGATGATTTTGACATTCTTTGAGCAGTTTGGTTGCTGCTAGACATTCATAAGAGGCATTTTCATGTTCTAGAAAGAGATATGTTTTCTACCCAGAGCACAGTTTCTGGTTCTACATACGAATTGCTTCATTTTTTGCGATTACATCATAACTATAATGATGAATAGTCATACAAACTTGAAGGTTCGGATAGCGCGGAGGCATGGCATCGCATCGCAATGACATCACATTGACGCTGCTCCAACTGGCTACATTGTTTTCCGATTGTTCCCCTTTGTAATTAGAAATACAGAGAATTAGAAGTAGAAGAAATATAATGGTGCCTCCTAAACGTACAGGTGCGTATGGGAAGTGTTGAGAAATATGCACACATATACACATTTTAAGGGCACACAAATATGGGGTACACTCAGATGCGATAGTTAGTTTGGTTCTGCATGAAATCTTTTCCGCTTAAAGTGTAGTTGCTGGCACTTTATATTGTTTCAACTCTTTGGAATATCAGGGGACGTTAGTTCCATTTGCCACCGCTTTCGCCTTGCTCAGAGCGAGCTTCCGTTAAAAACGTGAGGTGAAATTGGTTCGAGTGTCGCTCAAAAATTCTAACCGTTTTGTAGCGTACGGAGCATATTCGTGTACCTAGGTATGCAACAAATGGAGTTAATTTATTGTTATTTTAGTTGTTGTCTGTCCTGTCCATCTTGATGTTATTGACAAACCATAGGCCAGGTCTTTCAATGTATTTATTGAGATATTATTACAATTGATTCCAATCCAGTATAAAAGTAAATCGCTTGGCCAGATGGCCAAGGGCCTGTAATTTTTCCTGCACGCCCGTTCGTAGCTCGATCGTTTATGCCCTCACGAAACATGTTATGCGGTCATTTTGAAATGGCCAAAACTTGCCCCGAAGGCTTAATACAATAATTTGGTTAGCACTTGTGTTTTAATTAGCCGCGCTTTATAATCGTGGCAATGTAATATAATTTGAATATCATAAATTTACCATGATATAAATTTAAAAAGAAACGAATTTAGCCAAATTAAAGTGAATTTAACATAATATATGCTACATTTCCCTTAGTTTTGATACGTTTTTTACAATTACTTACCCTTTCTTTACAAATCAATTACGCCCGGCTTTGTATAAATAGAAAATAATGAAGTGCATTCCACTCGCTGCATAATTGTTACAAACTAGGATGCTAAAATTTAAAATACGTATCAAGTAGTCAACTTGTTCCCAGTCTATTATGCTCTTGGTTAACGAGTGCATGCGGTCCTATGAACGAGACTCCAGACGAGACTCCAACGTAAACCTGATTTTGTCAAAAATGAGCCGCTGATGGACTGCGCTTTGGCAGCGCGATCAATCAATGGCCAATGATTAACAAAGGGTGCCATCGCCCTGCTTAAATTATGCATGAATACGTTGATAAAAAATACTTACAAAACGAAGGTGGCAACGTACAGAACTAACAACATTGAATTCATTTCGACAATCGAAACAGCGACTTAAATAAACTACTGGTAATATCGACTAAAGAAAAATGAAACAATTAACTTAATTGATTGATTGATTGATTGATGATAACTTGAGTGATCTTTAGATTTTGCAAGAATAGATGCACAACTGGGGAAAGTAAAGGCCACAATTCGGGTTACGTTGTCCTACCGATGCGTTACATTACATTTCGGATAACAAAATAAAAACGGCAATACACGCCTGCATTGCATTGCGTTAATCGTGTTCACGTGTCACAAAGCACAAACGCACGCAACGAAACGAGCACTTTTTGTTAGATTTCATAGTGAACCGTTCGGTTTCATAGGTAAAGTAAATGCATGCGGAACATTGCGCTTGTGTAAAACGCAACGAGAAAATAAAAAAAAAAAACTAGAAAAAACTCAAACCTCGCAAACTTGTAGTGTGGCTTCAAGACTACGCATATTTATACCGTCGATGCTTCGAAAGTCCATACAGACAGTCTTCAGAACAACGGTAAGAAATGAAAATGGAACAGATATAATATATAACCTAACCTGTGCACGGGATAGAATAAATATAAAAAAATGAAGTTTTTAAAAACAAAGACATCTTGAAGCACTTGTAGATCAGATCACGCTTTTTGACGCTTTTATTGTGGGATATTGTCACAAAAACTCAATTTTTTATTTTATCGAACATGAGCCGCGTATGGGTCATGCTTTTCATTACCAGCCCATGCTTGATGAAGCATATGCTGAAAACGCCACTGCTTCTGCCAAAACGTCTACAAATACGCATCTGAATGATCTGTTCTGGAGAACATGAGACACACCATCAACAATATAAAATCAAAACACTATGAGAAGGGTGCTTTTAAAATAGTTTAAAATTACGAATAGCAAATTATGTGACAGAGACAATGTTAAAAAGTAATAGAAATATACATAGTAGTCAGAATCTTGAAAAGGGAGAAGCCAAAATTTAAAAATTAGGTCTCAAAAAGATCTCATAAAAGGCGCTTGCAGGCAAACAAATTTAATGAAAATAGTTTGTTTATTGCATATAATATCAAAACAACTACAAAATCGCAAATTTGTTTTCTAAAAATTTGACTCCGTGAGCTAAAACTATATATATATATAAAAGTCATGGCGCACCGAAGAAGCGCGAAAAAATGTGGATTTTCCAATGTTTTAAAGCTATAAAGGCTTTTTTGCCACTTTTCTCGGTCGGCGCAAGCGGATACAACGGAACCAGCACTATCCATTACCTCGTATAGCAAACCGTTCGTTCGGTTGCGTGGGTTACGTAACTAAACGCATGAGAATGGTTGGGTGATAGCTAAGGCTTTATTCGGATCAATCCTAAATCGATCACAGGAATAAAAACTTGCTAAATAAACTAGAATTTCCATTTTTAACGTCAAAATGCTATCGATTTTGGTCAAATTTTACCAAAATCGATAGAATTTTGGCGTTAAAATATGAAAATTGTTTCTCTTAAACAATTTAGTGTGGATTGGAAAAAACACTATAAAATATCAATTTCATGAAAACCATGATGGAGACAAGTCGAAATAGAAAATGGGGATATTTGTTATTAACATAGACATAGTGATTCGATCCGATTCGAGAAAATTTTTCGAATTAGATTCGAATTCCAAATGATTCGGTTTTGCCAAGCGCTAGTTATAGCGAATAACATAAGTCAGATAAAACAAAAAGAACCTAGAGAAAACCCAACCTACGCAAAGCGTATTGCGGCCGTAAGTCTAAATCCGAAACTCAACATATCAAGAATGAAAATTTGAAAGTATTGATATACTTGCCCTTGTCCCATTTTCATGTTTCACAAATTAAAGTGAACGTAAACTGGGGATGTTAATTTCGAATATTTTTTATCAAATCGAACCTCAAATAAAGTAATTTCAAATAAAATATTTTCGAATATGATTGTATTTGAAAAGAAATAATTCCCAATCGTGTCAAAATACTACATCAGTTTATAGAATTATTATTACACAAACCGTGTAATAAGAATCCATTAGTATCAAGATTAATTTTCTGAAATGCCAAGAATTGATTCGAATTATCAGTGATTCGATTCCAAATTCTAGAGCTTGCACCCCCAACGAAAACTGTATCCCAAACGGAAGACAACTCCAAAATAACTTTTCCTCTACAATAAGCCGCCTTGGATGATGGTAAAGACATCTATCACACCTATTAGCGTATTTGGGTAGGACGGTTCCCCGGCGGGTAGCTTCCTAGCGAAATACAATAAAAACGATATTTCAAGAAGAATATCTTCTACCCGCGCCGCCCATTATGAAGTCTTAATTTAACCTCGAAATATTTTTGAAATCTCGCCTCACCCTCCCTTCCCCAATATTCTTTATTGACTACCATATTATCAGTTGGTCTAGAGAGTATACTTAATAAAAATTTCCTTTTGTCAATCATGAGTCACTGATTGACAGCGCCTGGACGGCGCGCTCCAACAGTAGCCCATGCTTGACGAGACATTTTTCAACATTTTTTTTCTAATGAGTGGTGCGTTGCCATACAGAGTGAGTACAGTGCCAGACCTGAAAGACTGACAATTCTGCCTATCAGCATGAACCCAGACGGAGACATTCCCAGTCTATACATGGCGAACCTCCTATCAGAGAGCAAGCCCCCGAATAATTTTTACTAACATGCCCTTAGGCGTCATGCACGACA
This sequence comes from Styela plicata, assembly GCA_963675895.2. NCBI lineage: Eukaryota > Metazoa > Chordata > Ascidiacea > Stolidobranchia > Styelidae > Styela > Styela plicata. The sequence goes on from OZ023152.1 coordinate 12,987,284, forward strand.
GCAGCAAGCCGAATTACGGTTTTAAATTCACTCAATGACACGGTCTACTGCATACCGCTAATTTAACCCTTTTACAGCTTACCGTATTTCGGGATTGTCTGCGGTGCCAAATATATTCAAAGCATTTCATATTCATTGGAAAATTCTTTTGGTATGGCTGTGTTTCCAAGGAACTAAAATCAATGACAATTTTGCGAAAATTGTTCGACTAAGCGCCTTCAGAACGGGTTAACGGGCTAACGCTGTCAGAAAGGGTTAAAATTATCGTGATGAAATATCACTTGTGTCAATAGATACCAAAAAGAACTTTGTATATTTGATTAACTGTGGTCCGATGGACCAAATTTAGAACTATGCTGTGACGTGTGCGCATTGTAAAATATAAAAAATCTAATGACTATCCGATATTCCTATAGCCCAATCTTTGACCATATGTTTTGTGAATCATGCGTCACTGATGGATCGCGCCGCCGGATTGGAAACGCACATGTTCAGCCGTACATATATTTCTACAAAGACTTTCTGCGCTGTATTTCGACTATTGTATCTTTCGGTTCGCACGTCAAACTTTTGCCTATTTTATAAAACTTTTGTTATAAAAATATGGAGCATCTTGGGGAGGGTGGGCGCCGCTTTCTTAAAGTTGTTTAGGAAAAATTTACACCTTTAATTCGTCCTCTACACCAATGAATAAGATCCTGTACCATTCATAAAACTGAGATATCACAACAATCACGTTTTTCAGCTGATTTTTCTCTTTTTATACCATTTTGGCGACACAAGTTAAATTTATGAAAAATTACACATTTTCAGATTAGATGTCCTCCCGCATTTTCAATTAGACATTTTCAGATGTTCTGTGTCGTGCATGACGCCAAATTTCATCGACTTGTTCCTTTTATTCTATCCAGCAATTCTCTCTACAAAATTCGCAATCAGCACGGCTCCCACGCCTCTTCCTCGATGGTGCATTCTCCGTGCCTGTATAAAAATAGATCCGGGCGAAAAAATGATATCTGCTCATATTTTGCCAGGTATGACTTCCCAGACGAATCACACCAGCGAAGCTCGGTCGATTCGATTTGTGATGTACGAATCATAGGTTATTCCATTCGATTTTCCAGCTGATTTGAAATCAACGAACTCAAAAAAGGATACATTTTCAGAAAAAAATGTGAATTTTGGGTTATTTCAACGATTTCGTGAAAAAACGTTGTTTGTTTATTGTAATACTTCAGATTCAAATATTCGATTGATTCAGAATTCAGGCGATGTTCAATTTTGGTTTTTAATAATAAAAACCCGACTTTCAATAATATTATTCTTCCCATACTCTGCACATATTACCAAAATTTGATCCATAGTCTTTATAGTTATTTCAAAGTTGCTTTTTTATATGCTTCTCCCATTGCTCATGTCTGATGCCACTAACTGCATTCTACCATAGGGGTTCACTTACGTATGGAATATATTTATTTAAGATGCGGTTGCCAGCTTAACACTTCATGGAGATTTTTACTCTCGTGGTTATATTTAATTAATTACTTTTGAATGCTGCTTCCCAAATTGCTTAGATTTGAAAATATCACCAGATCCCTGACTAAACTGTGCTTTATCTTCCAGCAAAGCTCTTTGAATAAATTTTGTATTGCGTGGAATAAGCAATTGATTTCGATTCCATAATCAGTTTGGATAGTAATATGTGAATAGTAAAAATAAGTGAACAACAATGTTATAAAAAAAGATAGGTGAAATTAGGTTCTTTCAATATTACAAGCGAATGTTAAAACAAACGAGTACCACGAATGTTTGCTCATCTTTTTTTATCATTTTTGAAAGCAAAACTCACTCATCACCGAGCATAGTTCAAGCTATTTCACTGAGACTTACTTTAAGATAGGCAACCATACCTCAAAAAAAGATTCTTTCTTTTTTCAGATATTCATTCCAAAGCTTTCAACACTGCTATTTAATAACAGTATTGATGATTTTGACATTCTTTGAGCAGTTTGGTTGCTGCTAGACACTCATAAGAGGCATTTTCATGTTCTAGAAAGAGATATGTTTTCTACCCAGAGCACAGTTTCTGGTTCTACATACGGATTGCTTCATTTTTTGCGATTACATCATGATTACAACGATGAATAGTCATACAAACTTGAAGGTTCGGATAGCGCGGAAGCATGGCATCGCATCGCAATGACATCACATTGACGCTGCTCCAACTGGCTACATTGTTTTCCGATTGTTTCCCTTTGTAATTAGAAATATAGAGAATTAGAAACAGAAGAAATATAATGGTGCCTCCTAAACGTTGCGTATGGGAGGTGTTGAGAAATATGCACACATATACACATTCTAAGTGCGCACAAAAAGCACGCAAATATGGGGTACACTCAGATGCGACATTTAGTTTAGTTCTACATGAAATCTTTTCCGCTTAAAGTGTAGTTTCTGGCACTTTATATTGTTTAAACTGTTTGGAATATCAGGGGACGTTAGTTAGCTCCATTTGCCACCGCCTTCGCCTTGCTCAGAGCGAGCTTCCGTTAAAAACGTGAGACCGTTTTGTAGGGTACGGAGCATATTCGTGTACCTAGGTATGCAACAAATGGAGTTAATTTATTGTTATTTTAGTTGTTGTCTGTCCTGTCCATCTTGATGTTATTGACAAACCATAAGCCAGGTCTTTCAATGTATTTATTGAGATATTATTACAATTGATTCGAATCCAGTATAAAAGTAAATCGCTTGGCCAGATGGCCAAGGGCCAGTAATTCTTCCTGCAAGCCCGTTCGTAGCTCGATCGTTTATGCCCTCACGAAACATGTTATGCGGTCATTTTGAAATGGCCAAAACTTGCCCCGAAGGCTTAATACAATAATTTGGTTAGCACTTGTGTTTAATTAGCCGCGCGTTATAATCGTGGCAATGTAATATGATTTGAATATCATAAATTTACCATGATATAAATTTAAAAAGAAACGAATTTAGCCAAATTAAAGTGAATTTAACGTAATATATGCTACAGTTTCCCTTAGTTTTGATACGTTTTTTACAATTACCTACCCTTTCTTTACAAATCAATTACGCCCGGCTTTGTATAAATAGAAAATAATGAAGTGCATTCTACTCGCTGCATAATTGTTACAAACTAGGATGCTAAAATTTAAACTACGTATCAAGTAGTCAACTTGTTCCCAGTCTATTATGCTCTTGGTTAACGAGTGCATGCGGTTCTATGAACTAGACGAGACTCCAACGTAAACCTGATTTTGTCAAAAATGAGCCGCTGATGGACTGCGCTTTGGCAGCGCGATCCATCAATGGCTAATGATTAACAAAGGGTGCCATCGCCCTGCTTAAAATATGCATAAATACGTTGATAAAAAATACTTACAAAACAAAGGTGGCAACGCACAGAACTAACAGCATTGAATCCATTTCGACAATCGAAACAGCGACTTAAATAAACTACTGGTAATATCGACTAAAGAAAAATGAAACAATTAACTTAATTGATTGATTGATTGATTGATGATAACTTGAGTGATCTTTAGATTTTGCAAGAATAGATGCACAACTGGGGAAAGTAAAGGCCACAATTCAGGTTACGTTGTCCTACCGATGCGTTACATTACATTTCGGATAACAAAATAAAAACGGCAATACACGCCTGCATTGCATTGCGTTAATCGTGTTCACGTGTCACAAAGCACAAACGCACGCAACGAAACGAGCACTTTTTGTTAGATTTCATAGTGAACCGTTCGGTTTCATAGGTAAAGTAAATGCATGCGGAACATTGCGCTTGTGTAAAACGCAACGAGAAAATAAAAAAAAAAACTAGAAAAAACTCAAACCTCGCAAACTTGTAGTGTGGCTTCAAGACTACGCATATTTATACCGTCGATGCTTCGAAAGTCCATACAGACAGTCTTCAGAACAACGGTAAGAAATGAAAATGGAACAGATATAATATATAACCTAACCTGTGCACGGGATAGAATAAATATAAAAAAAATGAAGTTTTTAAAAACAAAGACATCTTGAAGCACTTGTAGATCAGATCACGCTTTTTGACGCTTTTATTGTGGGATATTGTCACAAAAAAACTCAATTTTTTATTTTATCGAACATGAGCCGCGTATGGGTCATGCTTTTCATTACCAGCCCATGCTTGATGAAGCATATGCTGAAAACGCCACTGCTTCTGCCAAAACGTCTACAAATACGCATCTGAATGATCTGTTCTGGAGAACATGAGACACACCATCAACAATATAAAATCAAAACACTATGAGAAGGGTGCTTTTAAAATAGTTTAAAATTACGAATAGCAAATTATGTGACAGAGACAATGTTAAAAAAGTAATAGAAATATACATAGTAGTCAGAATCTTGAAAAAGGGAGAAGCCAAAATTTAAAAATTAGGTCTCAAAAAGATCTCATAAAAGGCGCTTGCAGGCAAACAAATTTAATGAAAATAGTTTGTTTATTGCATATAATATCAAAACAACTACAAAATCGCAAATTTGTTTTCTAAAAATTTGACTCCGTGACTAGCTAAAACTATATATATATATATATAAAAGTCATGGCGCACCGAAGAAGCGCGAAAAAATGTGGATTTTCCAATGTTTTAAAGCTATAAAGGCTTTTTTGCCATTTTTCTCGGTCGGCGCAAGCGGATACAACGGAACCAGCACTATCCATTACCTCGTATAGCAAACCGTTCGTTCGGTTGCGTGGGTTACGTAACTAAACGCATGAGAATGGTTGGGTGATAGCTAAGGCTTTATTCGGATCAATCCTAAATCGATCACAGGAATAAAAAAACTTGCTAAATAAACTAGAATTTCCATTTTTTAACGTCAAAATGCTATCGATTTTGGTCAAATTTTACCAAAATCGATAGAATTTTGGCGTTAAAATATGAAAAATTGTTTCTCTTAAACAATTTAGTGTGGATTGGAAAAAACACTATAAAATATCAATTTCATGAAAACCATGATGGAGACAAGTCGAAATAGAAAATGGGGATATTTGTTATTAACATAGACATAGTGATTCGATCCGATTCGAGAAAATTTTTCGAATTAGATTCGAATTCCAAATGATTCGGTTTTGCCAAGCGCTAGTTATAGCGAATAACATAAGTCAGATAAAACAAAAAAGAACCTAGAGAAAAACCCAACCTACGCAAAGCGTATTGCGGCCGTAAGTCTAAATCCGAAACTCAACATATCAAGAATGAAAATCATTTGAAAGTATTGATATACTTGCCCTTGTCCCATTTTCATGTTTCACAAATTAAAGTGAACGTAAACTGGGGATGTTAATTTCGAATATTTTTTATCAAATCGAACCTCAAATAAAGTAATTTCAAATAAAATATTTTCGAATATGATTGTATTTGAAAAGAAATAATTCCCAATCGTGTCAAAATACTACATCAGTTTATAGAATTTTTATTTTAGAAGTATACACAAACCGTGTAATGAGAATCTATTAGCATCGAGATTTAGTTTTCTGAAATGCTATGAATTGATTCGAATTATCAGTGATTCGATTCCAAATTCTAAAGCTTACATCCCCAACGAAAACTGTATCCCAAACGGAAGACAACTCCAAAATAACTTGTCCTCCACAATAAGCAGCCTTGGATGATGGTAAAGACATCTTTCACACTTGTTAGCGTATTTGGGTAGGGCGGTTCCTCAGCAGTTTGTTTTCTAGTGAAATACAATATAAAAGATATTTTAAGAAGAATATCTTCTACCCGCGCCGCCCATTATAAAGTCTTAATTTAATCTCGAAATATTCTTGAAATCTCGTCTTACCCTCCCTTCCCCGACCTTCTTCATTGACTACCATGTTATCAGTTGGTCTAGAGAGGTATTCTTAAGAATAATCAAAAAACTCATTCGTTGTCAAAAAAATCCAAGAAGAAGAAATACTAAAGCTTGTTTTCAGTGCTACGGAATCTAGGATTTGGTGTAGTCTGAAATCATATAAAGAGTTACATATTTGGCCATCTTGGAACCACTTCTTCAATTGCTGGAATTTAGCTTAAAAATGTGTACCTTTTGGGAGCTGCTTCCGTCCTTTCCCAGAGTGAATTTCAATAAAAAAGAGTCATTCAACAAAGAACAGAACGACATCTAACACGTGTCACTCACCATCATAATAACAAAAATACAACGAATCGCGTTTTTTATTGCAATTTTACTATATTGAAATAAAATCGTACGTTTCCAATCGACTTTTTCGGTCTATTATGGGCTGTTCAGGTTCGATCCATTATCAGCCCCATTATTCGCCAAAAAATTCAATTTTATTTTCTGTAATGTTAATACATATTCTATGGTAATGCTGTACTTTAGTCAGCTCTCCGCAAATGTACTTACAATTTGACGCACTATGTTAACTTTACTGCAACCAACTTAGACATCTTCCGAATCGAAAAAATTATGTCAAAAATCTTTTGTTAGGTATGGGTCACTGATGGATCGCGTCGGAGACGCGGTCCATCTGTGGCACATGCTTAACAAAAAAAAATTGTGATTGAGTATTCAGGCACCGGTTTGCCAAGAAAAGATAGATTTGATTTTCATCAATGTTGCCCACCCTCTTGTGAAAATACCGTGACTCCCAAAGGAACCAACGGATACAGTCCCCAGAGGGAACCAACCAACGGCCACTAAATATTCGTATAAATATTCCCTTGTATGTTTTTCATTACATTAACACAAAAGACACGAAGATTGAGTTTTCTTTATTTTATTTCAGACGTTAAGCATGATATCCACAAATAGTTACAGATTTCGTCAAGTAGAAGTCATCAGGCTGAAAAAAAAATTATTATAATAATTTGTATGGATACACTATAAGCAGGAGCTTTAGAATTCATCTACGGTATATTTTTGCGTGTTTGAGGAGGCAAATAAAAGAAAGTGAAGATGTGGTAGGTAGTTTTACTATTGTCCAAGACAGATTACACCCATTTAATCTTATCGTACATTGCAACAAATTGCAGAGACGTTGTCCATCTGTGATCTTTTTATATGAAGTCATTTAACCCATTCACAGCTCAGTGACAACGATCGGTAAACATACTCGGCAGAACATAGAATTCACAAGATTCAATAGAAAAAAACGAATAAGAACGTTTTTTAATATTTTTAAGGACCTGACACTCTTTCTGTCGACAAGGTCATTTATTATTAATACCATGCATTGAAAGAAACAATATAAAATTCAATTTTGACAAATTTTTCTTGAACGAAATTAAATAATTACCTTCGCCAAAACATTCCAATTTACCCAGCGTGTGCCAAGCTTGTTCTCCGTTGTCATCCTGATCTCCAAGTCTAATTTGTTTTACGGGCAACTTGGTTTTGTCAGTCAAAAACCCTTCATCTCCAGTTAGGATATTAATATCATTCGAATCACAGTTGCATTTTAAATTAGTTTTTAAGCATGTTCCTAGAAAACATTTCAGTAAAAAAGATTGGTAAAAATTATCTTGTTAATCATGGCTCAATGACAGTTGCGCAATCGCAATCGCAGTTACAGATAATTGTACTTGTTATAGTGGTTCAGTTCCGTTTTGCTTGTGTTGGGCGAGGCGAGTGAGTGCACATAAAGCGAATGATGCAGATGCTGCTAGTTGTGCGAGTGATGCAAATGGTGTGCGTGGTGCAAGTGTTGGAAATGTCATAACTGAAGCTAGTACCAAGGGTGGAACGAAGGCAACCCTTATTGTTCGTTTTCACCTTTTGGTGCGTTTTTGCACTACTCCCTTCGTGCACCAATTGTACTTCTTGCCCACGTGTGTCTATATATTTAGAGTCATCCATTGGTAATACAACATTTTGCTGTAGCTCCAATGAGCAGCATTTGACGTCATCAAAGGTGTTATCTTTTACATTTTTATCATATAAAATCTTCTATTACATAAATAAAGAAGATACCTTAATCGGTATGTCGTAGCCAAAATATATCTTGTTATATTTGAAGTTTGTTGACTCCCAGGAATGGGGATAAAAAGACCTACCCATTGATCATGATTATAACGAATAATCTAACGATGAGGTTTCTGCTATTCCATCTAACATTAAATAAAAAAATTTGGATCTAGCGCAAAATTTGAGGGATCCCTCTCTGTTCATATTTTGTTGCTTCCTTACCAGTTTCTCCACACGCGCAGTATTTGTCTCTTCTTGATGAGGCTCCTCCCCAGTACGTCATTTTTTCATCAGATCTCGAAACCCACCAAGCATAACTATCTGACAAAAACATGACGCCTGTACATCTGATCTGAATCAAATAGATAAAATTGCCTTGCAATAAACCATAAACAAACCAAGTTCACCAGCTTAATCCTATTGCATATACTCCATTCAATAAACTACAGTCAACCGATAATAAAATAATTTAAGGCATGTATAACAGTGCACCCGCCACCAGTCAACGAAAAATCAAGCATTCCCACCAAATTTATCATTTCCGCCCTGGTCCTGCACACCCCTGTTGGTCTGGGTAGTAGTCAGTGTTAAGAGGATTAAGAAGTGGTGACATAATCACTCACTTTAATGAACTGTCGACATTCTCTTGAATTGGTGATAATCTGAAGAATATGCTCATCGCTTAAGTTGTAGGCAGGGTTGATAGAGTAACAGCCTTGACCTCCACACCTGTTGGGATTTTTAATCTCATTCTCGATGTTGTGAGATACTTGGGTGACAACTGCAGTAAGATTTAATTAATAGTAATTAGTAATTTAATACAAGAGGACAATGCTCACTTCAATCGAGACGAATATTCGAGGTGACAAATTGTTATTGAATGCTAAACTCTCATCATGTGTAGAAGTAGCGAAAGTACGGTCATAATATGTTAATTCTGTAGAGAAATTATTTTTCTCTTGGCATTGCCGCCAAACTCAGCCACAGGAGGAGAAATGCAGTTTCCATGCATCTAACGTAAGTCAAATCGATGAAATTTCATTGTTATGAACAATAGTCATGTCAAGTTCGATACCTCTATAGCGTATGACATGTTTTAATAGACTAAATAAACTACACTCCAACCAATAAAGGAGCGATTTAAGGTCGTGGACTTGCGTTCCTGCGGTTTAAAGCTTCATTGTTCGTTCATTATCGTAAATGCTTTATGTTTTGCCTGTAAATGTTTTATGGTAAAATTTGCGCAGCGTCTATTTTATATATTTGTTCGCATTTGTCATTACAGCTTAAAGTACTCGATATCGGTGATGAAAACTGAAAAAACTAAAAGTCGGACTTTTAATTCATCGGATAACAAAGGAACCTTACATCGTGGCACTTGACATTATTAGTTTTCAGGTCAGACATGTTAGGTTGATCGTGAATGAAAAAGATATTTAAATAACAACAAGGCTCATTCACGCACCTTCTACTGCAGAGAAATTACAGAATAGCTTCAAAGGCTGACTAGTCGGAGTTAATTTCAGAACATAGTCGGCTGCTTCATGCAACCTGTATATTTTCTGAAGTCCAAAACATGTTGTGACTCCTGAATGCAATAAAACATTGTTGATGATGGAAACAAGTGACCCAATAAAAAGACGGAAGAAATATAAACACGATTGAAAATATTCCACAATGAAGAATCATTACCGCGTACACCACTACCATCAACAGTCAATGTTTGACAGAAATTAGATCTAGCCCGGCTCGATGACTCAATCGGTTAAGCGCGATCGTATTGTCCGGAAGGCTGATGGTTCGATGCTTGACCGTTCCACCACTGAGCGTGCCCTTCAAAACGGCATTTCGCGGGTAGCTGTAACATGGAACAGACACACAGTCACTACAAAGGTCCTTGCCTAGCGATTGTTGGATATAATCCGCCCGGGAGGTTCACGGACAGGCCATAGCAAATAATTCGACCCCGCCCCAAAAAAAAATCAGATTTTAGTTCAATATCACCAGGTTTTAACGTTTTTATTCAGGAAGTGATCTACAGATTTATGTTTACATGGAATATCGGCGTAGACGTACCCTGACGTTCTATAATATCACAGTATATGAACTTGGGTTCAGAGGCAACGTTTGATCTTATTCTGTAATATCCAGGTCGTTTTACATTTGATGTTGTTTTCAGTTGATCGCATGAAGATGTGTCTGAAAATGGGAAAAAAAACTTGATTCTGCAACTGTTATTTTATTAAACAAGAGTCAACGATGGACCGCGCCTTGGCAGCGCGATCCTTCATTAACTCATACTTAATCAAATCTGTATGAACAGAAGATTTAAGACTGGGCTCGAAAAACAACTTCGTAACAATTATCATATACAATATCTTTTATAATCAAAATGCCCTCTTAGCAAGGATGCACAAGAAAGATCATACAGGAAAATCTCCTGGAACCACTAGTGCGCAGAGAGCTACCTAAATGCATGAATGAGAGGAGATTAAAAAACCTTCATCCCCAAAAGAGATTTATTGAAAAGTTTTAAAGACATTTAGGTCAACACAATCAGGAAATAAATATGAAAGCAATAAATTCCAAAGTGTAGAAGTTGGAGGAAAGAAGCTTCTGACCTAAAACTGTTTGTGACACACCAGAAAGTAGAAGAATGAAAGGAATATAGCGATGGAAGGGGGGGTTAAGGGAAGATAAATTCGGTTAAATGGTTGTAGCTACAAAGTCGGGTTAATTTATCACAGTAAAGGAGGAATGATACTTGTTATTCACTCAATATTGCCACGGGTATTGCCCCGAATAACGAATAAAATTTGAGGAAAGTGGGAGTGGATTAATATTAACGTTTCAATTATTTAATAATTTTGACCAAGATAATGAGACGCAAATGGGACGATGATACCTTCATATATCTTGAAATCACAGTAGATATATTCTGGTTCAGAAGTTTTGCTGTTGTTCACTAAATAATAACCCGTCTCCAAACTTTCATTATTGTAGTTGAGGTCACGACAGGTTTTGACTCCTAAAAAAAAAAACGGTAACAATAACGCAGCCCAACCATAACTTTTCTTTTGCTAAGCATGGTAAGCAATTGTATCTGCCTTGGGCGATGGTAGAACCGTCTACCACTTCTTTGCTTCTTATTGGGCGCCTGTTACAACAGGCAGGAAATACGGAAGGGCTATTCCAAAGCCCCTACCTACAGGACATAAACATGCCCCCAAGGCACGGTCCATCAGTGACTTGTGCTTGACAAAATATTATAATTTAATTTGTTCAGACACTTCTGTTTTCTGTTTGTTTAACCTTATTAATACTACAGTTTGCCTATCTCTAGATAATCCAAACAGTCATTCGAGCCAAAAAATGTCGAAGCATGATTTGCTGAGTATAATCCAGCGACGTGGGGTCGATCTGTGACGCATTTATAACATAATAAAACTGTTAATTGTAATACTACAGAAAAATCTTGTTCCAGCTTATGTTGACATCACATCGATGAATCACGACTTTGATTTGTGGTTTGTAAAAGACACAAATTTACACAATCGTGAATATGTTTTGAATCTAACTGAATACCAACCAACTCAACATGTGAAGAAGGTATGTTCAAAAAGTTGAAATGAACGAAATAGTTCCGGTACCCAAATCAACACTACCCCGAAGTCTGAATAATTTCCTCAAGTAATTTTCATCTTAAAAATTGAGACCAGATTAACTAGCCAATTATAACCAACGTATTTAAAACCCTGAAAAAAGGTGCCAATTTTGTAAACATTTTCGAAGGTTAATTATGGCGTTGTATTCGCCGCCACAGGCGAAAAAATGTTCCTGAAAATAGGGTTTATTAATATATAAATTTATAGGATTTCAAGACAGCAAATGAGCTAACATAGTTCAAGCACGGCCGCGTAAAATTTTTTGAGATTTTCTACGTTTTGAGGCACTTAAAATGCCTTTTGTCGGAAATTTTTGTGAAACTGGAATAAAAACTATCACTTTAATGTCGAGATATACAATTTTAGTTAGTCAAAGGTAATTATGCGCCGGAGGCGCGATAACATTTTCTGAACAGGAAAGATAAAAAAAACTCTCATATCACAGACGAAAGGTTACGAAATACACATAATTGGTTATAAAAAAATTATTGCGTCCCACAGGGATGGGAAAATTATGCTATTTTGTGTAATTTAACCTGAAAAATCATTCAAAAACGTTGTATTTGTTTAATTGTTGTCCAGTTGGTGGAGTGTAGTTGGGAGCACTACCTTCTGTAGTAGCTTTGTGCCATTTGACTGGTGGTTAGTTGGGTCTGTGTAAAGCTGTTTCCGGTTTGCTTAGAACGAACTCAACTTCTCAGGGAGGTCATTGTGTACAGACAAACATCGAGCTAATAAAATTATATTGTCACAACATAATGTAACTTACCTGTTCTATATTGAAAATCGCAATGAACATAGATTGGCCATTCCACATCTTCTGATCTCATCAAATAATGTCCTGTAACTGTTACTCCATGTTTCGTTCGTAATTCATCACAACTTGCCACACCTGAGAATTAGCGCAATCAGTGGTGTATGCAGAAACTTGGAAAGGGGGGATCAATTATTGGCGTCATAATGGGCTCTGCAGATATTATAGACAAGACCCGCATTTTCATTGTAAATAAGAACAAGGCAACAAAAATTGACCTGAAAAATGTAGGTTATAATCTCCAGTAATAATTGAGTTAGTCAAATCGCATTAAAAGCGCGCGAAATGTTCAAGATTTCCTACATTTTAGTGCAGTTGAAAACCCTTTCCCCGATTTTTGGTTGTGATGGGGGATACCGCATGGCACAGTGACCCCCCACTTAATTAAGCTGGTGATTGTGTTCCTATGAGATCAAATGCTGCTGTTGGGACGATATAAAATCTTTAATCCATGACTAATAATTTTTTTCAGGATTGCAGTCAATATTGTGTCTTGTCTTGTACTTATCGGGGTCTTTCATCCGTGACCCGTGCTTATCGAAACATGTCCTGGCAGAAATTGACTGACTAAATCATTGACGTGTTTGAGTGTTAGACCATGCTTGCGAGTACTTTTTCTGTATAATCACGTTGTCACCCGAGGATAAAGAACTGTGGCTCATCTCTTCAGGTTCAGCACACATGTTTATAAAGGTTCCATTCGCTATATGATTATTCGGGCCCAGCTTGGTCGGTTAGGAGCGATCGTAGCGTTCGGAAGACCGATGGTTCGATGCTTGACCGTTTCACCACCGAGCGTGCCCTTCAGCAAGGTACTTCGCGGGTAACTGTAACATAAAACGGATACACAGTCACCAAAAAGGTCCATGCCTAACGGTTGTTGTGTATAGGCCCCCGGTAGGTTCATGGGGTAGGTTCACGGACCAGCCATAGCAATGAATTCGAAAAAATCTTACTAAACATTTGCAGTATGTTTGACTGGATTGAATTCTTGTCAACATTCTTCCCTTCCTCGCCTTTCGGTCCCTGTGAAAAGTGATAATACCTGACTCAACATTTCTTATTCAATTAAAATACCATCAACGGCAAAGGTCAGCACCCAAAAAGAACCAATTAATGAACATTTCTATACAAAGTGTAAAACGAGCATCTGTGCCCTGAGTTGGACTGGCCAAACCTAAATAATTTGAAATTTGAATTTGATTCGGGGGCTTTATTATTCTAATTGAAACGAATCACAAATTTTATATTAATAACAAATATTTCATTTTTACTATAACAATTGGTTCCCATCAAGGAAATCAAAAAAATTTAGATTCACGAATTACTAGTATTAGCAAAAACAAACTTGACGAAAAAGAAGTTTCAAATCTTACATGTCTAAAAGCAACTAATTTTTCAACGAAAAAATAGATTTGGTTAAATTTCTTGCATTTTGTCGTTAAAAATGAAAGTTCCACCATATCCAGCAAGTTTTTGTTCCAATGAACGATTAACAATATCTTTCGAATAGTTTGTGCTTCGGATCGATTCGAATCAACGAATCGAATTGCCCATCCCAAGCCCTGGCCGGGATAAATTTCACATATAACTAAAACGCTATAGGAGAGTGAAGGTAGTAGTATCTGTCCTGGGTGGTGATAGAATGAGAACGTGACCACAAAGCAAATTTGGTCATTTCTAGATTTAATTGGTTTCGCCAAGTACTGGTGAGTACTTTCAATTTTAATCTCCGGAACAATAAATTATGTCGAAGTTTGTTTTGTCAAGCATGAACCGCAGATGGATCACGCCTTCAGGCGTGGTTCATCTGTGGCATATGCTTGTCAAAATATTTTTTAAAGCAATTTATTGCACTTTCATAGTTATTTTCAATATTCACCTGTGGTCCTCTAGGTCCAGGAACACCCACGCCTGGGATCCCTTGTTTTCCTGGGGGCCCAACTAATCTCTCTCTAGTGTCATGGCCAACCCTGTCATCCGAACCACAATTAAAATGTATTGGTCGACATGTATCCGAGTCAGACGGAGAGGAACTTCGAGTTGGACCGCTACAGCAGGTTTCGGCAAAAACCAAAATAAAGCAAAATGTGTGGTATATTTGATTCCAATTCATTTTCCTTGATAATGTATTATATTGTACTGTATTTTAGGAAGAAACGCATAAACAAAACGTTAACTAAAATAATTGCTTCCTATTTGTTCTAATCTTATAAAACATGAAGCTGTACAAAAACGATTATTTTTACTCCTTTAAATATCTATCTATTTCTCTTCTGTAACCTTAAAGTGGGAAAGGAAATAAGTAAATAAATCAATATCGCTCTCACAATAATAGAAACCACAAATATTGCTCCAAATAAAAGGTTGTCAACATTATGAACTGTGAACAGCGCTGGGCAAATCATTTAAGCTTCGAATCTAATTCGAATAATTCTTCTCGAATTGAATCGATTAACTCGTTCTATCAAATTGGACATATCGCTGTTTTACTATTACAAATCGTCTCTGCAACCAATTCAATAACAATCCCCAGGTACGAACTCACTAATATTGATAAAAACAAACAGTTAGGAGCAATTCATCAGAGTACAAATAATTTGTAAAATCTATTACCACCAAGAAAATTTTCCATGCCCGGGCGGCGCGATCCATCAGTGCCCGACAAAACACGTTAGGTTAGAATAGAATTTTTCTGACTGAGTTTGCGTTGTACCAATAATCTTTCCCCTTTAAAACTATCTTTTTATATACGCAGCGCCGGCAAGTTGCGACCAAAAGCGTAAGAAAAAATTATGTTCTTCAGTGCTTTTGCATAGATTCAACCCTGACGCACTAAGTTACAAATTAACAGAACTTACATATAAAGTACATGTACAAGAGGCGAGGAATTAATGAAGTCTAATATTTGTCAGCCCGCATACAGGGGAAGTTATATGAGAGATGCACATTCCATCAGCATCAATGAAGTCAAAAAGGTATTAAAATAGTGGCTAAAGAAAAAAAAATGTTCTTTCCTTATTACTTAGATGAGTTGATAAGTATTAAAAGTTTGCCAAAATTTTAAATCCTTCAAAACGCATCGCTATCAAATCACGCTTTTTTGTGCGAACCTTGTATAATAAATTTCGCTAAAATTGTATGGAGTCTAAACATCCACTCTGCAAGTTTTACGAAAGTTTTTGTGTACAGGATTTTTTCAACAGTTGTTCGAAAGCACCAGTATCTTTATTTGTTTAAGTTAAAATCCAACGCTTTTCATTTAAAATATATTTATATAAAAGTGCTTACTTCCAACGGCTCTGCGTTTCCACTCTTTAATTTAATGTTGCCAACTATTAAAGGCTTCATTATCAAATCATGAAGAGTGATTATTAGACTTTGACCAATTTATTTTTCAAAACGCTTTTTTCGTGCGAAACGGTTACCGTATCCCTGGTATAATGAATTTCTGCTAAAATTGTATTGTACAGACATCACTTTATGAGTTTTACAAACTACTCGGTGTACAAGATGTCACTTATTTACTCAATAGTTCTTATAGGTGGTATTTTATTTGTTTTAGTTGGAATCGAAACTCACATGACAAAACGATATTCATTTGACCTAAATCCTTTTAAAACCACATCACGATACCGAAAACTGCTCAATTTCAAATGCTCTGCGTTTTCATTAATGCTTTATTTTCCTCAAAATCGTGATTTATGGCAAAATACCGATAAAAGCGCTGTAGGCCATCGTTCGGTTGCACAAGAGCGATAAGTAAACAGGGAAATAAACAGATTCTTCATATGGTGATATATGGCGACTCGTGATCAGAACAATCAATACATCCATCTCCTAGTAATTTGTGGGAAGTTGTGAACATAACAAGCAATAGATTTTTCACTTGGCGACTAGCGGTAATGCGTGATCAGAATAATACCAGCTTCTTCAAGTAGTGCTTTATGGTGAGACGTGACCATTAGGATGAGCAGATCTCTCATGTGACATTTTCGCGAGCAAAACTGTCGGTAGATATTTATGTGGTGATTCGTGATCACAGCAATCAACAGATTGTTCACGTGGTGATGATGTTCAATTTCACGTCATCCAATCATAATTTGTTTTTACTTTTTAAATTTTCATTGACAAGAAAAGATAATTCTGTTCAGTACTATCTACTAGCATGGAACAAATTATGATTTATTCAACCTTTCTCGTCCATTCATGAAATATTGTCGACCACCACTCACTTCTTAGACCACGCCACCATCACCATGGTTAAACATGTTGGCACCGCAATTTGAAGATCTCGGGTTCTAGCCCCGGTGAGTCCGGCTCGCTTATCCAAGCCCACCACTCAACCCAGGGTGTACTAACTTGGTTAGGCTAAGCCGAACATGAAAAGATCATATATTTCCAGTAATTGTAACCATGTTCGTCTATAAGTGGCGCTGTTACAGGATCTTTGACACTCTAAGAAGTGGCTTTAAAAAAAAAACTATTTTTCCCCACCACGACAACCCTATGCGTGTATTTTGACGGCCTTAATCTGATTGATCCACTCCATGAGGTTAAGCAAATTGTAAATTCGAAATTTGCGAGATAAAAAGGTGAAGCAAGTTGTATTTTACTCACGTTTGAACACTTTGATTTTAGGATTTTTTTAACTCGAAAAATCTTTTATCAGTTCCCAATCAGAAGTTTCATTTCATCAAAAATTGATCCACAGAAAAACGTCGTCTAGGTGGGATGCCAAATAATTTTTCTTACTAGCCAGAGTAATCATTATTGTTATTATAATAATAAAATTATCTAATGCCAGTCAATCGCTATTGAAGCCAAAACAAAATTGTTTTTGTGGTTGAGAGGGAATTTTATCCAGATAATTTCATTCCAAGTATCAATAAGATTACCTAATGAGTAACCAGATAAACCGAGTGCGGTAAACGTTGTCCTTTGAAGATGCGGGAATTGAAGCAAATTGGAAAATTTGCGTTTTATTTAAATAAAAAAGGGATTGGTACACAGACGTGGTCGATAGATGAATTTACCATATAGACAAAAGCTTGGCAATAGAAAATAAATATCGAGAAGGGAGATTAAAATACTGGTTAACATGGGTATGTTTTGTTACGTATGGATCACTGATTGATCGCGTCGTTATGGTGTGAGCCATTTCAGGATAACCTTTTGACAAATCGGTTGTTGAAATAATTTCTGATTCGGTCAATCTAAATAATAAAGAATTTTCGTTTTGTGAAGCACACGTCACTGATAAATCGCCCCTTGTCGGCGCGATCCATCAGTGACCTATGCTTAACAAAACATGTTTGTCGAAGCGAGATTGTTTAATTGGGCATATAGAATTATAATTTAATTTTGTCTAGTGTGTGCTACAGGTACAACTCATCTAAATGGTTCGATCCATCGGCGATTCATTCTTATCAAAAATGTTTAAAAATGTTTCCGACATTATTTTTTTTTATATCTGAGTGAGTCACAGATAAATAGAATTTTAGAGGTTAGTTAGTCAATAGATTGTGACTGATAAAAATATTGATTTAAACTAAAAAGGAATTTTAAGAAATTGGACAAAACGAGATATTACAGAAAGGTTACGTAAGCACGGTTACTAAATCCTTCATGTTGGAATTATGAAATATTATTAACATTAATAATTTTAAATATGGTAATTCCAGTGCTTTTCTTTTTCATTATCTATAGTTTCGCATACTTACGTTGAAAAAGAAAATTCATAATATAAATTATCAAACATTTTATTTTATTGGCAATCCATTCTAAGAAAGGTCTGATAAAAACCTAAACGTAACCAAATATAGCAACCGATATACGACCACGAGCTTGACATAAATGAAAATCCCCAACCTTGCCCAAAGCAATCCGAAAAACGATATACAGTAAAATCGCTGCTCTTTGGCAGTAGTTGGTGATATTAAAAAATATTTAAAATCGACTATTTCCAATAAACTGTAACAAAAATACATAAATCTTATCAAACATGGCGGTTTCATCGAAATACTGAATTGATCCAGTACTGGCTCCAAATCTGAGTGGATCAATTTCCTCGTGGTAAAAAATGGACTGTATATTTTTCTGACTTCCTTGCTATTTTGGTATATTCCACAATATTAAAAATTCAAGTCAGTACATGATATTATTTTTTTTTTATAGCCACTTCTTTGAGTGGGTCACTCTGTACAATGCTCTGTAACAGCGGCCACTTATAGGCGGACAGGGTTGCAATTACTGGAAAGATATGATCTTTTCCTGTTCGGCTTAGCCTACCCAATTTGTTACACCCTGGGTTGAGTGGTGGGCATGGATAAGGGAAACGGACTTGCCGGGGCTCGAACCCGAGATCTTCAACCTGCGATGCCAACATGTTTAACCACTAGGCCATCGCGCCCACAAACTCTTATCAAACTCTTTCAATCGAATTTAATCTTATTTTTTCTTCAAAACTTTGCCAATACGATATAAACAAAAATATTTTGACAAACAGTTCTCAAATTGATGATTGAGTTTCAGAGTGAATTTATTTGAATTTTTTAGTGGAACTAAATGACGCAAAAATTGCAACCGGGCTTGATCAATGCGTTTCAACCTTCCGTTTTTCTACGACCTTCAAATCACCTCTTACAACACGCAGAAAATACGCATGTTTACGCATCGCAATCAGAAATTTTATTTTGTCGATTATGTGCCACATACATATGTGACTCATACTTATCAAAAGGTCTATCAATAAAATTTTAAAATTTTCCCGCCTAATATAGATACACTGTAACTGCAAAAATGCAACAAAATCACTGGTTTTTAACAGTGAAATTACTCGGCGGTATTGAAAAAAATTCAAAAATGATTTTTTTGGCCAATATTGGGATTTGATGGTTTCTGATTTGTATGATTTTCTTACTCAAGAGAGTGCGATCGCGGGCTTATGAGCTATCTTAGAGCGTGCATTTGAAAAATTGTAATATTTCGACGTTTTTAAATGAACCCGACGTCATCGACCTAATAATACAGAAATCTGCAAGTATGTGAATGACTGCGATGAAAATCCCCGATTTGCTCATGGTGGACATGATTCACGTCTCAAAGAAAACAAAGAAAATATAAATAGAGATAAAAAAAGAGAAATAAAATGATGTAACAATAGCTTGGCCAACCGGCTGCATGACACGAAATCAAAATTTTCAACTTATGTTTTGTCAAGCATGAGTCACTTATGGATTGCGACGGCAGGCGCAATCCATCAGTGGCTCATGCTTGACAAAATAAAATTTGTGAATTGCTCAGGTTCAGTTAAGTTTTATTATAGTTTATTTTAACACGGTGATTTTGCTTTTGATGACGTCATAGAAAAATGACAAACCGCATACCGGTTTCGAGAGTTGTTCTTGAGTTTTTCTCATTTTCGATTTGTCAAGCATGGACCACGAATTTTTTCGCGAGTTTTCTCTGTGGAACATACTTGATAAAGTATACGAGTAATATGTAACTTAATGAAGGAGCGTAGAAATATTTGTTTGCAATTTCTCTTTCAATATCCAAAGCAATCTTACGGAAAATGAAGCCCTAATGTATATTCTTTTATCATCACCAGCGTAGATTACTATTCATTATTTAAGCATGATTTTTTGCCTGTTGTGCGTAGTATGACGTCATCAGTTGACCCTCACTTGTGTTTTATATAATCAGCAAAGACTTCCTACCCATACGACGAAGATAGGCTAGATCAGTGTTTCTCGATTTTTTCACATGTTTATGGCTCTTTTTATTGTGTCTCCGAAAGACAATGGTTTCCGAGTTAACAAAAAAAAAGGAATTTACTTCCGCGACAACGAACAAATCCAAATTATTGGGTGCTCTGAAGTTTCGTTTCGCAGATGATAAACTTACACCCTTTAAACACTGTAACAAAAGTGCAATAAAATTACTGGTCATTTGCAGTAATTGCACATTTCCAAAGGCAAAGAAACGCCATGTTGATGAGATTTATGCCAATTGGGCTGTTGATGGAACGCCGGCGACAACACCCCATATTCGGCCAAAAAAGTCAATTTTGAATTTGTTTCATTATCGCCAGACAAAATAACTCTCAAAGACCAGTGATTTTGTTGCATTTTTTTGATACAGTGTATGGGGCTCATTCTGGGGCAAAGTTATACGAATGAAGCGTGTAGATTGTTTGAAAACTAAACGAACTATACGTGGGCCGACAGAGAACGTATCACGGGCCTCTTCAATGAAGAGGAACACGATTGTTATACCAAGCTGGTAAACTACACCTAAAAAGATGGAGGACGCGATGGACTTAAATATTAATATGTTCTTGTTATCGCATGAGCTTCTGACAGTCAACACAGATCCAATATTTACAACGAATTTCCCACAATTGCAAAAATATATAAACTCACCCAAAGCTATGATTACTATACAAGAAGGTAATTAAATATTTGAACTTTTTTTTATTTATATATTTTATTACAAAAATAATTGCAGTCTTTAAAATAGTTTTTAAATATTAAATACAATAAATTATTTTTTATATATATATATTATATTTTTATATAACCGACCCAACCATCGACCGCTACAACATATATCACGAGCAACTGCTAAGTAGAAAATATTGCTTGCAGACCGGAACCACTGTAGTTAAGTGCAATGCGTATCTGCACACACACACTTTTTTCATGCGATCCATCACCGACCTATGTTTCACAGTACCTGCGTTGATGGTAATAGACCAACAAGCAAAAAGACAGTAGTTTTACCCGGGTGTTATTGAAATGGACTTAACATATCGACTTTGTTCAATCAACTACGGGCTATTGATGGAACATTCTTTCCGGGGCGATGTCTGTCCATCAGCAGCCAATACTTTACATGAAAACCATCAAAAAGAAGGTTCAAATTTGGAAATATGCGATTACTGCAAACAAAAGGAAAACATACTGCACTTTTGTAATAGAGTACATATGCAAATTACTGTCGCCAACTGATTCACTGTATGAACTCGTAGAAGCTCACATTCAGGTCTGGGCAAAATCATATCATTTGTAATTCGAATCTGATTCGAGTATTTTCTTTGAATCGAATCAAATCACTAATTCTATGTAAATGACAAATATCCCATTTTTTAGTGTTACAAATTGTCTCCATTGTGAGAATCAAAAAAATTATAGTTTATTGTGCATTTTCAATTCATACCAAGCGTCTGAAAGAAACAATTTTCATATTTTAACGAAAAAATGTAATCTTTCTTGGTCAAATATGACCAAATTCGATTGCAGTTTCTCGTTAAAAATGAAAAATTCTAGTTTATTTAGCAAGTTTTAGTTCCTATGAACGATTCATTATTGATTCGAATAAATTGTGCTTCGAATCGATTCGAATCACGAAATCGAATTGCCCACCCCTACTTATAGTCCTTCCAAAGTCAGGCTCGTTTTTACATCATTGATCTTCAAAGATCTCCCATTTACAACTTCTCAGGCTGTTGCAACTTATGATTTACTTCCAGCATTCCAGCATACTTTTTCACAGGTGTCGCATGAAATATCAATAATGATTCTTTTCTTTCCTTTCCCGCGTTTTCTTTTATTTGTTGATCGTTTAGCTGTAAATTGCAAAAGAAATATTAGACAGAAAAATTTCCCATGGTGTTATTTTGTGGAACGTATAATTATATTTTCAAACAAAGATCACGTTTCGAAAGCTGCTAGGTTGTGATAAAATTGCTTCCGAGTTAATTTCCTCAAAATAGGATATTTGTGGTCAGCGGTGTATCGGTAATTGTCAATTGGACGGTAATTTAAGGAAATCCATGTTCAAGTTAGACGTTATATTGGGCGTTGCAAATTCTTTGATTGAAATTTTTAGTTGTACAATAGATCAAATTTAATTTTTTAAAAAAAAATGGAGAGAAAGGCAATGTTTGTTAAATATGGATAATTAGTATAATCACAAACGCCGAAGACGTGAAAAAGCATTTCGTTCTTGAATTCAAATCAAATATTGCACTTATCGCATAGTCCGAACATATTTTCTGCGCGTCGTAAGAAGCGACTAAACAGAAACAAAGAAGCGTTAGATGGTTCTATCAGCGCCAAGGCAGATACTACTCATTTCACTTTACCATTGTGCTTTAGTTCTGTATGGAATGTTTTCCGCTCAGAGTGTATGTGCTGGCATTTTATCCTGCAATATCTATTAGTTGTTTGTTTGACCGTGAGTTGGCTCCATATAGGCGCTGCTTTCAGCCTTGCTCGGTGCGAACTTCTACGAAGAAAAAATTGTAAAAACACATACATAAAATCGCTTCTTATTTTTGATTGCTTACCTCTGTTTTGTGTGGCTTCTTCGCCATATTGAATACTTCTTTTAAATATAGTTTGCACGTTGCAACGCCCGGACATTGCTCTGCAAGTTTTACGAACGCTTGGTGCACAAGATGTTATCATTTTCTTTATCAATTTCCT
Organism: Styela plicata; assembly: GCA_963675895.2. Lineage (NCBI taxonomy): Eukaryota > Metazoa > Chordata > Ascidiacea > Stolidobranchia > Styelidae > Styela > Styela plicata. The sequence continues at coordinate 13,010,227 of OZ023152.1, forward strand.
GCAATAATAAAAAAAAATTGATTAACAAGATTTTTCGGATTGGATATAAAAAATAAATATTTCAAAAATCAATGAAATATTTTTTTATTAAATGCAATGCTAAGAACTGCACTTTAAGCGGAAAACATTCTAATCAGAACTGATCTGATATTACAAGATACGGTAGGTAGTATTCGCCCTGGGCGACAATTCAAACCGTATGTGCACATTTTAGGAATTGAAAGGCACACTGTGACAAAATTGCAGTAAATTCACAGTTTTTTTGCATTTATCAGTTAGATTTATGTCAAGTATGGGCTGTTGATGGACCGCACCTCGGCGATGCGATCCATCAACAGCCCATAGTTGGCCTAAATAGATGGTTTTATAGTTTATTCCAATATCGAAAAATAAAAATACTATAAAAGAGCAGCGATTTTACTGTATTTTTATTAGAGTATTTTTAAAGCTTCTTCGTAAACAATCAAGTTCTGAAATTCCCGGTAATCCTCAATTCTGTTTGTTTGTGGTGATCAAGATTATGACAAGGTCATGTTCATTCGAATGTTGCCGCAGGGTGGATATTAAACGGAAGTCTTTGTCTTCGATAGCATAGTTTGTTACATTGTTTAAATAGAAGAAACCTAATCACACGAGTAGATAGGGGGGCGTCGATAAAATACAAAAGAGTTTCTCACTTCATCTTGACTAGGGCTGGGCAAAACCGAATAATTTGGAATTCGAATCTGATTCGAAAAATTTTTTGCTTCGAATCGATTTGAATCCCTTAATCGAATTGTCCAGCTCTAATCAAGACGCTTTAGTGATGAAAACATCACGAGCCAAACAGCAAAGTACAAATTAGACAACTTCGTGACAAATTAGACTTATTTAGAGTCTTTGTATCAATAACACGCAGTCGTCGTATGGCGAAGTTCTTAATTTCGATCCCCGTGACATCTGAAACCTTGTAAAGTTTATTCATCGTGGTGTAAGATTTACTCTTCAAAACCGCGATTTACGACACAAAATATCTTTTGTGGTGTTGAAAGTTATTTTGTGGTTTTTGAAGCGCAAAACGTGATTGGGTTTCTTATATACTGATTAGCCTTGTCGTGTAATGCTCGCATGTTTGCATATTATGAAATGAAAGAATATCTTATTTTGCATCTCCAGTGTTTAACATAAAAGATTATTGTGTTGGTCGTTTAAAGTTTGAGTAAAATGAACCTTTGTCGGGAAGTAATCTGAACTTAACTCCATGAGGCGACTAGATTAAGTTTTCTGATAAAAAATGATATTCTTTTTATTCTGGTAGTATGACTATATATTAATGGCATAAATGTGCAAAGGCCTAAGTAATTTTGAAAATAAATCCAATATCTTATAGCTAGCTAGAGTTCAATCACATTTTTCTTGTCGAGGTATTATCGGGAAAAGTCTGTCTGGATGAGCATTTTGCTTAATCTATTGTCTTCATAAATAAAAGCATAGAAAACAGCAACTGCCACTTAAACGGAAACAGTCTATCACTGTATCAAAAACGCAATAAAATCACCGTAATTTGACAGTAATATACTGCCATACACTGTGAAATTGAAATAAAACAATAAAAACGACTTTTGTGGCCAATTATATTTGCTGAAGCGCGGTTCATATACAATTCGTACTTGGCGTAATCTGATTATAAAGACGGGTCTAAAATATAAACTAACTGCAAATAGACAGTAATTTACTGCACTTTTCTCACAGTGTGCGCAGCCGCAAAATACTGCAAAAAAGTGCATTAAAATCACTGTACTTTAAAGGTATTTTTATTCGTTGATTTTGAAATAAAACTACAAAATCGACTTTTTGGCTAATTATGGGCTGTTGATGGAACGCACCGCCAAGGTGCGGTCCATCAACAGCCCATACTTGGCATCAATCTCTTCAACAATTGAACTATAGGACTATGGAATTACTTGAAATGAAAAGTAAATTCACTGCGCGTTTGTCACAGTATAATAAAGTGAATATAATAGGACAAAACTATACTTTTCCCGATAAATGTGTGAAACGAATGAATCTATTCAATAAACATATACGTACGTTCTACGCATCCTCCTGGATCTCTCTGAAACTCTGTATGAACCGGGTTCGTTTTCAATATTTATATTTTTATTTTCTTCTACACAATCTTTTTCCTCTTTACTTATTCTTTGTTTTTCCGCTGCGATTTGTCTTCTCAGAAGTTTCATTTTTCGAGCCAAACTCAGTCTGTTTAATGCAACTCGTTTAACTGATATCGGTGATGAAGTTGTACTCACGATGATAAAAGTCAACGAGACGAATACCGTGATAAATATTGCATAATTTGCCATTGTTTTGCAGTAAAAAATCGATTTTCACTTAAAATTTCACTTTTTCGTTTGTGAAAAACGCCAAAATATCGTTTTCGGCTTTTTATCGTAGAAAAATCAGCTTCGAAATCTGAGTGAAAATTTTTCAACGCAGTCATTTTATATCATCGATGCGAGAGAATTTTAACAACTTTTTTCATCAAATCGTGACGAGGGTCTAATTCTATCACGTTGATTACATCAACATCATCATGCTCTTATCATACATGACTGTCAGTAAAATGAGCATTTTTGTACGAGTTAGCTGCGGATCAGGCTTGATAAAACTTGATAAGCTTACGAAACTTTTTTTAACCGTTCCTTTAATATAAATTCTTCGGGAATGATAAAAAAAATAATTTTTCGTACGTTTTTGCCGGGGAATTCTCCTGCGGTATATTTTTAAACTTTCGATCTTGCATCAATTAAACAACAATGTCCATTCGTTGTTAGAATATAACAGCATGTCGCGTGTGTTTAAGTTTAAATATCGTACATTATTTTTGGAATTTAATAAAAGTGAAAATAGTTATTTTTCGCAAAATTATATTTTAATTAAATATTTGATTAATAAATTGATTTACCTTCATGCATGATTGTTTCAACGATGGTTTTGCCAAAAAGTTAATATTGGTTATAAGTTGTAGCAAAATTTAGGGGACCAAAAAAGCCAGGAAATCATTTGGTCGATCATCAGGTTTTGCTAAGTATGGTTCACTGAAGGAACGCGCCGCCAAGGCGCGGTCCTTCTGTGAACCAAACTTGACAAAATTAAATTCTAATTAGAACCGTACAATGATCCAATCATGTTTTTTTCGTTTAGAAGTGTTTTCATTTCATCTTCGAATGTGAATATTTTTAGATATTTATCACCAAAAAATGTCACGGAATTAGTGCATTTTTTAAAATGTCACCAAATATTTCCTATTCCATGTGATTTGGTGCATGAATATGACTGTGACACAACTTCATTGAATACCGAAGTTCTTATAATTCCCGAATTCCATTTATTATGCCTTCCCGGCATTTTCAATATTGAGTCAATTCAGGCCCTAAAATTGTATTTTTGAAACATTTTAGAGCCTCCGGCGCGAACTTGCGATTGTTTTATTTTGATATACCTCATCACCACGCTTTCAAGGTTTCAAATACGTCACTAATTTCAGATATAACAACACAAAATAAGCAAACCGCTCCGGTGACTGATAAAACGAGGCATAATTTTGCATGAAAGATTAATAACTAAAATTCGTGTTGCCACATTTGGATTTGGATTCGTTAACGTATTTTCCTCGTGTCCTGACTATAAGAAAGCAAGCACTTTTCGATACAAATAAATTTCATTTCTTTTTCAAGTGTGGTTCTGTATGTCAATTCATCCATAATATTTGTAATTTATTTTATCAGGATATTTCAACTAGCTTTTGGCATAAAACAATTGGATTACCGACTCTCACTAATGAACTTTTTATTAGAGCGCTCCAATTTTCGTACTTCTTACGTCACTTTCAATTTTTTTTCCATATTTTTTCAATCGAAATATTCAACTTTATCAGATATTACAACTCTTAGACCATTTTTCGGTATTTTTTCAAAAGTAGAAAAATGACGTACACTGTTACAAAATTGCAGTAAATTGATCGCTTTTTGACCGTAATTTTATTTGATGCTATTCGAGTAACTATACTATAAAATCACCTTTTTGCACCAATTATGGGCTGCTGATGGAACGCACCGCCGAAATCTCATTGAAGAAATCAATTTGAATTTTAAAATTTACAATCACTGCAAATAAATAGTAAATTTACTGCAATTTGGTCACAGTGTACGTAATTCTGTTATGACAGTTATGATATATAAGGATTGCGTGATCCCACAATCAAGAGCGTATAAACAAAATGACATAAATAATCTATGCTTATAAAACCACTGGGAAAAAATCCCCGACATTAATTCGTGGCGTTCTTCTATTTCAATTTTACGTAATTTGTGATGTCCCCAATAATTACGGATACATAATTCAACAATGCAACATTTTGCAAATGCGTTTTGCTCACAAGAAGAATCTCCCGAGTTGATCCACAGGGGCACAGATTGAGTATACTATCGCCCAGGGAGATACCACGCACTGCACTTTACCATGGCGGTTCAGATCCGTTCGAGATGTTTTTCTTTAGACTTCAGGTCCTCGTACTACATCTTCTAGTAGGTTTATTTGAGTGGCCGCTAGTTGGTTATTTTTAGACACTGCCTTGCCCAGAGTGAATTTCAATAAAAAAAAATTTATAACAAAAATATAGTAAATTAGAACATAACATAATTCAACATAAAAGATTATTAGGTTGGTTGTTTAAAGTTTAAGTCAAATGAACCTTTGTCGGAAAAAAATCTAAAATTGACCTGTGAGGCGACTAGATTAAATTTTTTGATAGGAAATGATATTCTATTTATTCTGGTAGTGTAACTATATATTAATGGCATAAATATGCAAAGGCCTAAGTAATTTTAAAAATAAATCCAATATATTATACCTAATTAGAGTTCAATCCAAAAACTTTGTCCAATAACAGGAGAAAAACATTAACTTTTATAATGCGTTGGTAATTTGCAGAAATATTTCTTGATGAAGCAGGAATTTCAGCAACATATTATCAAACTTTAATTCTGTCAAAAAGCAAATTATTTTAAAAATAAGCTCACTTAAATATCTTCCACGTTTATCATTTTTTATTTTTAGCAGAAACTACTAGACGAAACATCACAAACACAGGGATTAAGCTTGTTCAAGTTACTGATTTGAATAGCAATTGCACGTTGCAAAACATATCATTTGTTTTTCTTGCTCCTGAGACATTCCTAAAAAGGTATGAAACTTTTTTTTGTTTAAACCTGGAATTAATCAAACTATCTTTGTACTTTCAGAGTGCAAAGTTTTTTTTCATATTCACACCAAATTCGATAATAAATGCGAAACAAGATTTTTAACCTCTTTTTGGTGGTGGTTGGATATACGTCTGCAAATGTTTACTTGAGTAATTAATATTACTTATGCTTGAACCTTTTTTTATTATTGAAATTCACTCTGGGCAAGGTCGGAAGCTGTGCCGGAAAGGAACCAACAAACGGCCACTTAAAGCCCGAGAGCTACTAAAAGACGTGGTCAGTACCTTCACTCTAAACGGAATACATCCCAAACGGAACAAACTGAACCGTCATGGCAAAGTGCAGTGAGTGGAATTTACCCTGGGCAATGGTAAAACCATCTACCACTACTTTGCTTCTATTTAACGGGATCAGAAAGTCGGGAAGTCAAATAATCGACACATGCAAAAAAGAGAATCCAAACAGTTTACTTCATGATTGAAATATATTTGCTCTTCCACATTTCAAACGAATGTCAGATCTATCGATGTCAATTTGATTTTAATTTTTATTCGCCAATTTTTTTTGCTGAAGATAGTATGCGTTTATGTACATATATCAATAAAAATCTATTCAATACTTTAAATTTAATTTAAAGCAAATTTTATATGACAACTAATTCCGGTAAAAAAAAATCATAGCTAAGTGTATTTTGTTAAGTAAAAGTCACTGATGGATCGCGCCGCCGAGGCGCGGTCCATCTGTGGCTTATGCTTGATAAAATTAAATTTCTGACTGCGATTCATCGGAACCAGGAAGGTATGTTGTAAGCTCCATGGAATTTATGCAAAGACGGTGCTTTTTCCAATTCTTACTAAATAATAATAAAAATAAGTTCTCTAGATTGAAAATATATAAACAACGCAAAATATAAACAAAACGACCATTCTTACTCCTTGGCAAAATTCCCAGTATAATTTTTATGCCTATGCAAATTATTTCGTTGGGAAAAATAGTCCTTGAAAGCTGCAAAATGAAATAAACCTCAGCGAGCTATTTCCAAATCAAACTATTAATTATCGATCAGTTAGTTACGCATAAATAGTTCATTCATATTATTCAAAGTCAATTTCTAGACGTTTTATGATATTTTGTATTATAACGGAAGTGAGGCGAGGTTCAAAATTATAAAATAGTTTATAAAAAAAATTCATTTAAAATATTTAATATAAGTCCGTACTTTTAGACTTTTGAGTAAAAAAGGTAGAAAAAGGAAAAAGCTATTTTTTTCAATTTAATATTAGCTGTTGAGCTGAAACCCACAGCCTTAGCTTTTGTACTGTTTTGATCATTGTTATGGAAATTTTTGATTTTTTGCATCACGATATCGACTAGGGACATTTATATTCGTAACAATTTCTCTCTAAAAAGTTACTTCTGGTGAAACTGACCAAAAGGCACGAAGGATTACAATTTTCATTTATTGCATAATAAGTTGGGAGTTGTTATATAGTGACAAGAGTTATAGAACTGGGAAGAAAATGTCCACTTGCAAGAAAAAATACAAAAATATGACTAAAAAAAAATTGAAAAAACTAAAATTATTAATTTGTTTTTTATGTTTTGAAATGAATAATGCGAATCCTCGAAAATATCATCACTATAAATGACGTCAAAAACAAACACAGAAATACGATGATATTAAATTCAATCGAAATTTAAAATTTGTCAAGCATGGGACATCATTGACATCATGACTCATACTTGGCAAAACACAAAGTAGGATTGGTGATCTATATCAAATTCTATACATTCATGGTTTGTTTATGCTTTTTAGGAGTGGGGAGAAATAATTATCTTAAAACTAATCCCGGTACTTTTTGTTGTGTGTTATTATTAATAGAGATTTTTTTTTGAATTTACTTACTCAAATCCAGACCGTAAGCATCACCTAAAAGAAAATAACTAACGACACTCAAGTAGCTTTATATTAAATTTGAAATTGACAATGGTGGCAAACAATGCATTCTGAAAAACTGAACAGTAAACATACATAGTTTGGAATGAGAATTGATAAAAAGTAAGGTGTGATAATAGATGTTAATCTTACAACTTTTAACAACTTATATACGTGCTACTCTTATGCTTATAGCTTCAGAACCTTTCCTTCTCAGTCCTATCGTCGAGATAAAAGTACGGAGATATGTGTTTATCATACGAAGCAATCACATGTAAAATATACTGAACAACAATGCTTTGTAATTAAAAATGTACATCTTGTACATGTGTTGTCATCCATCCAGGGCGGAACCAAAGAGGTCAACGAACTTTAATCCAATGCTTGCGACTTGTCGTTCCATCCAGTGCCAGCATATGTTTGCTTCTTGAAGAGTCTTCCATTTATCAATCTTATCCACTCTCGCCGGGGATCAGACCGCGTCATTTACCAGGTCTCATGTTTGACAGTTATTATTGGTTCCATAGCGACTGTGAAATAATTGCCGGTGGACTCGCATCCAAGGGTGGCAGTACGGTACGGTACGAAATTTTTATCGTACTTCGAACCAACAAAATAATTTCGTACCGAACTTCGTACCGTACCCTTCGAAAATTTTCCGTACCGTACCGTACGATATTATTTTTTTCGTACATCGTACCGAACTTCGTACCAGTACGAAATTAAGTTCGATTAATATTTTTCATTTATCGTACTAAATTTCGTACCAGTACGAAAACAGGTACGATTCGCTGGACAGCAATTTCGTACCGTACCAACTACCAATGTACAAATCAGCTTTATTTGTAAGATCTGGCCACCGCAAAAAACGTCACCAACATCTCACATCAAAGTGATGCAGTTTTATGCTATCTGGTTTAAAATCCAGGGCAGTAAAACATGGGCGTAACTATGCATTCGTCTCCCCAATATCATTGCATGGTTATAAGTACATTATCATTGTGCATTTTTACATCTGGTATTTCTGGTGCAATTTACGTTCTCTTCACATTACTGAATAATGCTATTTATTTTCTCATACCAGACAGACGTATTCCCACCATGTCCCGTTGTCTATATCGTGACTTAGCTGTTTTTTTTTTTTTTCCAAAATATATCTTCTAATTAAGATGAACATCGGCTAACATTCAATTTGAAACAGCCTAAATATATCTTTATATTCTGATGTTTCTGCTTTGATAATTTACTCCTACGTGTCAGAGTACAAACAAAACGTAATAGCGATGGTTACTGGTTAACTTAGTTGCATAGTTGGTCAGGGGGAGAGAGTTTTTAATTAAATTTTAATAAAATTTTTGCGCGCCTGCGTTGCGCAATATTTTTCCCCGGTTAATTTTGTATATTTCGTAGCATTTAGCCTTTAAAGTAAGAATTTTTATTCAATTTTTTTCAAAAATTTCAGCGAGTTTCCAGCACGCAGATACATTTTCCTGTCGGGAAATTTTTGCAAAAATATAAAGCATGGGTCACTGATGGATTGGGTCGATCAGATTCTGATTGACCGTCATGTTGCTCGCCCTTGAATCTGAGTAAAACTTGTCGAAGGTTTAGGGGAAATATTTAAGAAAATATTCTCCTTTTTTAGGATTATAATTTTCTATGTTCAATTGCTCGTTTTAGTAATATCGGTGAAAATTAATATTATAGAATTTTGTCATCTCATTTTTCAGCAAAAAAAAGGTTTTAACACATATTCATTATTTTGCAATAGAATTCTACTTTACGAAACTGTAGACTAAAAAAAAGTTTTCGGTTGTTAGTTTGTTGTTCGTGATTTTGCATCACAAAATACAAAGTGCCATAATATATCATATTTCTTAAACGAGAGAACGTCGGCATTTTTTCGTGACTATTGCTTAATTTTATCACGTTAGTAACAATATGATATCCCTATCAAACATGGCTATTAGATAAATCGAGCATTATTCTCAAATTTGATCAAACTCGATGAATTACGATAATGATATGAAACTCGCCTCGACTTTATTACCGGAGATAAAGATTTAATCTCTTTCAAATTATCTCGGGAAATTTTCCAGCGGTTTGTTCTACTTCCGAACTTTCGACGTTGCGGATTATTAACAAAGTAACATAAATAAAAGGTTTGAATTTTCGCTTGATTATATATTAGAAAAATACACTTTATCCAACAAAATTTTATTTTCCCCAATTTTCGAACAATTTATAAATTATTTAAATGATCTTACAACCTTGTACGAAAGTTCATTTTTGTCAAGTTCAAGTCACTGATGAACCGCGCCTCATCGGCGCGCTACATCAGTGACTCATACTTAACAAAGGAGATTTTTCCTACTGAGAAAATTTTGGAAAGCATCAAAACGGTTGCAACTTATAGAAAAATGTTATAGTATTTTATGTTTATCCTATCGTAGACGAAGCCAGGAAAAAGTATCTGAGCGAAAACTTGAGAGGCTAAATATGACGTCACAATGATCGTGACGTCACGATGGAACATAAAAATGAAAGTCGATTTTTTGTATCCACACTTGAGCGTCAAAGGGGCGCAGGAATATTTTTTTACTTTTTCATTGCGCCAATTTTGGAAACAATAACAACAATTGGTGACGCAGGTGCGTAAAAATTTCTCATTTTAAAGATATTTGCTTACAAAATTTTGAAATTTTGAGATCTTGAAATCCCCTTCTCCTGGCTACGCCAATGTATCTTACTCCAGGAAGATTTAATTTCCGAAAGTTTGTCACCACACACAGCGTTTTCGGATCGTTCTAAATTACTAAATTCTTTGGTAATTTTACCTAATTTTAGCCTCAAGTACTATCTTACGTCTCAAAGAGTTTATAATGTGATGATGTAAGTTGAGTCACCAACGCGGTTCGGATTATTTCGCGCCGAAAATTTTGAGTTTCGAAATATTGCGTAATACGGAACGACGGGCAGACAAAAATTTTAAACCTCTATGGCTCATTTTCCCCGAAAATTAGATAATATTAACTCAGTAAGGAGAATTTGTCTATAAGCGCTTACGTTTAGCATGAGTCACTGATGGATCGCGTCGCTGAGACGCAGTCCATCAGTGGCTCATGCTTGACAAAAATGTCTGTACACAAATTGCGCACGAGCGTTTTGTAGAGCTTGTTATGTTGTATTTTTTTTTATAGCCACTTCTTAGAGTGGATCACCCTGTGTCGCTTACTAAATTTCTGATGTTTCGATTCATGGTTTTTAGTGAAAATTTAGTAACTAATATGGTTACCAATTTAACAAACATTTATATTTGAATCGAATATCAAATTAGATCATTTCAAAGCGATTTTTCACCGAATTTGATTCTATGGGAGGGTTATATTTAACGGACATTTTTTGAATTCATCGATGGAAAGTTTCCATATAATTTTCATAATAGCAGAATATCGAGAGAAATAATTCCTTAATCCTTCGTCAGAAATCTATATGTTTTTTTAGGTAAAAGTCGTTTTTACGCTACCTAGGCGCGATCTATCATTACTCTACAATTGGCAAATTAAAATTTTTGTTCAGAAATAACTTTTTCGAATCATATCGAGTCACAAATATGAGCATTCTAATCACCGTTACGTACATGTATCCAAATTTATTTTCTAATATTGAACTATAAGTGGCATACTTAGCCTTGATGTGTCTGAAATTGATTAATTCAATTTTGTTACCAAGAAAATTACTGCGGCCGTTTTCAAGCGAATATGTTTCCTCTTTCGGCTGGGAAACCTGCTAATTTACCTAAAATATTCATTTTTAACGGCAAAATGAAATCGATTTTGTTAAATTTGACCAAATTCGATTGTATTTTGTGGTTAAAATATGAAATTTTTGTTGCTCTTAGTTATGCAGTGCAAATTGAAAATGCAATATAAACATTACATCTCTTGATTTTCACAATGGGGAAAAGTGATAATAGTAAAAAGGGGTATTTGTTATTTACATGGAATTAGTGATTCGACCCGATTCGAAAAAATCATTCGAATTCCAAATCATTTGGTTCTGCCCAGCCCTAGTCGTAGGTTACAGTGTCTCCTCCGAAGGCACCCCACATGCATTGCTCATTAAAGCCTTTTTTTCGCTAATCTATCTTGACCATACTTCGTCGGGATTCGAACCAGTGTCGTACACTACGTGAAACATTTGGCAGCTATTGTCGATTTCATCAGGCCAACGCAGCCAAGGAATTGTCCATGCCCGAACTCGAGATATTCTGTATATCAACGTATATTGTAAACAACCAAAGGAATCGCGCTCAATTTGCCTCCGAATAGCTTTGGGCAAATACAACGCTCTGATTTCCAACTCCAGTTTCATACATTCGTGTGGTTTCGTGGAATCATGGGTTTAAGTAAATCAGTTAATTTAATAAATAATATAAAGCATGGAATTTATAGTTTATTTAGCTGTAAGGAGCATGGGGGAACAAGAATACTATGCTTTGACTATATACAAATCAGGCTACTCAAACTGTTAGACAAAATACCCGATATTAATTTGTTTTCGTTTGAGTAAGTTTCGCTCTCTTGCATTTAAAATCCATCAATTACTAAGTGGTACAAAAATTATAACTAAAAAATATGAAAGTATATTCGCTTAAATATTTACAGAATGTAAATACCGAAACGCCATAACTATTCTTTCGTGCATACCAACCAAGTTGTAGAAATATCCGGAAATTTAGACCTAAACGCGTGTATTTTTTTTAAATCCATTCATATAATTAGGCCTCCGTGAATAGGAACATATTATGGAAAGAACCTCTAGATGAGTTTTTAATACTCAAATCCAAAGCTCGTACTTTCACAAACGTTACACCAAATTTGAAGTTCTCAAAAAAACGAAAGTTGAAATAAATCATGGTTATGGGCGTAGCAAAAGGGGTCCCCCGGGAAAAGTCGCCCGAACAAAAAGGTCGACCGAAAAAAGTAGCCCGGGAGTCGTCTGGGAAGAAAAGAAAAGTTGCTAGGAAAGAAGGTCGTCTGAAAATCGTAACCCTTTATCACTAATGATTTTAAATATTACAGAATACTGTTTCAAGCGCGGTCAAGTAGAAATCAAGCTTTTGATCATTGTTTGCATGGCCGTATTTTATGACGCAAGGATTTTCATCTATGGACCGTTATCCCAAGAGCTATTCCCGAACACCAAGCAGGATTGGGAATAGTATGTGGCCATTATTTTATCTACAGTTTGTACATGACGAAATGTAAGTTGGCAAGCATTTTTGAACCGTTCACATATGTGATATAAGTACATGCTTGATAGAGAGTTACAACGGCTTCAAAAATGCGGATACTTACTTACTTACTACTGCGGTGGCGACATTACATTATATTATTGTAATTATTGATTGATTTCACGTCTTCGGGTGCTCAGAGACAGGGGGAATAATACTTAATCCCGAACATGATAAACATATCCGATTGCAGCGTAGGCATCAGTGAAAGAAAATGTGCATCCTAAATTAACTTTTGATTTCTACTTAAACAGAACATGTCGGCGAGTACTCTTTGCCAATTAAAGAATGGCCAGAAAACACCGCTTAAAATAACAGCCAGTAATGGCCGATCTTCTTGCAAGGCACCAATGCATGGTATGGTGATAATATGATTTACATCTCACCAAACACGTTTTAATTCATTAACATTCTTTATGTTCAAATTTGTATCTGTAGTACATAATTATTAGTTGAAGGATCAGAGACACTGAATATTATCTTAATTCGAGTTTTTGATTTGAATGATGTATGTAGCATGAGCCACAGATGGACCGCGCCTCAACGGCGCATGGACTATATGGACAAACATAGGTTGATAAGTCAGACATAGACAGATTATTGTTCACATCGACTATTTTGATACTATATATTGTTTAAGTCAGAAATTCGAAATTCTGATCAGACTTCAAATTTTTTTTTTTGTTTAATGATTTGTCGACTCAAACTACCAAAAATTTTTCATCACGCGTATTTGCTCGCAATATTGAAAATTTCATATTCAAATTTTCTACTGATCGTGAAAATCTAATAACTATCAGAATTTACCTCTAGTGGACTTCTTATTTTTATTTCAAAAATGGCGTTAATTACTGGATATAGTATTACGTTTTCACAAAAGTTCGGAAATATTAGGTTTTACGTGATTGCGTAATCAGGAATGCGTAAACATTACTAAATATAAACAAGCCCACTGATCCGTAATATTAGTCAAACCACTCTGCGTTAAACTCGCGCAAGTATTTCTATTTTAGAATTGATTGATCGTTTGTTACCAAATAGTAACGAGATATATCGAAAGTAAAATGTCCCACTGGGAAATTTTTTTATCACAAAATGCTTGATTTTACTTTTTAAATTCAAATAGTGACACGCGGAGAATTCACCAACACAACTATTTTTGTCTTCATACTTAAAAGTAGTTTGTACCGGAGGTGGTGTCATGCTTAGGACGGATCGTTTCCGAATACTTAAGTAGCTGTCGGTCTAATCATTGGTTGATAGTATTTCATTTCGGTAGCTCTTTCCAACCCTGCTTGAAATAAATGGTACCTGGAAAAAATATATTTTATGCAATGAGTACAAAAGTACTTAATCCCGCAATTCGATTCAGCGATTCGAATAGATTCGAAGTACAGATTAGCCTAATTAATCTTAAATAGGCCAACGGAACAAAAACTTCCTAAATGAAGTTGAATTTTTATTTTCAACGGCAAAATGCAATAGATTTTGGTCAAATTCGACCACAATCGATTGTATTTTATGTTAAAATAAATATTTTCGTATTTGATCTGAAGTTTAATTGAAAATACACCGTTTTTAAGTTTGTCGATGCGAATATTTGCGATTCGTAACTGTAACTTTCTTCGTTATCATAATGGAGACAATAACAGTAATAGTAAAAATGGAATATTTGTTATTTTTATGGAATCTGCGATTTGATCCGATTCGAAAAAATTATCCGAATCAGATTAAAATTCTGAACGACCCCGCTTTGCCCAGCCTTGTACAAAAGTACGGTACTTTTATCGTTCATTCGCGGAAATTGTATGTTTATAAAATTTGAAATCTCCTTATATTGGAAATGACTGTATGCCAAACATGGTTTATTGATGGCCCACACCTCAGCCTCATGAGATTACAATAGACTTAACGCGTAATAGGAATGTTTCTCTCCTGTTTTCGCATACCGGTAAGTAATTTATCTCGAATTGTTATACACTAAAAAGAAATATTTTGTGAGAACAAGATATTTTTGTACGATTGCTCATAATTATTTTTTTTTTGTGTTATATCCTCGTGATTCACATTTACACACAGATAAAAGATTCAATGTATCAACAACTCTCTGAAATATTTATATTAGCTTTTCCCCATTTGCGCCCGGGCGACGCGTTCCATCAGTGAATGATTCATAGTTAACAAAATATTCTGTCAAAAGCTTTGTTAATTGGGGTTAAATCATCGCATGATCTGTTTTCGAACAGATAAAGTTTACTTATTGCATCACAAATGACGTCAGTACAAAGCAAAAATAGAAATACTATGACGTTATCAAAACTCTAAATTCTTCCAGAGCATTCTATATATTGCTATGTTGTTTTTACGTGACACGTTAAAAGTAGGTATTTTGAAACTTTTTAAAATAAATTTTGTTTTGAACTTTTAGTAATAATGAGAAAATTACTGATAATTTTTGAAATTCCTTGTAGCTACACTTTGAAAAAAGTATAGTGAATTTACAGGTAACTTACGGTAATTGCATAAATCTTGAGTTTTAAGCCAAGTATGGGCTGTTGATGGACCGCACCTCGGCGGTGCGGTCCATCAACAGTCCATAATTGGCTAAAAAGTTGATTTCATAATTTTATTTTAATACCATCAAGAAAAATTACTCTCAAAGACTGTTGATTTACTGCAGTTTTGTTACAGCGTATGTGTTGTTCCATGCAAATTCAAGGATTGTGCAAGCGTCAATATGAACTGAACTTTCTTTTCATTGTATGAAATTATTAGTATTTACCACCTTATCGTGGTACGAGATTCATCTTGTCTTTCGTGTAGGTGTTGGTCACCCGGTTATGCGTAATCTAGCGATATTCCACAAAACTAGGTTGACTATTACTAGGTAGCCTGGTTTGAAAACTGAGAAGTACCTTAATTGAAACCTAGATTACCTGACTGCGCTCTGATCATTCGTAACAGATTTAATCGCCAATTGCTTTATTTCAAAAGCATTTTTGGATTTTTCGGGGTAGTTCTGCTTAGTTTCGTAATATATGACTTGTAATAACTCCGACTCGGTGGCTCAGTCGGGTAAACACGATTTTATTGTTCGGAAGGCCAATGGTTCAATGCTTGTATCCTTCAGCAAGGCACTTGTATTAGTACCGGAAGACAGATTGTTCAATGATTGACCGCTTTACCACTAGGTCTGGGCAAAACCGAATCTGATTCGAATATTCTTTTCGAATCGGATAAAATCGATAATTTTATGTAAATAACAAATATCCCATTTTTACTGTTATAACTTATCTCCATCATGAAAATGAAAAAAAATCATAGTTTATAGTGTATTTTAAACTCACAATTTTCCCATTTCAATGAAGAAATATAATCGATTTAGGTCAAATTTGACCAAAAGCGATTGTATTTCGCCGCTAAATTCACGATTGATTCGATTATTTTGAACTGCGAATCGATTCGAATTGCCCAGCCCTATTCACCACCGAGCGGCATGGTCTTCAGCAAGGCATTTAGCGGGTTAGCGGGTAGCTGCATTATAACGAATAATTTGCCCCCCTTCCCAAATGAAAGAACAAATCAGCGAGTAGTAAGCCCACTGGTATGTTCACCGACAGGCCATAGCAAATAATCCGAAAACCCATAAAAATAATTAGCCTAATAACCTGATACATAGTACGTGCGTACGTATTTGTAAATTAGACCTATTTAGCCAACCTGTTAAATTCACCAGGTATATAGATATTCAGACGAAAAGCACGTTAGAACATGCGGGATTGAATTGCTATTTATTCGGTACTTTTACCAAAAATTTCAAACTCATCTTGTCATACAATTAATTCAATATGGGAATATTATGGAAATTGAAGAAGTATGTTTATCAGCTATTCTTGGTTTGGTTACGTCTTCGTGGTCAAAGAAACCTATTCACATTCTTTTTACGACTGAAGACTCACAGTTCGGCGGTCACACTGAAGCTTTATAAAACGACGAATAGAAATAGAAAATATCCAAAACTATTTTAGGAATTACCGCTCGGTAAATTAACCAGGAATTTTTTTTTTTTTATTCACGAAACGTTCCAATATCCCTTCGCAGCAGAGAAAGTAAATAAGAGTATGCCATTTGTTTACAAGTTTTATCCAACGTTCTTTTTTGTTCCATATTTTTCTGAAATTTCTCTCTTGCCAATATTACAATTTTTTTAATTTATAATTTTAGATTTTCAAATTTTCAAACCAAATGATATCAACACATATCCCCATCATCGCATTTTGAAACAAAACTACATATCACTCAAGTTTATCGTTTAGGTCAGACAAGAGAAATAATATTAATTTCCTCTAATTAATGCATTTTTGCATCTACCGACACGGAAGCGGCTTCTTGCGTGATAAGAATAATACAAAAAATTGTTTAACAGAAATTGTTAAAAATTATTTTATTAGATTTGTGAAATCATTACATGAGTTAAAAACTTAGTTTCTGTTTTCGAATATAATTATGAAGAGATTTTTTACCACTGCTGCTCATCAATGACGTCATTATAAGCCCAAAATAGGATAATGATAACATTATTAAAATTCCAATCACATCACTTCGCTGTGCATTATATTCCATACATTGTAGCGTTGTTTATGCACGTTTGAAGTGGAAAGTAATCTTCATCTTTACACTGATCATTAGTATTTTTATCTATGTTAGAAAGACTCTTTAAAAAAGATTCGCCAGACCACGTTTAGAAAGTATTTGTATTATAAATTTGTTCAGGGCGAAAGAATTTTTACTCGTTTAAAAAAAACATTAGTTAGACATATTATTTACTTACTAGGTTCACGGATCCGCCAATGTTCATTTTTCAGTAAGTTTTATTTTACGTTTTTCGAAATTTTTCCATTGACGAATTATTCAAATCTCAGATTCGTACATTTATATTCCCAAAAACATTGGTATTAGAGCCAATCCGCCTCATCACGTTTCAAAACCAAACAATATATTTCTCAAAACATTAGGAAATGGTCTGTCTGAGCTAGATAAGAGAAAAAATAATCTGCTGTATCAACAAAATCTGTGATCACGAACCTGTCATAAAAGCTTTCGAGGCGCGAGCCATCTGTGGCTAATACTTGAAAAAAAATGAGTTGGAGATTATTTAAGGTCAAATGTAATTAATGTTTAATTTTTAATATAAGAGTAAAAAATGAACATCAATATTATATATTGTGCAGCTCAAAAATAAATAATTTCTTAATACGGAATGAGAAAATAAATCTTTTTAAATAAAAATATCGTGTTAGTTCAAGGTTAATACATTTAATCTAATCAAGTCTGGAGTCATATCATTTCGAATCGAATGTTGAAGAATTTAATTCTCCTTTGGAAATTTTTTCAAAATTCGAAAAAAAAAATTAAAAAAAGGACTGGAATTATCAACAAATTGGTGAAAATTTTTGAAATATATGTAAATTTTAACATATCCAATGCAATTTTGGGTCAAACCCAACGACAAATCATTTTACATCACATAAATAAGTATTCGAATTATTCGAATCGAACATGTATTCGAAATATATTCAAATCCGAATGTAAATGCGACATCCCTACGTGTCATTATCACAAAAATAACTTTAATGACAAATTTTAAAATTGGCGCTCAAAGAAACATGTATAGAAATTATTTACTCACGTTAGAAACGTTAGTTTCGAAAATATATAGGAGAAAATAAAAATCGAACATTTTCAACTGACCAAGCGCATGGTCAATGTATGTTAAAATACCAAACTGGTTTGATTGATTCAAATATTTCGGTATTATCATTATTTCAAGATCCGTTCTACCTCCCCATTCCTGACAATTCTTTCATCAATTTTCGCCATTACGTCACATAAAATGACAAACCTTGCGAGTAATGTCACATGGCATGTGTTGTTTCTCATCGTTAAAACTAACGGCACCCAATAAAAAAATCTATTTTGTTAAGTATTCTCCATCAGTGACTCGTACTTGACAAAACATGCTTTTAGGCAATCAGTTTTTGTTTAAGGGTATTTCGAAAACTCAAAAAGGTTTGAAGGAGGGGAAATTGAATTGGAGGGGAAATAAGGAGTAACAAGAGTAAACAATGAGGTGTTTTCATTTCTATTTCGTGTTTCGAACATGGGCCGTTGATAGTTGGCGCCAATGCTGCGTCTTCTTTCTCTTTCTTATTCTTTCCTATTCTCAGTTGGATATGTTTTGCCAAGTATGAGTCACTGTAGAATAGCGCGTCTGGGGCGCGCTCCATCAGTGGCTCATGCTTGACAAAAGAATAGTTGTGATCTGGTGGCAAGTAAAGAAAGTAAAAGATTCACGGGTTGTTTACGATCATCTGACGCACAGAGTTCTACCCCCTTCTATGTCTACAAGATTTGACTCAATTGTTGACAAATTTGGAGTTCTTTGTCCTAGTACTTTGAGGTAAGAAGAAAATTGCAAGGAATAAAATAACACCTGCAGAACGAAAAATGTTAGCTAAGTCTTTGCCCATATTCCGTTTCGAAGACAAGCGATTGCGAATAATTAATTTATTTGCTAAATTTTCATGGTTGTTAGTGTGAAAAGGAAAGACACAGTTTTTTAAAATCGTCTCAGATACGCGACCGCGCTGATGATTCTAATATCCATATCAAAATTAAATACCTTGAGATAAATGACGCCTTCAAAAGGGCACAGAAATGTCACAGTCGGACGTCATTGGAACATTTTATCTTTTAGTAAAAGCGTGGAACCACAATAGGACACATACTTAATCATGTTACGCCACAGATTCACGACAAACAAATCACGATACCTCTGATTTGAGTCAAATGTTTATAGTAGGCTATATCACTTCGGTTAAACAAAAATGTCAAAAAACGTCGATAATAAAATTTTGTTTCACGAGTTTTGTTTGTCCCTTTCTCTTATTTATGTGTGTATTAAGGCGAGGATTTTTGTAGAGAGAATCAGGACAGTCAGGACATCAAAATTTTCCAAGAGATGAGAAAGAATTACGAATACCATAACGAGTTATCAATCTTACCACAATATTCTGAACCACCTCATTCGTTGAGTTAAATACAGGGTTGGGCAAATACGAATCATTTGGAATTCGAATCTGATTCAAATAATTTTTCCCAATCGGATCGATCGAATCGTTGATATCATAAAAATACCAAAATCAAATTTTTACTATTATAGTCGCCATTATAGTGATTAGGAAATATACAGTTATGGTTATACAGTTATGGTTACAGTTACAGTTACAGTTATGGTTATACAGTTGGTCAACTTTGACCAAAATCGGTTGTATTTTGTCGTCGAAAACGAAAAGATGCCCTCTATTAAGCAGGTTTTTTTCTATGGCCGATTCATAATTGATTCGAATAATCTGTACTTCGAATCGATTTGAAACATCGAATCGAATTACCCAGTCCAAGCTGAGTTGGAGATTAATTGATGTAATTCTCGTCAGTACAAATGTTTAGAACAATTACCCAAAGATTGAAGTCGCATTTCTAAATTTTTCTCTGGAGTTTGTCAACAATTTTACGCGGAACCACTTCAAAAATTATTGTTAGATTTGAATAATATAGAGAATCGAAACACAGCAGGAAGCTCTCTTAAAAATATTTCCGAGTCTACTCGAGTGCTGAAACGTGCTGTGAATCACAAAAAAATAACTCAAATTTTTCTCTCGTTTTTTTTTTTTCTTTCTCTCGCAATAAATGTATATAAGGGACTTGGGTATCTCTCAAAATTCTAGATCTTAGAAAAACCTAATATTGTGTTCTGCAAGCGCCTAAAGCATTAAAATGTATAAATTTGCAATCTGCTATCGCCATGCTATATTATTTTGCGTACTTACGACTGTTTTAGCAATTTCTACCTCAAACTCAACACCAGTGAACTATCGACCTCATTTCAATCAAATGAATATCCTCAGGAAGATAAAGTTTTTGGAAAGAAAGCTGATGATGCTGAGAAATCGTAAAAGGCCTGGGTGCCATAAGAAAGTTGCAGAAACAATGAAACAAAGTAATGATAATGGAAATGATCAATGGTCAAAACGTATAAAGTGAGTATTTGTATTACTATTATAGGGGTGGCAACAATCAAATATATTTTGATTTCAGAATTAAATTAAATAATTTTCGCGAATCCAAATCGAATATTCTAATCCAAAGTTACATATTGAACATACAGCTACCAAGTTTATCGTTCTTTTGATTTTTAATCACTGCAAAAATCAAATCAAAAAATTTAGGATTCGCAAATATTGATAATAATTCAATTTTTTCGGACAACTTTAATTACGAAATATGAATTTCTCTATTGCATGATACAAATTTACATAAAAAAAAAGAATCCAGTATAAACAAAATTGTCGGTTTATGCAACGTTAACGGCAACGTTACAACAATAATATTTATATGTCGTAGATCGTATGACCTTTAAGAGTCGTGTTTTCTGACAATGTACGAAAATTATAACACTAATGTTTAGAACTTGTGGAATGCATACCAGTCACCGGA
This sequence comes from Styela plicata, assembly GCA_963675895.2. NCBI lineage: Eukaryota > Metazoa > Chordata > Ascidiacea > Stolidobranchia > Styelidae > Styela > Styela plicata. The sequence goes on from OZ023152.1 coordinate 13,031,258, forward strand.
GGACGACTTCGAGAGCTAGTGCATGCTTGGCACACATGTTTACATATTCTTTTTGTTTTGTCAAGCAAGCGCTATGGACCACAAATTTTTTGACTGATTTCCTCGAGAAATATGAAACCTTTGTACACGAAAGTTTTATTTTGTCAAGCATGTGTTACAGATGGACCGCGCCTCGTCGGCGCGATCCATCAGTGACCCATACTTAACATCTTGCAATCCATACTGAAGACGTGTTTGGTTTGGACGGAGATTTTCTGGCTAGAGCCTTGTATGAGGATATAAATAGACAAACAAAAATAAATCATCCGTCTAGAAATAAATTCCGTAACTGGCCGTGATGACCAGTTTACGATGAAAACATGTTAAAAATATCTGCAAACTATTTTTACTAAAAATGAATCGATTAAATATTTACAAATTTTAAAGACTTAAAGACAGTTGGCGGCCGTTCTGATTTAGAAACAAAATAAAATTTAAATTATTTCAATATCCTAGATAAAAAATCAGAAAAAAAAAAACCCATGAAAACGTAATTTATAGTTCAAAATTAATTTTCAGGTTATTAGTAATTTTTGTAACTTTTTATAGGACAACGTTTGAAAAGGTGACGTCATCATGCGGACCAATAATGCAATTGAAATGTAAAACAATGGCGGATCGATGTCACGTTTCATTGTTATCCAAGCGAAGTATTTCGGAAGACGACAGTAGTGATGACGTCATAGAGAGAGGTATGTAAGAACATTATGTCGTGATAAACATTCAGAAATTTTATTTTGTCAAGCATGAGACGCAGATGGACCGCGCCTCGTAGGCGCGAACCATCAGTGTATCATGTTTACCAAAACATATTTTCCCCACTGGATGGTATGATTAATGTAAATAGAATTTGAGAGAAATGATTAAAATATGAGAGATATTTTTGTCACAAATATGTGGTATTTTTGTACGTCGTCTTGAACTCTTGTTTTGATCGAAAGCATGACTTTCAGAGTTTCGATTTTCGATCGGTAAATTTGGCCTTACTCGGGATTAACCCGACAATCTGATGAATAATTTTTTCGAAATACCATTGTTTTGTGATTCATTGTAGATTATTTCGTGAAAATAATGTAAGTTTGAATCGCGGCATTCGTCCTTTTTTATTATTATACGGCAATTATACGGGGTTGAAATTTTTATGATAAAGTAATAATCGAATGTCGAAGCCTATCATTTCGAATAAAATCTTTTCCAATAAAATTTTGTTTTAAAAATTATTAGGAAGATTAGTGAAATAGCCAGTTTTCTCCAGAGTATAGCCAGAGTATTTAAATCTCTCAAATCGTACATCGTTTTTTTCGAAATCGACTCGAATCTCCAATCTAAAATATGCATTTGTTTTTGGTACAATATCTTGGTTCCTACCGGATATTTTAACTCACAAGATAGGAACATCACGTTTAATGACATATGTATATTCTTTTCAGTTAAACGAAGTTCGCACTCAATATCTCGAAGGAAGCGAGGAAAGAAAATCAAAGTAACTTGTAACATGTGTAGAATAAACTGTTGGCGTTGACAAACGACAGTAGTATCAGTTTGAAGAAAAAAATGCTACGTAAAGTTCGAGGAGGTTTCGAAGGTTCCACCTTGAATCTCAAGAAAACGCGTCGTTCAAAAAGCAAGAAGTTTGCGTCAACGGAAATATATTTCTTGGATATATATTTTCTAGCTGCTCTCTTTAGAGTGGACTGACAAAGGTTCACTAACGGCCACTTATAAGAATGATAAAATCTGTGTTTTTGGAAATATATTATCTTTTTGTTCGGCCTAGTTTACCTGAGTAATTACGCCCTGAGTCGAGTGGTGTGCATGCATTAACGAACCGGACACGCCGGGACTCGAACCCGATCTCTCAAACCTGCGATTCCGATATGACCACCAGGCTATCGCATCCACAAATCGACCCAGGCTCACTCAAAATTGTCAAAACTATGCTCTGCCAAGCTTGAGATACTGACGGATAGCGCCGCAGCGGCTTATGTACGACAAAATATGATTTCTGAGTGAGGATACAGAGTAAAAAATGATTTTTCTTCCAGTAGTGATGTTGAAACAATTGACTTCATTCGTAATGTGAAATTATATACACTCGAGTACTCATATACTTATAGGCATGTTACGTAACTACAGATAACAAATAGAAATTTCATCATAAATTTTAATTCGGAGGAAATTTATGACTTATACAAAATTTCACAAACTCAAAAAATGAGTTATATCGTAATAGAACGGCAAAAAACAAGGCATAAGAATTCAAAACGAAAGTGCATAGAGTTCAGAACTCTAATCATTCAAGAATTTCATTTTTTCAAGCACGCGCCACAGATGGACCGCGCCTCAGCGGCGCGTTCCATCAGTAGCATGTACTTAACAAAGCACGTTCGTCTCAAACTTTTCTGTCCGGGCAAAAGAATTATGCCATGGTTATACATGGCCCATATTAGAAATTGGCCCGATTACAAATTTCTTCAATGGCAATTTATTGAATAATTTTGAGGTGGAATGGTCAAACGTGAGGTGGAATGGCCAAATTTTCAATTTAGGTTAAGGGCAAAAAGCATTTTATGTTATAAATAAACGATTTTTAATTTGTTTCAAGTTTTGACTATGTTCATTATTTTTTAAATTGATAATTATTTTTTCTAATTTTGTAATTGTTTCAAAAACTTTTGTATTACCTTTTATTATTTATCTTGAAAAACATTATTTATTTAATATATTTATACAAAGCACTGAGAATCACTTTTTTCCGTTTGTATTGACGAGAAGATACCAGTAGGCGCGATGGCCTATTGGTTAAACATGTTGGCACCGCAGGTTGAAGGTCTCGTCTTCGAGCCCCGGTGAGTCCGGCTCGCCTATCCATGCCACTCAACCCAGGGTGTAATAACTTAGGTAGACTAAGCCGAAAAGGAAAAGATCATATCTTTCAGCAATTGCAACCCTGTCCGTCTATAAGTGGCCGCTGTTACAGGGCTTTGGACAGCGTGACACACTCTTAAGAGGTGGCTATAAAAAAATGCACTAGAAATCAGTTGGGACGACGTTACAGAAAGTCATTTAGTTAAGTGCAGTTATCATTGGAACTATTTATGCCAACCATGCATGTTCATGTCTTGTAAAACTTTAAACAGAGAACTCGGTAAAAGTTAAACTATGTAAATCAGTTATTCGTGAAACTAGGTTGAAATAGAAAAAACTCGCTAAACTAGGTATGCTAGGTAAACTTGGTACTTTCACCCGGAATTGCACACACTATTGTAGACATGTAGGTCTTCCAGACAATATAATCACCAGGTATTTCTTCTTTACTCCAAGGTCTTTCAAGAAAATACAAGGGGCTTATGCCCAAAAACATTAGGACTTTGTAGTGACTGTGTATCTGTTCTATGTTACAGCTACCCTCAAAACGCCTTGCCGAAGGGAACACTCGGTGGTAAAACGGCGAGACATTGAAACACCGCTCTTAGGACAATACCATCGCGCTTAACCGACTTAGCCTTAGAGCCAAGCAACTCTCATATCCTGGGCGATTTGATTCTTCCCTTTCGCCCTCTTGTGGCAAGAGCAAGAAGCATCTTTCGCTGTTTTATACTCATTGAAAATTTCAGGATGGAACAAATATAAGCATTTTTTAAAATCAGGACTGCTGAAACATATTTTTTGCGTAGTATCCCGAAATGTGACTAAAACCAAACAGTAAAATCTTAGATATAGTGCGTATATTTTTTTATTATTTGCTACGGTCTGCCTGTGAACCTACCGGGGGGGGGGGGGGGGGGGGGGGGGGGGGGGGGGGGGGGGTATACTCAACAACCGTTAAGCAAGGCCCTTTGCAGTGACTGTTCATCTGTTCTACGTTACAGTTACCTGCGAAGAGCCTTGCCGAAAGACACGCTCGGTGGTGAAGCAGTCAAGCATCGAACCATCGGCTTTCCAGACAATACAATACTCAACCGATTGAGCCACCGAGCCGGGCATACAGTGTACATAATTAACACAACGTTTTGTAGTAACTTTTCACCCAATAAATTTTCGTTATTCGTTTATTTTTAGTCTTGAAAATAACATGCTTTTGATCTTAAAAATACATGTTAATTTTGGCATGTTTAATTAAGCTATATGATCCGAATATTCGATCCAATAAACAGTAATTGCATATTTCCAAAGTAAAAAAATGCTGATGAGATTTATGTCAATTATGGCTGAAAAAAGTCAATTTTAAATTTTTTTTCAATACCGCAGAGTTAAATTACTGACAAAATCCAGTGATTTTGTTGCATTTTCTGTTACAGTGTAAAATTCGCTTTGAGTAACGCGGAGAGCAGTAACCAAATCTTCGACCCGGTATTACACAACGTAGGCCAGAGTACTAAAATACTTTTGAAAATATGAATCAATTAATTAACTCTAAAAGACGCCATTGAGTAAACAGCAACATAGATATTGTGGTTCCGCATTACAGAAATAGCAAATTTCCTCAGTTGTGCAACCAGGAATTTTCGGGGGCGGGATTGGAGAAATAAAAATTATTATGTCATTATTCTGACAGCGTTTACGATATTTACAATGTATTTAGTTTATTATTTAGAGCAACAAAAGCTATTTTTGCGCGTTTGTACCTTCAATAAATTTGCAGTTATATTGTTTTTTCATGTAGACAATCCTTTGGTGTGAGTGCAGCTGTGAGTGATCTATAATATTGATTTGTATTTTGGGAATCTTCATATAAACGGTAACAAAGTCATCCATACAATGCTGTCAAAAAATCATTTGTTAAGTAAGAGTCACTGGTGGATAGCGTCGACGAGACGCAGTCCATCTGTGGCTCATGCTTGACAAAATAAAAGTAATGGTCGGATCATGTCTAACTACTGACAGACTCCCGATGGATTCGAGGATATTCCTCGTGTTTCAGTAAGCGGAAAATTAAAAATGGCCCTGGCATGAATTTCTGAGCAAAAATAAATCATTAGAAAACTCCAGAAATATCATTGAATGTTATTTTGACTAACTTAACTCCTTGTATTAGCGATGCAAAAACATAAATTCTATTTATTTATGTATTTTGTTTTATTATTACGCCAAATGTCAAAACCCTTTTCGTGTAAGGATGGAATGTAGTCAAGACAACCAATGGAACAAACAATTATTGTAAAAACAAAGCATCGTTCTTTGTTGCACGATGTGTTGTTATGGTTCCGTTTTCTACTTTGTACAGTCAAGATCATTTAGATACTCAGTCCGGAAGATGCTGCCCTCAAGTTTTAGAAAAGGGAGCCAGATCCCTTATCCCAAGATTTCAAAAATCCCTAAAATAGGCTATATTCTTTATATTCATTCCTATTGTTTTTGCCAAAAATGGTATATTTTCAAACAGAAATTCCCTAACGTTTTCGTGCAATTTTGGTTAGAATTATTTCGGTCATATTTTTAAACGCTTGCCTGAGCAAAGTCTGTTGGATAGCTACGTCTGGGTCTATGAAATTTATCGCCTCTCAAAATAATAATTGTCTAGTCAATGATAATAGCGATAACCTTTCTCACGTTTCAAAATAGGGAAGTTATGGTATAAAGAACAATGTATTGTTTAGCGTCTTTTCTTGTCTTTCTGTCACAATAAAATTTGGTACTTGGATGACGCCAAGTGGGGTCAAAATCCCAATCAAAAAGTTTTCGGTCAAATATGTTTCGTTAAGCACGGACCACTGATAGATTGCCCTGCCGAGTTGCAAAAAAACTCATCGTAAATTAATATGACACATTGAACGCTTATATTTGATTGTAGACTTTTTGTAGGTAGTCAGTTAGATTCAGTCCAGCCCGAGTATTTTAGCTAATGTGTTCAAGTTCAAGGTGAAGCTGACAGAAGAGTAACCATAATCTGCGCCGAGTGCTATTTTTAATGCACAATCTGATTGTATGGCACATGCTTGTATTGTGTCGTTTAGTTTTTATCTGCCGTTTGTTTTCACCATTTATATTTCCAATCTTTTAGCGCAGATAGGATTAGACATTTATCTTTGGCCTTCCATGTTTCTTTACTCCAGAAAGTTGAAGTATTTTATATTTTATTTACTAGCATATTTTAGAACAACCCCTTTTTATATATGTATGAATGTCGATGACTTAACCTTGCATTGTCCTGATGAAGAACGCCTGTATAGACATTCGAAACGTTGGCAAAAATAAAAGATCGTTTGCACATTACCGGTTGATCAATTAGAATCACTATGATTATCCCTGGTGGCAATCGCTCAATCTATATAACTCTGTGGTTATCAATTCACTAATATTTATATTACCAAATTATTAGGGGCATGCTTCGACCAATTTTAATTTTCACCTCATCCTTCAGGACACAAATAAATTGAAATTGTCAATACTTAGATTTTAATTTACTCGTTAAATTATGCTGAGTACTCTTAATTTTGCAAGTTTTTTTCTCATTTTTATGACCGATTCACGACTAATTTTTAATAATTTCTGTGTACAAATTGATCATCGATCGATCATTAAATTGAATTCCTTAGCCCCACGCCCAATCGTAATCAGTCATCACCAATATTTCATACGCAGTTGTCAGGTTGTTTTATTACATTTGCAAGAAATACAACTTAATCAGAACAACTATAATAACAATCAAATAAGTAGCATTTATATTTACTGCAGATAAGCATATCATATAAGAGGTAATACGACAAAATCAGTTTTAAAACCGTTGAAAAATGGCCTCAAACTTGACTTCGATTTTGGATTGGAGCGACTACCTTGGCAGTTTAGGAATTACATTGAGAAGAGAGAAGTTACGAAAATCAACACTTTTTCTTCTATTGGTGATCAGCTTTTTTATACTCCCTCCCCTGCGACAAAAGACTGGAATCACGGGAATCCAAGTGCGATGCGTGAAGAATTGCTGGGAATGGTCTGAAAATGAAATTTATCCAAATACATTGGCAGTCTGGCGCAATGCAACTTGTCCTGCTAAGTTATTTTGTCCTCTCGAAAAGGAGGAAACGCAATGGTCTAATCAGCTGTGCTCAGCTCAAATTTCTGAGATGCTTTTAATAGGGTTTGGTGTACTAATTTTAATCATTCTACTCTGGGGTTGCTTCCAAAATATATGGGTAGAATGGTGCAGTAGCGAAATTTTTGAATTTGTTGAACTTTTCAAAGAGTTATCAGATAAACAAATTGTTAGAAAAGAAATAGTAAAATTCTTTAAAGGTGAAAGAATTCCCTTTGATAATTTAGATGATAAACAAAGACAAGAGTATGAAAATAAAAAAAAGAAAATGCACAGTATATCGATTTGCTATTTTATTCAGAATATATTGAATCTGATCTTCTGCATTATATTTTTATTCTCTATAATAGTATTTGTTTTCTTGTCACCACGTAAGATGCTTCAATATTGGAAGGAGTGTGACATGACTGATTCTCCATTTCCCAAAGAAGGTCTGATGGAAATCAAGTCAAAACAATATGTGTCTTGCTATGACCCTCATGCTTACATATATCAGTCTGTATTTTTGACAATGGCATGTATACTATCACTTCAATGCATGTTTTTCATGTACGTTTGCTCAAGATGTTGGAAAGGCCCAGACATTGTTCATAGTATGGCAAAAGTATACAAATTATCTGGAGATTCGAAGTGAAAAGTGAAAATTGCCTGCATGGCTTGCCTATTGCTGGAGTGTATTTTTTGCATAGAAATTCGCTCTGGGCAAGGCAGAGAGCAGCAGCTAAAAGGAGACAACAAATGGTCACTTGAATAGCACAGAGCTTCTACAAGATGTAGTACCAGCAACTGCACTCCTTGCAGGAAACATTACAAACGGAATTCAACCGCTATGCTAATGTGCGGTGCAGACAGTTAATTAATGTTGGCGATGTTTTAACTTAGTATATCGCCTAAACAGTTTTTAAACCCTGAAACATTGTTTCACACAAAACATTTCACGTCCAGTGCGATTTTTATATGAAGTTTTTTTATTCAGTAGTGAAATTTATTTCCTTACTAATTTTGTAGAAATTGTATATTCCAACCTTCACATTGCGTTCCGTCAACTTCCCATATTTGGCCAAAAAAGTTGATTTCGAATGTTTTTCATTACCGCCAAAGAAAATTATTACCAAAAACTGGTGATTTTGTTGCATTTTTTGTTACAGTGTAGTAGTAGCTCTGTGCAACTCGGTTGACCAATAATGAGCTCCTTTCGAGCACTGCTTCGGGCTTCCTCATAGCAAAGTTATAAACGAAATTAATAAACGAAAACTGCTATACTAAACTGCAGTGAGTGTATTGGATATGTGCTTTTCAGTCTTTTCTTACAACAAGCATGAAAATACGCTAGATTAAGTTGGAAATCTAGAAAAAATTATTAGTCTTAAACATAGTAGTTTCGAATTTGCATCCATGTAGAAGAACAATGTTTAGATTTATTGTACAAAAATAAATATTATAATCAAGACTATAAATATTGTTGTGTCGGGTTCTATTTGCAGATATAGTTGCTTCGCATTAGAGTGATAACTAAAAATAGTAAGTGCAGAGTAAATTTTAAAGTAGTAAATAGGAGAGGCAAATAAAATACACCCACTATGCGGTGTGAAAATCTCTTGGATCAGCGTACTGTCAGAAATATTGTGATCAAACATATTTTGTAAATCGTGGGTCACTGATAGAACGCGCCATCCAGGCTAGATCCATCTGCGACACACGCTTGACAAAATAAACTTTTTGGCTCAGTCGAAAACCGATCAATCAGATCCCTCATACGTCAAATCTATTTCTCGAACTAAAGATGTTGCGAATTCGAAACTAACATTCTTCGCTATTTCTCCATACAATTTTGGATTCGAAGCGCGATTTTAAGCAGTCGTTTTGATCAGCAGTTGAGTCCATTGCTATAAGTCAACAGGTCGCGAACTTACGAAACCTGCATTTTTATTGTCTCCTTCCCTAGCCGACCAAAAAAATCATGGAAGAGCTGTTTAAGTGCTTTAAAATGTAGGAAACCAAAACTTTTTGGAGCGCCTTCAGCGTGCAATAATTTTGATGCCTATTTAGCCAGTTTCACGTCCTGAAATCCAATCTTTAATAAAAATCCGATTTTTTTTTATTTCATGCGCAATAAAAATGCTATGAATTGATCAAAATTTGTTGCCTACAGTACCCATTATGACGTCATAATTTGAGAACATTTTTTTTTAATTTTCCCACCCGCCCCTCTCCATGGTTTCAAATACGTCACTGCGTAAAGTTGCTGCCTTATAGACGAGAAGTTTTGACTCCGATTATACGTCATGTCAGTATTCCCTCTCTAGCGCCACCGCCAATTTTACATAATCAATGAAATATGTAGAAGTCCTAGTTCAATTAATAATTTGGAAAATGTAGAACTTTTTTGGTTCAAATAGGGAGAAAAGGATATCGTGTTCTTGTCGGGATTTGCCTCAATTTTAATTTTGAAGAATTGCATTTTATTTTAGTCCAAATATTCTGATAAATATTTATCTATAAATGACCACTGGTACGGAACCTCGTCCGAGGTGATCCACTGAAGTAGATTACATATTACAAAGCGAGCCATATCATGAAATGTGGTACGAATTGGTAGTCTAATTAACTATAATGGATTTTAGAAGAAACTGTTTTAAAACACGTTATTATGCTTGCCTTGTTCCATTGTATGTTCAAGGGTCTTAAATATTCAATTAATAATTCAGAAAAATTTGTATGAGATATATAAAATATAAATATATATACATATATATATTATATATATATATATATATAGTAAGAAAAAGAGTGGCTGTGAAAAAGACATAAAGTATATTACTTATTACAAAGTGGGAAATATTACAATATGGTAGGAATTGGTAGATTGTTCAAATAGCGATTTGTTTAAAAACATGGATTTTTAAACAAACTATTTTAAAACATGTTAGTATGCTTGACAGAATGACAGCACAAAATATTGGACCCGAACTGGTCATCAAGCATGTGCGTACATTTCATATATGTCTCATCTCATAAGAAATATGATATTATTGCGCCAATAAAAATATAAATAGTTCAATCGAGCTTTGTATATGTCTGTGTTGTATATTCGTCAGCAGGTGATTCCTAAACAATTAAAACGAGGATAAGAATAACGTGTTTACAAGAAGATCAAACAATTGTTACGAGACAATACGCCATCTTTGTTGCACATGTATTGAGATTGTTTTTTTCGTTGGCATAACGAAGGTCATGAAGATAACAAAACACGTGTGCCTGAGATTTTAGAATTATAAACAACAACTATTCAAAATAGGCAATATTCAATGATATCAATTGTTTTGCCCCATAATGATGAATTTCTTAAAAAAGGGGGGTCTCGGAAATTTTCGCGTGTCTGCGGGACGCAAGTTTTGGTTAAAAAATTTTAGTTTGTCCCAATCGAAATTTGACACCTTCTGATACTTACAAATTGTGCGCCTACGCAGAATGTTCTAAATAAGTACGTCTTGGGGGGGGGGGGGGGGGGGGGGGGGGGGGCGAGATTGAAGCTCACAACACGCGATCTTTGCTTCGTATAGCTGTTACCTTGTCAAATAAAAAACGATAAAAACTTCTGACAATATAACATTTCAGTATTTTCTCCCTAGAGCTCCCACTGTTCTTAAAATCGGTAACTAATAACAATGTTGCACAATAAAATATTATTCTCACAACATATTTATTTATTGAATAAATATAGAAAATTTCCGTTCAAGTTCAATTAATAATTCAGGTAAAACACGTATAAATAATAGAATATATACATAAATATTTATATAAAAATCTAGTAAAAAAACACAGTGGATTTAAAAGAAGACATTAAGCAGATCACATAATACTAAGCGGAAATACTATAGCGCAGTACGAATCGGAACATGGTTCATGATAAAAAAAAAACATTTTTATGCTTGTCCTGCTTTATTAAATATTATTATAATTCAAGCAAAATATGTGAAAGTAATATTACATATATATTTATATAAAAATCTAGTAAAAAACACAGTGGATTTAGAAAAGACATTAAGCAGATCACATAATACTGAGCGGAAATACTATAGCGCAGTACGAATTGGAACATGGTTCATGATAAAAAAAAACATTTTTATGCTTGTCCTGCTTTATTAAGTATTATTATAATTCAAGCAAAATATGTGAAAGTAATATTACATATATATTTATATAAAAATCTAGTAAAAAACACAGTGGATTTAGAAAAGACATTAAGCAGATCACATAATACTAAGCGGAAATACTATAGCGTATATACGAATCGGAACATGGTTCATGATAAAAAAAAACCATTTTTATGCTTGTCCTGCTTTATTAAATATTATTATAATTCAAGCAAAATATGTGAAAGTAATATTACATATATATTTATATAAAAATCTAGTAAAAAACACAGTGGATTTAGAAAAGACATTAAGCAGATCACATAATACTAAGCGGAAATACTATAGCGCAGTACGAATCGGAACATGGTTCATGATAAAAAAAAAACATTTTTATGCTTGTCCTGCTTTATTAAATATTATTATAATTCAAGCAAAATATGTGAAAGTAATATTACATATATATTTATATAAAAATCTAGTAAAAAACACAGTGGATTTAGAAAAGACATTAAGCAGATCACATAATACTAAGCGGAAATACTATAGCGTATATACGAATCGGAACATGGTTCATGATAAAAAAAAAAAAACATTTTTATGCTTGTCCTGCTTTATTAAATATTATTATAATTCAAGCAAAATATGTGAAAGTAATATTACATATATATTTATATAAAAATCTAGTAAAAAACACAGTGGATTTAGAAAAGACATTAAGCAGATCACATAATACTAAGCGGAAATACTATAGCGCATATACGAATCGGAACATGGTTCATGATAAAAAAAAAAACATTTTTATGCTTGTCCTGCTTTATTAAATATTATTATAATTCAAGCAAAATATGTGAAAGTAATATTACATATATATTTATATAAAAATCTAGTAAAAAAACACAGTGGATTTAGAAAAGACATTAAGCAGATCACATAATACTAAGCGGAAATACTATAGCGTATATACGAATCGGAACATGGTTCATGATAAAAAAAAAAACATTTTTATGCTTGTCCTGCTTTATTAAATATTATTATAATTCAAGCAAAATATGTGAAAGTAATATTACATATATATTTATATAAAAATCTAGTAAAAAACACAGTGGATTTAGAAAAGACATTAAGCAGATCACATAATACTAAGCGGAAATACTATAGCGTATATACGAATCGGAACATGGTTCATGATAAAAAAAAACATTTTTATGCTTGTCCTGCTTTATTAAATATTATTATAATTCAAGCAAAATATGTGAAAGTAATATTACATATATATTTATATAAAAATCTAGTAAAAAACACAGTGGATTTAAAAGAAGACATTAAGCAGATCACATAATACTGAGCGGAAATACTATAGCGCAGTACGAATTGGAACATGGTTCATGATAAAAAAAAACTTTTTTATGCGATTTCCAATTTATTTACTCTATATAGTTTTGTCGGGGATGTCCATTCCAAGTGCTGGTTTCGTTTTTACAAAGAGTATATTTCAATTAACACGAAATAATTCACAAATACAACATATGGTAACGTATGTCCTTTCGAGTTTTAAAAAACGAGAATATGCGTGTGCATAAACTCCCCAGTAACAGTAATCCTATTGCTAAGTAAAGAATATAAAAGAGAGTTCGGTTCTGTTGGACAATAACATGATATGAACTATAAATAAAGAATAAAAGAAAAAATAAAACTGAATCGAGAATGGTCAGCGCGACGTTCAAGCGTAGATAGACCTGACCGATGTTACTAGTTTGCTTCCAATTTTTCAATAGTTCATCTTTAGTTTTTTCATCGCAATATGTAACATTTTTAATGTTTTGTGTCCCCGACAGTTCCATTTTCCCATCTTTATCCCAATTTAGGATGGTTTCAATTTGATTTTTCTCTTTTAACATTGCTTGCAGTTCTTTCTTAGGAATTCCGTTTGCTCTAATGAATATATCAATGGAATTCATATTTGCAGACTTGTTAAGAATCACCACAACGTACAGAAAAACTGAACCAGCTGAGGCAAATCCCACGTACAAAATAATCTCGATTTTCCCACAAACAATATTCAGCATAATGCACAAAAGAAGGCAAAGGCTCGAATAAAATACATTTGAGATATCCCACCAAGGTAATAACTTCAGGGTCATGTTAATTTTGAGATAACCCACCGCCCACGATTTTGGGATCCGCACCACGATTAGACTAACTAAATAGCAATGCTTCCATTATGACTTAATACATTTATTAGTGTTGGCAATGGACTAACATGAGAAATCACAAGTTTTTGAAAACTTCGGACACGCAAAGATTTTACACTCACTGAAAGCTGCATTTTGATGATTTTTTCAATCCTTCGCCACGAATACGCCACCGCATAGCTATCGCTAACTTGTATCCAAATCTGGAACCTGGAGCTATAAATATGCCATACATTAGTCATTGCTTCATTGTATTCTTCGTTAAAAGATATAGTACAGAACAAACAATTGATATAAACATGGCACTTTTGTTTGCACGTATTTTGTTATCGTATTGTATTCACGAGATATACAGTGCCCGTACTCATCTTACCATACTCGCACGTCCTGAATGTCATAAGAGGCGAATGAATGGTATTGGAAAAATACTAGTACTTTCGGCTACTAGCATCAATAACGCCCTGGAGACATAAGGTTACCTAACGTATCAGACAATTGTCACGTCATACAACTAGCCTATGGTGTACAGGCTCTAGTGGTGGCCCTAGCGAACCCACCTACCTGTAGCAGAATTGGGGGATGCCTCTCCCCAGTTTTAAGAAGAAGGAGCCTCATTCGCTTCCTAATTTATATTTATTACGCATGAGAGTATGATGGGCTGCGCCGCCGAGGCGCGGTCAATCAGTGACTCATGCTTATGCCGGTCGATAAAAATAATCCTAAAACGTTGAGATTCATAAAATATTGACTGAGGGCATTTTCAACAATTGAGGAGGCTCTAGTCCCCTTCACAAAATTTGAGAAAATGCGTTTCATATCGCTGGTTCAATGCGTCCAGTGAAAGTTTTTTACAAGTCGACAAAGCAGAAGAGAAGATGGAAATAAAAATGAATTTGAGAAAGTTATTTACTTCTGCTTAGTAGTAGCAAGAACGAAACAAAAAATTATACTAAATGTGATTGCGTAGACATCACGCTTGTTTTAAGTTTATATGATAATAAATTAAGGGACTGCTCCACTTCTCAAAAGGTAACGTTTGTCGAGAGAAGGCTTGTTTATATGACATATGCCTTATATATGGCAGAGAGCTCCTTCAAAATGTGGCACCAGCAATTGCACTCTAAGCGGGAAACACATCAAAGAGATCTGAACATCTATGGTTAAAAGCAGTGCGTGGTGAATGCCTGTGTAAAGGTAAAACCATCTATACTACGTATTTGCATGTTTTCAGTCGACACGCAGTAAACACTTTAGGGCGATTGTGAAATTCACACGAGGGCAGAACATTTAATCAGAGACAGCCGCAATGTTCTGTTAATGTTTGTATGGGAAAGGAGTGTCTTGCGCAAAGATTTTTTAAAAACCGAATTTCAGGGCTTAAAAATTGACCAAATACGCAAAAAAAATTTATGGCTTTTCAAAGCAGCTAAAAGGCTATTCTACAATAGCACCGCGTCCCACTAGTAGCCTAAGTACGCCAGCGGGGATATGTTTTACATAGCTTTTGTGTCGACAGAGAGGTGTCCAAGGTGCCTGCACACTCTATATATATAAGCCGAAATAGACTCAGGCGTCCACTTTTTATATTGAAGTTCGCTGTAAACGTATTGACCACGAAGCGCAAAGCATGCCAAACAGCACCGGGCCGCCATTACTCCTTTGTTTACTTTCAGTCGCCTAATACGACATGCAGGAAATGCGTTAATCAATTCCCACGCCCGCACCTGCAGGATACAAAAGCTGGGGCGGTTTAGGTCGCAGATTTCATCGCTTCGAATGTGTTCGCCTTCTACTTACGCACAGTGGCGGGAGATGTAGTCTTCTTGATAGGGGGGCGAATGGCACAATATAAATCATTAAACCAAAACTGGTGCCCCCGAAGGCTAGCAAAATTATTTAGCATTTTTGTTAGGTCAACTCAATGCTTTGAGTGCCAAAGCAATACGATATGCATTGAATTTGATTGCGTGAATTTGATTTTGCAAAAGTTTTGAAAGCTATTTCCAAAATTTTCGTGGAAACGTCCTTCGGTCCCTGCATATCCAAGGAATTTTATTTTGTTGAGAATGAGTCACAGATGGACCGCGCTTAGGAGGTGCGATCTATCTATCAGTGACCCTTGTCAAATCATGCTTTTTTATTATATTTCGTTCTGGAAGCTTTAAAATTTCGATGTATAATTTTGCTGTGCCTTTGCGCATACTTATTATGTTGTGTTAGCAAGAACTTACAATATGATTTCATTTTTATACTGCGAGAGCAGAAAGCTGAGAATATAAGTAAACTATGCGGTGGACACACCTTGGTGGTGCACGCCATCAACATCCCATAATTGGCCAAAAAGTCGATTTTGTAACTTAATTTTGTAATTGATTCTAATTTTATAACTCCTATGAGTTTCGAACTTGCGTCGGGACGACTATTTATTTAAACTTTTCATTGAACTCCTATATTTTTCGAGTTTGTCTTTGCACTACGGTTTATGGCCAATGTTTTACCGTAAAAATTTGCCATAAAAATCTGCAAATCACCCCATTAAAATTTATTCTGTCAAGCATGTATGATGGATAGGTTAGGACAAGATAATTCTGATTACGCTTTCTCTTTCACTATTCTCTTGAGTGTAAACTGTTATTCTATTTCCTGTAGAAATATCACAGACTGTAGGCAAGTTTAATGCGGAAACAAATCATTAACGTTAGGGAATAGGATTCCGTTAAACTGAGGAAACAAAATTTCCACTCGTTTCCTCAGTATAATAAACTGTGGTGGATAGAAGATTCAGAGTCTTACAGAGGAAGGATCAATGATTGAAATTCTTGTAGTTAAGTTATGATGTACACTGTGACAAAAGTGCAGTGAAATTATCGATCATTGACAGTTATTTCACTCTGTGTTATTGAAATAAAGTTACAAAATTGATTTTTTGGATAATTATTGATTATTGATAAAACGAGCCGCCAAGGTGCATTCTTCAGTGTCATATTGGCCAAATCAAGACGTAATATTGAGCGGTACAGACAATAATTCTTCTGCTGGAACTTAAATTTTTATAGCAAATCAGGGTAAAAAAGGACAGTGAAGCGAAAACTAAACTTGTTCCGAAAAATGGATGGAATGGCAAAGAAATAGCGCCAAACCGAAAATGCAAGAAATTTATTTAAAAAAGAGTTTGTTGTTTCTAAAACTATAGTTAATTTTGGGATAACCCACTTCGAACCCGAGATCTTCAATCTGCGAAGCCAACATGCTTAACCACTAGGCCATCGCACCCGAGTGTTGGGCATAGATTACGAGTAGGACTCGTCGGGGCTCGAACCCGAGATCCTCGATCTGCAAAGCCAACATGTATAAGCACTAGGCCATCGCGCCCACTGAATTCACCTGTGCTCTACTACCTAATATTGGAAGTGAAACTAGGTTGCCTAGTAGTACTTTACCTAGTTTGGTGTTCATTTGCTTTACTTACCTAGTTTGAAAGAAAAATTAGCTTTCTCTCACTAACTCATTCATCACGAAAAAATTTCAAATTTGGCCTCCCATCTTCTCAAGATTCAAAATACATAATCTCAATTTAATTTTGAATATACACTAGATAAAAATAGCATTATGTCTGAAAGAAGCGACGAAGAAAACAAAGGAACGACTAATGAATCAAACATTGGACAAAAAAATGAAAAAAAGAAATCCTCCTACGCTGATACAGCAAAAGGAATCACAATGGGAATCATTTCTGGAAGTTTATATGGTTGCGCGACAATATTTACTCGACTGGCAGAAGAGAACGGAATTAATGCTGTACAAGCGCTTTTATTAAGGGGTTTACTTCAGGTAGAAAAAGCTTTTTTTAATCTTTATACTAAGATTCGCTCTAAGCAAACCCCGGAGCAGCGCCCCACGGATGTCAAAGAGCTAATATAAACTGTAACAAAAGCACAGTAAATTTACTGACCATTGGCAGTAATTACATATTTCCAAAGTAAAAATCGCCATTTTCAAGAAATTTATGCCAACATTCATGCCATTTTTCAATACCGCCAAGTAGAATTACTGTTAAAGACCAGTAATTTTGTTGCATTTTATCGTTACAGTGTAATATGTATCACCAGCGTACTCTGAAAAAACAACTGACTCCTAGTAAAACTCATAATCTGGAAATGTTATGGGCATACTCAATTAAGACTATTTTTATGAAAATGAAATGTACAGTAATCAAATTTCCAGTCAACGAGTAAGCCTTGATAGTGAGCACTGTCGTTTTTTGACAAAAACCACCCACATGACTATATTTCATTAAACGTGAGGTGCACATTTTCTGCGAGTCAATTCAACATAAATGAACAAAAATTGAGAAACAGAAACGACGCAGTCACGAAATGGAAGTGAAAGTTTTGGCCTAGCCATTTACTCATTTTTTTGCATGGAAATGGTTACCATCATGCGAACTTGAAGCTTATTACTTTTCAGACTGTCGCATTTGGTGCCGTTCTTCAATATCGAGGTATAGGATGGAAACCACCACAAGAAAGAATTATTCGTTCTGTTTGGATCTCGATTCTGAATTGTATGGCTACCTTTGCAATATTCGAAGCAGTTAAGTACGTGTTTATGAGCGAGACTAAAGATTTCAGAAACTGAAAGTTGAAGTTGAAACTGAAAATAATTTACATATTTGCCTGAAAAAGGCTATAAAACACCTTTGCATGTTTTTGCGTTTCACACAATGCAGTGCAACGCAAGAATAAAACAAAATTATAAAACATGCAAAAGACGGATTGAACATAAGACACACCTTTCAAGTTTGAAAAGAGGAAAGTGCTCTACCTTAAATTTGCCTAATTTTAATTGGCACTACCTCATGAAAACTAATTAGTTACTAGAGGTGACCAAAGTCTAATATCTTTTCGTTTCAAAATCGAATCGAATTAATTTCTTTTCGTTTCAGAATCGAATCGAATAAATGTCCCGAATCAAATCGAATATTAGAATCAGAAGTCATTTAAAAAGCAAACAAGGTATATAATTTACGTGAAAATTCACACTTATTTTTGAAGAAAATTAAAAATTATCATCTTGTTGCTTTCGAATTTTTGCAGAAATCGAATCGAATACTTTATGATTCGAATACGGTATCACATATCGAATCGAATATTTGGGACAGCCCTACTAATGACCGCTAAAATTATATAGACTACTTTAAATTGAAGCACCAGCAACCGCGCTTCAAGAGGAAATATCCCGTAGAGAACTTAATCGCTAAAATAAAGTCTAATATGAATACAGTTCCTTTGAGCGATAGTAAAGCCATTTATCACCACTTTGTTTTCTTTCAGTGGCCTGTTAGGACAGTGATACGCAGGAAATACGGTATGAAATTTCTGAACCCGTAAATAGTGTCAGCTCATATCTGAGGGTGCATTGTAACAAAACAAAATCACTCGTTTGTGGCAGTAATTTTAACTGGCGGTATTAAAGAAAATCCAAAATTGACTTTTATGGCAAATATGGGGTGCTGACGGAACACACGGCTAAGGTGCGGTCCATCAACAGTCCATAATTGGCGTAAATCTAATCAACAGGGCGTTTTTAACTTCGGAAATACGCAATTACTGCAAATTGCCAGTAAATTCATTGCACTTTTGTTACAGTGTGGGTAACATTATCATAAGAACAGATTAGAACAATAATGTTTTCCTAAATGTGAATTCTCCAACGAAAAGCTACAGATTTTTTGTCTTTCTTTGGCGTGAAAATTCCGGTTCGAAAAGCTTACCGTAATACGGGACGAAATCTACCAAGTTTCGAGCAAGAGGAATGATAACTAGCCCAAAAAATTTTGTATTTTTATATTATGAATATATGATTGATATCTGCAAAAACTTTTCGAGCCCATTCGGCTAACAAACGAATTTACGATAAATTTTGGTCATTTACCAAAATTGTGAAATTTATCAACGAAAAGGCCAACGAAGAATTTGTTCATGAACAAAATTTATTATCATTTCGCTCCACCGCTTAAAATAGAAACCGTTTAACCTTACATTATATGTATTACTACGTTTCAGCGTTATTCCTCCAGGAACAACAATAGCTGGAAGAGCATCGTTAGTAACAATATTTAATATCATCCTGACGTACTTGATTTTGAAGGAAAACATAACTGTAATCGACGCTGTTGGGATGTGTCTTTGGTTCACTGGGATTGGTCTAATAATAAGTATAATTTTAATATATAGTTTACGCTCTTTTTTATTTTTTGTTTTGTATTTACTCTGAACAATGTAAAGAGTAGTATTTTTTTTATTTATTTCAGCATCTGGACTGTTGTCTAAAGATAAAAATTATGTTATTCCCGTTCTACCTCACGAAAACTCAACGGTACTCCTTTTATATGGCTACTCTTTGATCGTTGTTGGTGCGTTGAGTAATTCGATTGCATTCATTGGCGTTCGAGGAGCGAAAGGTAAGCCTATTCAAGGAATAAGGTGGGATTTGAGTTCTCTATTATAGTGGGTTCAGAAATGCCCTAATTAACGTAATTCCCGCGTTCATTTTTGATTGACGAAATGCAGCCGATTTTGTATTTATTTTGTCGCTGAAATGTTAAAATATCCGTTCTCAGACATGGTTTGTGATTGAAATTACATTGTCGTTAAGTCTGTTTATGCTAATATTAGTAATTCGTCTTCGTAAAGAATATATTTCGTGATTTTTCATAATGGAGACAAGTTATAGTAGTATTATGTGAATATTTGCTATTTATATGGATTAGTGATTCGATTCGAATTCGAAAACCCTCCGAATCAGATTCGAATTGAAATGATTCGGTTTACCAGGCCTTGTATACATAATCTATATATTCAGTATTTTAAAGGGATTCTTTGTTACAGATAACGTCAGCGTTCCAATATTAGTATTTTATCAATGTATTTTGATATTCCTCTTTTCTTCAATCCTTCTAATATCTTTCCCTCAATTTCGTACATGGCCGACTGAATGGAATGGATATGTTTACATCGTAGTAGTTGCTCTGTTATCAGGCTTTAGTAATGTGATAGTGTTCACGTAAGTACAAGTTTTTACAGTTTTTACATCATCTCTTAGATCCTGGTGTCGACATTACCAAAAGGTTATGATGTTGGCATTGCAGGTTGAGTGCGGCTCTCTAACCCATGGCCATCACTCAAACCACGGTTAATTACTTCGGTGATGTTTTCCACTTAGAAGACATGAAGTGGCTGATGTATAATTTTACTACGCATTCGTTGGTTCCTTTTAGGCAACGCTTCCAACCTGGCTAAGAGCGAATTTCAATAAAAATTCTTTATAATTTTCATACGCCACAAGGTCGAGTGTAGTGCTGGCAATTTTGGGTAAAAGTTTAAAAAAAATAGTTGAATCATATTTCCGCTTTGAAAGAAAGTTTTAAAAGTAGACCGTACAAAGATTCAAACCTTTGAATCTTTCAAAAATATCTCAAACACGATTACCTAGTTTACTTGCTTATTGATCAGGGCACCTAATATTTCAAGTGAAACCAGGCTATGTAGTAGTTTTTACTCTACCTAGCTTCGTAGTACATTTTACTTAATTAGTTTAAGAAAAATTTGTTGTCATCAGTGATAGTATGGATACTGAGCTTTTTCTTTCATTTCAGAGCCATAACTTATGCACATCCCGCACTCGTGAGTTTTGGTATGAGAGCAGATCTCGTGGTCGGTCTCGTTCTTCAGCATGTGGTGTTAAGAATTCCACCAAAAGCTATGGAGCTGAGTGGGTCGGTTTTGATTGCACTTGCCTTCGCTGGACTTGCAATATATAAATATTGGAAAAGCAAACAAGAAGAAAAATATGAGCAGCTGAACTAACTTTTTATCGATTAAATTTTACCTAGAGAAAGACTGAAAGCAGTGCTAAAGGGGAACCAATTGTCGGTCACTCAAATTGGAAAGAGCTAAAGTCGTAGCTAGAGTCGTAAAAAGCGTTGATATTACGCTTCCTAATGCGCATCTCTGCAGTCTTACGTTCGAATCCCTTGAGGGGCAATTATGCGGGGTCTGCTGGACGCCTCGCCGGTAATTAAAGCCATATTCTCGGCTTTCCCCTCCCGCAGGATAAAATGAAATCCTATCCTATGCTTTTGTTAAGTGTGAGTCACTGATGGATCGCGACGCCGAGGTGCGATCCATCTATGGCTTACGCTTGAAATAAAATTAATTTCATATAAAATATCAAATCGGGAAAACAGTAAATACAACTGCACTCTATGACAAAAACATCCCAAACAGAAAGGCAATTAAGCATCGACACATAGTCAAAAAAAATTTGTCGATCAGGCATTTACAAACCTTCTTGTGCTCTTTCAGTTGCCTCAAATGACATACTATAATGCAATTATAAAGCGACATCATGAAATGTTTCTATGACGCAGGACACAACTATTTCGTGATCCCAAAAAGCAGGATATCACAGCTCATTCTGTTTGCCTCCAAAAAATAATAAATTACGATTCATACATACGCTGGGCGGACTATCATATTATTGTCATTTCATTTCCTATTTACTCGTAACCGCGCAAATTCGTTCGTGTATTTATTCTCTTATCAAAGCAATGCCCGAGTCCAAATACATAAAATACACTCTCGTGGATTTCTGTCATATCTGAGGCCACCTTGCGTGTATAAATAAGCGAGTTCTGCGAGGACAAGACTCCGCCCTCCCTCATCAAAGATGAGTAGCTCGAAGCCGTGTTCCTAACGCTTTAGCCGATTGGAAGGATATAATCGAATAATTTTTTAATTCAGGATGAACAAAATATGTAGTCGAATATTTGGGCCGGTAGGTAAATAGGTGAAGAATCGTGTCAGCTAAAACCAATTTCATTCCACATCATTGAAAACAGAAATTCATGAATTTGCTTATATTTTGAAAGAAATTATCAAATGAAAGTGAGAACTAAATGTTATTATTTCAAGGCACAATGATTATTTCATTATATGTAGTATAAAAGAGACTTCGGAAATCAACAAAAATGAATAATCAAAAATACGACATTAGGAATAATATTGCAACAATTATAGCCACTTCTTGGAGTGGATAACCCTGTAGCAGCGAGCACTTATAGACGGACAGGATTAGAATTGCTAGAAAGATATCTTTTCCTGTTAGGCTTCGCCTAACTAACCAACTAATTACACACTGGGTTTAGTAGCGGTCATGGATTAACAGACCAGGCCTGGAAGTGACCAGATAGGGTTCTGCTCATAGTTTGAACAATATCAAGTCATCATATAAATAGAATGATAATTCAACATTTCAGACGTAGGAAATTTTGATATTCGACAAAGTTTAGGCAGAAAGGTCATGATTTATGCCAAGTTGTACAACGAAAAAAGTAATATACTCAACTCGTAAAAAGCAACATGCTTTTGTCAACACTTCACAACGTTGGCGAAAGAGCATTGTTTAAATTTTATTGGCTGAGCATATCTGTACGTTCGGATATTGTACCTCGTTTTGAAAATGCATTGGATTTGATATTTCGTTGTCTGGACATCGAGACTAGGTAAATATAATACATCAAAGATGAAGGAAATTATTTTGACAGTATTGGAATGTGTAATTACTGAAATACAAACGAGAAATTACGATTACTTTTCATGATCATCCCAATAGAATTTTAATATATTTGATTTAATACTTACTTTAGTGATAATTCTACTGTTATATTTTCACCGAAATATGTGGCATGTTTAAAATATGAATGAAACGTAATAATCTATCCAGAGAATATATATTACATTTTGCTGAAATATATATAACTTCCAACTACCTACAACAACAGCAAACAATCAATGTTCGAATCCAATAGCTTGGTATCCACTATGAACCCATAATTCAATACAAATCAATATTTTGCTGCACTGTGTTGTATATTGGTATATCCTAATATACTAAAGACTATAATCTTGTTTATCTTGACCTTCCACTTTGAATAACGCTTAACGTAAATCCTGTTTACATCCCTAATCAAACCCAATATATCGTAAAAAATAGATTCAGAAGAGGTATATAAACATCAAATCAAAATATTGACCTATGGGGTTGCTTGCAATAAACAAATGATACCTTTGAATCTTGAATCAGGAAAATTGCATTCATCATCAGGTGGATGAAGTAAGTATAATTTCTTTAGTCAAATATAGACATGATTTTAATAATCTTTATTACTCGGGCAAAAAATAATCTCTAAGTGATGTAAAATGAAGTTGAACCTTGAGCTCATTGCACATATGCTCAAGGTTTGCCAAAGAATGGCACCAACTCAGGAACATTCTTGATATATTCCTGGTACGCTGGCAGATGACCGTATCTCTTCAATCCACTTCGTTCCAAGATAGGAATCCCACTGACTCTTGTTAACAGATAATAGTTGAACAATGGAGAGAGGATACTAATCCACTGCCAGTCTGTGAAAGAGATGATAAATTTGGTAAAATCAGAGAAAAATATAAAAAATTATGTTTTTCTTTAGCTTGAAAATTTTAATATTTTCATTTGGATTGAGGAATTCGCTTCAAATTAATCAATATCAGCAGTAGTGATGATTTCATAACATTTTAATACCATATATTGTGAGTGATGTATAGTTGAAATAAATATATCTATTTTAAAATGTTTTCCTCTGATACATATTAACCAAGATTAATTCATTCTTATTTAAAACCATCACAAAGACTCGAAACTGTCCAAACTGAACTAGTAGAAAAGAATATTATTTTTACAGTATGGAACAGGAAATCCAAGAATATGTCTATATGGCGTGTCAAGACCTCCTGATACCTGCATTGCTTAGTTCTAAGCTTTCAATCATATTTCTGGTGGGTGGACGGAGAAGGAGACGTAATTAATGATTACTGCTTGTATAAAACAAGACGTCAAAATGTTCAGCATATAATCATATAGGGTATTGGAAACGCATAGCTCGAAACATTCCTAACGTTGTACAATCAAAAAACTATATTTTGCCAAACATGAATCACATGTGGACTGTGACCAGGCGGCACAACCCATCAGTGAATAATACTTGACAGAACATGCTTGATCAAAAATATTTCTGTGTTTATTAATCCAGCCATTAAATTAGTGCCCCCCACTCCTCCTTAAGAAGTCTTAGAGATATTCTTCGACAAAACAAAACACTTACTTTTATCGAATGATGAAGAAGCAGACACGAATAATCCAGACCAGAGCAATATTTCACCAAAATAATTTGGATGACGACTTATTGACCAAAGTCCATGTGAGATAAACTTGCCCTAAAAATTAAATCAAGATCAGATTACAGTGCTTATGGTTCAAATCAAAAGTTTTATTTCGCTTAATCATATTTCAATGATAAATTAAGGAAGACACAATGAATTACCATACTATTTGGATGGCTTTGTATAAATGCTATTATCTTCTATTTTCACATGTGCCATGATATTTCCAAGTGACCAGAATATACAAACACAAAATGATATACCTCCGAAAATATTTTTCAAACTATTTTTGTGTTTGATCTGAGGATTGGTATATTTATTCTATATCACTGTTTCATGCTTATTATCCAACCATTATAATTTTCTCATAAATTTAGAGTTTATGCTGCAAATGTGTTTTAGGGCTATACTCAGGCATGACCTCTTATATATGAATGTATCTTTGTACTATCATTTTCCACGATGAATGGCATAATGCAATACATATACAATGATTTTTCTGCTAAAGAAATACAATTTTACCTTATGACTTGCACTTACCGCATTATCTGGGTTATTCCTAAATTTTAACTTTTGGTAATCTGCAATCACCTCGATGAGAAATCCAGCACCAAACATACCCCAGCCAACATAATCACGAGTTGTTGGTTTCAATCGTTGTTTATTTTCATTGTTGAGCAAGGATGGAAGCATGGTAAGAAATACCCACACTCCTATGAAACAAGAAATTATTATTTAATTATCAATAGTTATTAAGACCAGACTGGCAAAATGGCTGGCATCTGGTTGCAACCAAACTGCAGAAGATTCAAAATCATCAATAGTGCTGTGGAACAGCAGTGTTGATGGTTTTGACCCTTTTTGTCAATTAGGAGAAAATGACATGGACAATTCGGACATGTGAAGAAAACCAAAGGCCTGTCACCCTGATTCAGACTTTAGTTTTGCACCAGGATAGGGATAAAGCTAAACCAGTGGAGGGAACCCTAGTACAGTTGTTTTTGATCAAAACAACCAATAGTCCCAAATCTACATAGTGTCCTTTTTTCGGGTGTCTGCAACTTTCGCATTACTTTTTTTTTTGTTCCAAAAGTACCACGACTGTTACTAATTTTGATGATAAATTGAATATTCTATTTTAATACATTTCATACCGAACAAACATTAAAACAGTGTGTATAAAAATCAAAGAGAATCGCAGAACCGGTATGATACAAAACAATATTATCATTATTTGGCAACATTTGACGCATTACTGATCAGATGAGCCTGCATATTAACTTGAAACATAGGCAACTTAATAATCTCATTCTGCATAATACCGGCTGTGAAATTCTATACAATTTTATTTTTTCCTATCGTATCTATCATGATAAATACAACTGAAACGTTTACGCCCTGTACGTACCGGCTTTAGAAAAAGTCTTATCATATTTCCCGCATGTTCTGCAAGAGGCGACTAAAAGGAAGCAAAGAAGTGATAGAATGCCTGGTCATCATCCGGGGCAGATACCACTCACTGCACTTTACCATGGCGGTTCAGTTCCGTTTGCAATTTTTTCCATTTAGAATGCAGTAGATGTTACTGCATCTTTTAACAGCTCTTCGCTATTGATTGGCCGTTGGCTGGTTTCCTTTGGTAGCTGCTTTGGCCTCGCTTAGAGTGAATTCCCATAAAAAAAAAGTAATTTAATTACCCTGGATCATCCAGTACTTGAAAAATATCGATGGATTAACTCGAACTTTCTCAAATCTTCTATCTCCTCCTTCATGCATCACTCGATAGAAAAGAAATGATCCAAGTCTATATAGTAGAAATGATATGAAAAAGGTATATTGTATAAATAACATAACAGGGCCATACAACATGGAGATATGTGTGTTCCTGCATGACTGCTTCATCATGCAGTATAATCATGATAGCAATGAATTTTCCTTATAAAACCAAATGTGCGCTATAGATAACTAAAACATCACACCGATACTGAAAAGAAAACAATATTATTCGAATGTGTCGAAGTAATATTTGATATAATGTACTGTTATACTCGGGTCTGTTAATAAAAAAAACAATAATTTTTTTGCCATTAGATTTCTATTCTATAACCTAAAATTAGATTCTGATTCAAAGTAAAATGCCTTAACATATCTACCTAAGTGCCCATGCTGATATGAGGTTCGCTTGAACTTTATGACGAAACGTCTGCTGGCTAAGGTGAAGTCCTATTCTTGAAAGTAATAGAAACGTACATGATCCTGGAGAAGAATATTTATTAATTTGGGTAATTAAATGAAGAAGATAGATGGTAGCAAAATAAAATTTTATCTGGATTTATCTTTGTATTGTAGATAAATAACGATATGGTATTGTTGCAATCTTTATTGCGTAGCATTTTTATATCAATTCGCATTTTCCGGAGCATCGATGAAATATTCGATTCAAGTTTAAATGATAGTTTTAGATCACCATTTATACAATATAATGTTATGGTGACCCCAGTTACCCCACCATCAGGCAATGGAAAAAATATGTCATCTGAAAAAATTGAATGAAAGGAGTAATTTTTGCAATGAACTTTCACTAAAAAAAATCTGTATGTATTTTGGAGTAAAAGGTGCAATAAATAAGCCAGATCCAACTTTCAGAATCAAGATACAAATAAATGCCTGAATTGAATACTGGGTTTTGAGCAAATTTTTTGTGCAATAATAGCAAATTCACATTTCGTTCAAAAAAACACTTGTATTTCAGAAAATTTGTATTTTATCAACTGTTCAAGCATCAGTCAACGGAGGACTGCGATATTAAAAATATTAACCATCAGTAGCTCATACTTGACAAAAATTATGTTCTGATGACCTAAATTTAATTTGCGAATTTTGCAATCAACTAGTACTATCGAATCTGTTTAGGATAGATTCATTAAAATACGTTTCGAATCAAGATTCGATGCAAAAACTTAAAATAAATGTAGCAAAACTAGCAATATGCTTTAAAATCTCTCATACTATTACTACTATACTATTTATTATAAAATAGTCTTACTAAAGTTTTATTAAAGCCCTTCTGTTTATTCAAAAAAAAAATATACAATAGCCTGTACAAGCAAAAAAATATTTGAAAAACATTACCAGTTAAATCATAGAATCTTTCAGTTTGAAAATAAGAACTTGGTAGAAAAGCCAACAACTGAATTCCGAAATCTAAAGCTGCTAATTTTGCAACAGAATTTCCCATAATCCACTTTCCGGTTATACTTTGTGCTGATATCAAAGTTTAGGTTCGGCGTTGGATCTAAGAGTACTGAGTATGGCTATATCTATATAAATGCGTAAAGATAAAATAATGCAAAGATGAATGAATTATAGGATAGAATATCATTTTTATTCTGCGGCAGAGGAAAGCCGAGAATACAGCTTAATACATATAGTTCCATTTACAGCATATGACGAACCACGGCCTCTCGTGCAGATACCAGTTCCGAATCGGGGTGAATGTTTTTGGATTATTGTATTTCTCATTTTTCCTGTGCTTTTGTGTCGACAGAGGTGTCGAAATAAACTATGTCTATGTCTACACAAGTATTCTACGGAATCAACATTCAGATTATGAGTTCAATACACTGTCGGCATCCAATTTTTTTACTATAGTAAGCGGGATTTAGAAGATGATGCAAAAGCTGAAAACAACTTTAATCCTTTGGCAGATGGAGCTAGGATGCAAATAAAGAATGTCATCAACATAGCCTACATAAAGCGAAAAGCATGAAGCGTACGTGCCACAGCAGCACCTGATATTTTTTTGTGAGGGGGGGTAAAGTAGTTTTCACGCTGCGATACCTTGGGATGACTGTTGATGAGGCAAACGGGGTGTGCCGGCCCATATGGGAAAAAAAGATTTGGCCATAGCTTTCAATCGCTAATATCCAGGTTAATAAAATATGCCAAATCCAGTCCAGAAGGGCATTCAAAAATCTTGGAATAAGTACTATCCACTCTTTAAAATATTCCAAATCTGGCCAAAATGGTTTTTACCATCAATCTCCAGCCTCTGAAATTACCCAACTCCATAAAATATGAAAAATTTGGTCCATGATGGCATTCAACACCACAATATCACTATTCAGTATTTTCCAGTGCTACCAACTACAAAACACGCCGAAATCGGCCCACGAAGGCATTACTTTACCTCAGTAATTGCAGATTGTCGTCATTATTAAATCAGAAATTGTTATGACTATTAAACTTCAACAGTACCTAGTTCAGAGTTAGTAAATCCAATATTGCAAAAAATAAGCGTCACGAAGTATTATTGTCAAACTATTGTATCATATTGTACCGTATGTTTTGTACGGTAATCAATCTATGTTACGATGGTTGTATCTCAAACACCAAAACGAAATCATTCTAATAATTCACATCAGCAACAATAAAAAGTTGAATTAGTATTGTAATTTGGGCGTCTCCGACATTAAAAACCGAGTAATACATGTAAGAATTTGCCACTCTTGCGGTGTATTCAATTTCTAAAGCCGCTCAAGAAATTTGGCACAAACACTATTCTGCATTATCTATCATAAAATGCGATTCTCATCCTTTGAGCATTATTCTGGGCATTTATTTCATTTCTGCTTCACTCCTCTTTAGTTTTATTTTAATTCTTTTATTGTTTCTACGCCATATTTTCTCCTGTACAGTTTCTCAAGTACGGTCCAATTTTTTTTTCGCTTGTGTTTTAACTTTTACAGTTTAGTGAGAGTGGGTGTGTGTTTGGCGCCCCTTTATTTCATTTTTTGGTAGATGAGGGTTTTCCTTTGTGATGTGTTTGTCCGAATGTAGCAATATTTATTTTTTTGTGGTGGGCAAACACGTGTTGCTTTTTTCCAATGTTTCCTTGAAACTAATTCCGCCGATTTCTCGGCTCCCCTTACCTACAGGATAAACTGTAAAAATCAAGTCCTATCCTTTTCCTTACTCAACACCTTTGGGATAACCTTTGTAGTGATTGTGTGATTTCTTTTTGGGGGTGTCGAAATGAAAATATCTGTCTCAACTATCTATGTCAAACGGCGTGTGCGGGGGAATTCCCGGGCAATAGAAACGAATTTGGTCAGCTTTCGGCGGCAGCAGTATCGGCCAAAGATGGCAATGAGTGGTACCGAAAAACCCTGAACCGGGCGACTTTGAAAGATATTCCCCTCATTTCAGGCCAAAAAAATAAAATCTGCTATTGCCAAACGGTCAACTGGTTAATTCGTCTTCAATACTAACAGCTGATGGGTCTAGTGAAGTTTAGTACCATAATACCTTTAAAAGGTAGCACAATCATGAAATTTGGATATATTGTTAGGCACCCCTAAAAAACCTCGCATACCAAAAATGACGTCACTGCGACGTCATATGACGTCATAACAAGCCAAAAACGACCGCTCGCACACGCCCTCAGTGACGTCCTAAACAACACTGCTATAACGCTATGGCGTTAGCGCTCATTCTCCGTTTACGCACTCGCTCAATTACTTTCTTTTGTTCTCTCCTTTTTAACCTTCGGTCATTCATCAAACGGGTAAACGATTTAACACCTAACGCCATATATGAACCGCGCTAAGGCCGATTCAAACCAAATAAAGGCCATACGTGACATCTTACGGAAGCGATAAACGTGAACTCCACATGAACATGATGAACTGGCCATGCGTGTCGCTAATTCCCCAATAAACTTTTTTAATGACCTGAAAAAGCTAATATCCCCAGCATGAAAATTAGTGCCACAGCCATAATTCCCCTGAAAATGCCAATACCCCTTCATAAAGATGATTAGTAAAGTCCTGAAGTCCTTAAATACGCTGATATCACCTTATGAAATTGAGGGCCACGACATAACGGCTCTATAAATGCTAATATCCCCTCATGAAGTTTAGTACCACAACCATAACGCCTCTATAAATGCTAATATCTCCTCATGAAGTTTAGTACCACGGCCATATTGACTCAAAAAATGCTAATATCCCCTCATGAATTTGAGTACCACGGCAATAATGGCCCTGAAAATGTGAATAGCCCCTCATGAAGTTGAGTACCACGGGCATAATGATTCAAAATAAGCTAATATCCCCTTATGAAGTTGAGTACCACGGCCATAATGGGCCTGAAAATGCGAATAGCCCCTCATGAAGTTGAGTACCACGACCATAATGACTCTAAATACGCTAATATCCCTTTATGAAGTTGAGTACCACGGTCATATGGACTCTAAAAATGCTAATATCGCCTCATGAATTTGAGTATAATGGCCCTGAAAATGTGAATAGCCCTTCTTGAAGTAGAGTACCACGGGCATAATGACTCAAAATAGACTAATATCCCCTTATGAAGTTGAGTACCACGGCCATGACGGCTCTATAAATGCGAATATCCCCTCATGAAGTTTAGTACCACGGCCATATTGGCCCTAAATAGGCTAACAACTCCTCATGAAGTTAAGTACCACGGCCATATTGGCTCAAAAATGCTGATATTCCCTCATGAATTTGAGTACCACGGCCATATTGACCCTAAATACGCTAATAAGTCTTCATGAAGTTGAGTACCACGGCCATAACGGCTCTATAAATGCCAATATCCACTCATGAATTTGAGTATCACGGCCATATTGGCTGAAAAAAAAAATGCTAATATCCCCATATGAATTTGAGTACCACGGCCATAATGGCCCTGAAAATGTGAATAACCCCTCATGAAGTTGAGTACCACGGCCATAATGACTCTAAATACGGTAATATCCACTTAAGAAATTGAGGGCCAGGGCCATAACGGCTCTATAAATGTCAATATCCTCTCATGAATTTGAGTACCACGGCCATATTGACTCTAAATACGCTAATATCCCCTTATGAAGTTGAGTACCACAGCCATATTGGCTCAAAAAAAAAAAGCTAATGTCCCCTCATGAATTTGAGTACCACCACGGTCATAATGGCCCTGAAAATGTGAATAGCCCCACATGAAGTTGAGTACCACGGCCATAATGATTCTAAATACGCTAATATTCCCTTATGAAGTTGAGTACCACGGCCATAACGGCTCTATAAATGCTAATATCCCCTCATGAAGTTTAGTACCACGGCCATATTGACCCTAAATATGCTAATGAGTCTTGATGAAGTTTAGTACCACGGCCATATTGACTCTAAAAATGCGAATATCCCTTCATGAAGTTGAGTACCACGGGCATAATGATTCTAAATAAGCTAATATCCCCTTATGAAGTTGAGTACCACGGCCATATTGACCCTAAATACGCTAATAAGTCTTCATGAAGTTGAGTACCACGGCCATAACGGCTCTATAAATGCCAATATCCACTCATGAATTTGAGTACCACGGCCATATTGGCTCAAAAAAAGCTAATATCCCCTCATGAATTTGAGTACCACGGTCATAATGGCCCTGAAAATGTGAATAGCCCCTCATGAATTTGAGTACCACGGCCATAATGACTCTAAATACGCAAATATCCCCCTATGAAGTTGAATACCACGGCCATAGCGGCTCTATAAATGCTAATACCCCCTCGTGGAGTTTAGTACCACGGCCATAATGACTATAAATACGCTAATATCCCCTCATGAAATTCAGTGAAACGACCCTAATGGGTCTAAAAAGATTAATCTTGAAGTTTCATTTACATTTATCGTGAAATTTCGATTAGTTTTTTTTTTTTAATTCAATCAGATACATGCACAAGACTACAGTTGCTTATTATGTAAGAAACATTTTTTGAAAAATGAAAAACTTTAATCCCTGACAGGAATTTTTCTACATAATACGTTGGAATAAAATAATTTAATTTTAGTAAAAAAATTTCCGAACGTTGTAGATGTCGTTCATGCATGTCACGTTTGAGTTCTGTCGTTTAAGCATGGACCATGTTTGACTCGAGCAATGGATTGCGCGGATAGAGTCCTCAATAATATAATTATTAGATCAAAATATGTATGATGTCTATGAACAATAGTTATCGATTGGTTAAGTTAAAGAAATAGCATTTGAGTATATCTAGAAAGAATCAACATCGTTTCTTTAGATAGATTTCATTGTACTCCAGCAAATTGATTTTTTCCCATCGAGATTGGTTCAGATTCTCCCTATAGTACAAAGAGCTATATAATCGCTGAAGTAACACTAAGGTATCTCCATCACAAACTTACCCGGTTCACAGAAGTTCGTGAAAAAAAACTTCTTACATAAAATTGATTGCAGTGCTGTGGTAAACTGACAATGCCATTGGGAAAAAACTTTGTTCGGAGAAGCAAGATCAGAAAAGGGAGTCAACGATAATTAAGTCTTCAGACTTATATCTTTTTATATAATCATATCGTTTCTCTTTTATTACATCACTTTCATATCATATAACTCTATTCCGCGCACATTGAAAATCTATGAATAAATAAAAGTGTCTTTTCCACCAGATTTATTCAAACGGTTTTGGATATATTTTAACGTAAGCAACTGACATCAATGAAGCCGCAAAATAATAAAATTATTATGCAATTATCGTGCAAACCTAAAATTTATTCGAGATTATATATATATATTTTATTTCTCGTAATTCACATGTTTATCTAGCGTGAAGAGCATAGCGTACCTTGCTTTAGTTTCTGTTGTTCAGCTACCATTGTTAAACAATAAATATGAAGTTCGAATCACAGTTTCGAGAAAAAAAAAAAACAGAATGTAGCCTTCGTATATTAATCAAATAGACATGCACCAACGAAAGTCAGTCTTAAAATCGTTGATAATTCAACAAATATCTAATTATGATATAATTCATTTCTATTTTGCAATGTATATATGGAGCACTTTTCATGTTAAAAGCTTGCATTCAAAATTTTATCCTTTGGTTGTTGGCATTTGTTGTCATAGTGTCATGTCTCCCCTCCACGACCGAAAAAATCTCAGACTGACCGGTACACGTGCGTGACATGAATAAACGATTTCAATAACACGCGGGAAAATTTGCTTAGTGTGTACAATCTCAAAATCCGCAAATGTCAAACAAAACATTAATTTGTGCCTTATTAACGGGATTTGTGAACAAAATTAAATTATTTTATCCCCGAGTAAGTAGCAACAATCTTCCTTTCAGGGGATTAAATTTTTCCCATTTTCACGCAATCCGCGAGTGTAGTCTTATAGAATAGGGGGTGGCTGTGTTCCATACCACTGTTCTATAATGCTTTCCAGTTCTACGACGAACCACAAATGATACAACACGACGTAATTGAACCTAATCACCAGGCAGTATATATGTATATTTTTATTCATCAAATCAACTTTAATTTATACACAACTACAGGCGTATTCGCCTGAAGCAAGATCATGATACAAAATAAATAATAATAATTAGAGTCCATATGACCGTGGTACTCAACTTCATAAAGGGATATTAGCGTATTTAGAGTCATTATGGTCGTGGTACCCAACTTCATAAGGTGATATTCGCGTATTTAAGGACTTCATGGCTTTAGTACTCATCTTTATGAAGGGGTATTGGCATTTTTAGGAGATTATGGCCGTGGTACTCAAATTCATGAGGGGATATTAGCATTTATAGAGCCGTTATGGCCGTGGTACTCAACTTCATGAAGACTTATTAGCGTATTTAGGGTCAATAGGGCCGTGGTACTCAAATTCATGAGGGAATATTAGCATTTTTGAGCCAATATGGCCGTGGTACTTAAGTTCATGAGGAGTTATTAGCCTATTTAGGGCCAATATGGCCGTGGTACTAAACTTCATGAGGGGATATTCGCATTTATAGAGCCGTCATGGCCGTGGTACTCAACTGCATAAGGGGATATTAGCTTATTTAGAATCATTATGCCCTATGCCCATGGTAATCAACTTCATGAAGGGATATTCGCATTTTTAGAGTCAATATGGCCGTGGTACTAAAACTTCATGAAGACTTATTAGCATATTTAGGGTCAATATGGCCGTGGTACTAAACTTCATGAGGGGATATTAGCATTTATAGAGCCGTTATGGCCGTGGTACTCCACTTCATGAAGACTTATTAGCGTATTTAGGGTCAATGTGGCCGTGGTACTCAAATTCATGAGGGAATATTAGTATTTTTGAGCCAATATGGTCGTGGTACTTAACTTCATGAGGAGTTTATTAGCCTATTTAGGGCCAATATGTCCGCGGTACTAAACTTTATGAGGGGATATTCGCATTTATAGAGCCGTCATGGCTGTGGTACTCAACTTCATAAGGGGATATTAGCTTATTTAGAGTCATTATGCCCGTGGTACTCAACTTCATGAAGGGCTATTCACATTTTCAGGGCCATTATGGCCGTTGTACTCAAATTCATGAGGCGATATTAGCATTTTTAGAGTCCATATGACCGTGGTACTCAACTTCATAGAGGGATATTAGCGTATTTAGAGTCATTATGGTCGTGGTACTCAACTTCATGAGGGGCTATTCGCATTTTCAGGGCCATTATGGCCGTGGTACTCAACTTCATAAGGGGATATTAGCTTATTTAGAATCATTATGCCCGTGGCACTCAACTTCATGAGGAGCTATTCACATTTTCAGGCCCATTATTGCCGTGGTACTCAAATTCATGAGGGGATATTAGCATTTTTTGAGTCAATATGGCCGTGGTACTAAACTTCATGAGGGGATATTAGCTTTTATAGAGCCGTTATGGCCGTGGCACTCAACTTCATAAGGTGATATTAGCGTATTTAAGGACTTCGTGACTTTACTAATCATCTTTATGAAGGGGAATTATGACTATGGCAATAATTTTCATGCTGGGGATATTAGCTTTTTCAGGTCATTAAAAAAGTTCATTGGGGAATTAGCGACACGCATGGCCAGTCCATCATGTTCATGTGGAGTTCACGTTTATCGCTTCCGTAAGATGTCACGTATGGCCTTTATTTGATTTGAATCGGCCTTAGCGCGGTTCATATATGGCGTTAGGTGTTAAATCGTTTACCCGTTTGATGAATGACCGAAGGTTAAAAAGGAGAGAACAAAAGAAAGTAATTGAGCGAGTGCGTAAACGGAGAATGAGCGCTAACGCCATAGCGTTATTGCAGTGTTGTTTAGGACGTCACTGAGGGCGTGTGCGAGCGGTCGTTTTTTGGCTTGTTATGACGTCATATGACGTCGCAGTGACGTCATTTTTGGTATGCGAGGTTTATTAGGGGTGCCTAACAATATATCCAAATTTCATGATTGTGCTACCTTTTAAAGGTATTATGGTACTAAACTTCACTAGACCCGTTTATTCTACCAGAACATGTCATCAAAAAGAAAACTGGCAGAATATTCTCCTCTTAACTAGGCGGTAGGGGCGCCAATGAGGATGAATCGCTTAAAAAGTGTGAAATTTCATGGTAATTTTATGGATATATGGTACTAAACTTGATGATACCCTAAAGTGCCTTTCTGCGAGTACTTGGAGCAATACAAGAATTTTCACAGAAGGCAAATTTGTATCAATTGTGAGCCCTGCCAAACATGCTCTTCAGCAAGGCAAATTTAGAAATGTTATCGATAAGAGTGCAATGTTCGAAAATTGTGTATATACTGTTCCCGTTTATGTTAAATGCCGAAGCATTTTTTACACACCGGAAAAGTGCTCGCCGAACTCATTTTTTACTCCAAATATTGCTTTAAATCCCCCAAAAATAAAAGGAAACAATAATCTTTTGCTTTCAACATGCATCTATTTTTTCTTTGCCCATTTTTTCTCTAATTTCATCTGCATATTCTAATTATAAGCACGGTGCAAAATCGAATCTAATTTCTAATTCTTATATTTTATTTTCATAATATAGATTTTT
The DNA here is from genome assembly GCA_963675895.2 of Styela plicata. Taxonomy (NCBI): domain Eukaryota; kingdom Metazoa; phylum Chordata; class Ascidiacea; order Stolidobranchia; family Styelidae; genus Styela; species Styela plicata. The sequence goes on from OZ023152.1 coordinate 13,067,798, forward strand.
ATTCTTTATAACATTGCGAAATATATTGCAATTTCTTTTTATACTTTCATATATATAATAAAGATTTTGCAAATTGGCATACATTTTAATAAATACCAAACAATACTGAATATAGATGCATAACAGTAGCCTTTTGATAAGATAGTGCACAGTTGGAAAATGCTTAGATTTTCAAGGTTTGAAATTACAGATTATGATCATCTAATCATTGAGTGAAGCAAACATCACTTGAAGGGCATTCTGTGGTACCGGGAATCTTACTATAATGACAAAATTTTCAGGGTAGACTGTCCCCCCTATCCAAAACTTGGGGACATGCCAGATGCTTGCAGCATTAGCGCCCCTAGTCAGGATGAGAATATTCTGCCAGTTCTTATTTTGAGGACATTCATGAATATGGTACTAAACTTCACTTGTCCCGAATAAACTTCACTAGACCCACACTCTGTGGTGCAGTGCCAAGTACAGTTTCCATTTATCTATCTGGCAGATGTATGTTCACACTTCCACAGACTCATTCACTGTCTTGCTGCTTGGCATGTGAATGATATATGGTTGCATTTGCAACAAATGTTCAACTACACAATACTACCACATGTTTGTATTGATATTGTATACACTATGCATGCCTACTGTCTATGTCTATCATTTTAATAGCAACCTAATTTTTGAATCTAATTGAATTGAATCCTGTGAGTGTTGATTATATGTGGGGTCTTTCACTTAGCCATCACTGTTTACCTCTCCTCCCATCAACCTGGACTGGTGGAATGTCAGCTACTCAGAAAAAAAATTTCAGGATATATCCGTCGCTACAAGATTCAAATGTCTCTTTTAGCAACCAAACTGTAAAAAAGGCCCAAAATCATCAATACTGCTACGAAATTTCGATGTTGATGGTTTTGAAGCCTTACAACTTATTGTTCATTTAAACAGTACATAGTAAAGAAATGTAAATTTATGACATGTAAATTTCTAACTGGAATATAATATAATAACTGGAGAGAACCCAAGATTCTGCCACCAACTATGTTTATGCACAGGAAAAATGTATAAAAGGTTGGGCCAAAACAACCTCTACTCCGGACTCTGAACTGGTATCTACACAAGAGGTACGATATATGATTGAGCTGTATTTCGGCTGTCCGCTCCCGCAGGATGAAAGTAAATTCTTATCCTATTATTCCTCAAAATCATATCACATACCGGTAAAAAATTAGAAAATAGATACACTGTCTATCTCATATCAATAGTCAACCATTTTAATGGCCTATCTTGATTGTTTAAAACAATTTATTCAGCGGTAGTACTAAATTGTCGTCGGCACTGTACACAAAATAACAAAATATAACACACAAGAAAAATCAGAACACGTCGAAGCTTGAAATTTCAGAAACCCAACAATTTTTTGAATGTCTTACGCAGTACAAAATTCAGCAGGTTTGTTTTTATGTACGGGGAACTGCTTTCAAAATGGCAGATCCGCACCAGTGTCCTCTGGTAAGACTGAGACGTCTGATGCAGATATGGGTTATTGAAAAATTTGAATAATATTTGTAAAAACATTTTGGTGATAGGGCTGAGTAAATGCAAATCATTTGGAAATTAAATTCGATTCAAATAATTTTTTCAAATGTGATTGAATCACTAAATCAATGTATGTTACAAATATCAAATTATTAATATTATAACCATTGTGAAAATCTAAAAATTTATAGTTCAAAGTATAGTTTCAATTTGCGCTACCGGTACATGTCTTAAGAGCAACAATTTTCATATTTTAACGACAAAATATAATCGATGTTAGTCAAATTTGACCAAAATCGATTGTATTTTGCTTTTAAAAATGAAAATTCTAGTTTATTAAGCAATTACAATTGATTCGAATAAATTGTGCGTCGAATCACAGAATCGAATTGCGCAGAGATATTTGTCAATCATAATTTTCTAATATTATTAATGTCGCCCAAAATAAAATTTTTCTGTTCCAGCAGGCCATTTGATCTATTGCAACTTCAGCAAAATATAATGGGGAAGATTATGGTGAAAAAAAAAACTTTGTTGATCTGTGAAGTCAGACAACATGACAAGATAAAAGGCAGCTGTTTTATACAAAGTGAGTTACCTTTTCGACAAGGCATCATGATATATAATTGAAGGTTAGCAAAATAAGTGTCAGGTCAGTGATCCTGTCATGATTCTATTGAACAAAAAGTATGTTATTGCGTATAAATATGATGAAACAAATATAGCGATACAATTATTTACAAAATATTTTCCAATTAGTTTTGCACACATTATTTGAACCCAAGTTCCCTCGCACCTTTTAGCATTTGTGCCCATATTTCAATTTAAAACAATGTCAAATCAGTACGAATTCCAAATGTCCATACAAAGAACATGTTCAAATATAAAAGTGTGAAATATTAAAAAGCCATTGCCAGAGTATTATTTAGAGTTCTCGTGCAGTTGAGGCAGGGTCCATTTGTATCACATGCTTGTCATGTCCATGCTGATTTGGGTATATGTAGGTTTAGGTATGTGAATTGTTATCTTTTAGTGTAATAGGGTATTTACCTGTGTAGCTTTTAGATTGTCAATAGTTGGGGAAACTTCGCTACCAAATAGTTCCCCTAATCTTGCTTTTTAAAACCAAGGTTAAAAAAAAAATCATTACTACATCCACAGACATCGCTGGTTTGAGTAAACAACCTTGACAAATATCTGGGCTGTGTACAGTGGAGTTATGATTTATTTCATGCTCGGGGAAAAAGTCAAGTAATCGTCATCAAATTTGATCAATAACTTGACATCAGTGCAGAGAAGGTCATAAAATTTGGAGTTGGGGGTTGAAAATATTTACTGCCTTCTAAGAATCTCCACAGACTCCATAGGCCTGGCGCAAAAGTAATAGTACAAACAAAATAGTAAAAATTGTTACATGCAAAATAATATTATTATGAAAAATGAATAATCATGATGGCTAGAAAACAACAAACAGGGAGCACCAAAATATGCACAAATTACTGAAATGCCTGTGGTGGCCCACGAAGTTATGAAATGCAGGTTTGTTTGAATTGATAAGCATTGCTTGCTGGTGTTGTGAACTTGTGAAAAAGCAGGATCGCAGTAACTGAGTTACGGTAACTATGGCAAGATATTATTGAACAAATAAAAATACAATACACCTATGGCTTGTTTGTTTCAATACTTTGCAATTATCAACCATGCAATGAAATCAGATTACTTACAATTCAATATTGTAATTGATTTATCTGATATACTATTCAATTTAAATCAGAACGTATATATTTGGTTGTTATATTAAATTAATAAATGACATTAGCAAATGAAATTCAGTTTGTTTCATAATGATAACTGAGTCTTAAAATGCAATGGAATTGTGCTTTTTTGTTTTAAATTTTGATTAAGTTATACTGATAGAATTAACGATAAGATAAATTTGAATTACCGTAAATGTTGATGGTCTTTCAATGTTTCAATATACTACTATAACTAGAAAAATTTTAAATATATCAAAATTTATACTTAATTCTGGTATAAATTCCATTTTTATTTTGCTACTCTTGACCTGCTGATATAAATGAATAAATGGGAGGGTGAGTATAAAACGTATTATCATTGTGTTGACGACATGATGATGAAACATAAAAACTGTACATGGTTTGATGAAAGGTGTTGGGGAAGAAAAATTTTGAAACTAATGCACGTACTTTATAAGGCAAAGCAAGAACTGGCGCAATGGTAATATGATTCAGCAAAAGCTGTTCGTTTTGTAACAGTCATGCAAATGCGATATAGAAATATTTATAATCTGCCCTTATACAAATAATATAAGTTCAAACAGTGATAGCTAAAGGTGAATAAATATACCTATCATATCCACCAAGATAAAATTGTATTTTTGCGTTAACACTATGTACAGGGCCCTAAGGATGATACAAATATGCCAATACACGATGTTTTTCCTCTCAGGACTCATTTTAATAAAAAATGACCCAAATCTGCAAAATAGAGTTCTTGAACTTCAGAAATGTTGGAAAGCTTACGATATGTATAGATTTTTAATTTTTTCTTCAGTCGTAGCCTCTGAACAAAGCATTGCAGGGTAAATTTGGGCAAATTTTCAAGCAATAAACATTATCTTCGATAACATCACTGAGACGATTTTTCATAAATTCTACGATGTCAGCGTATTCTCTTTCACGATCATTGAGATGGCCATACTCACGGTGTAGCAGCTTCAATTTTGCGTTGTATCGTGTCCCCTGGGTTGCCAGACTAGGATCTCCCTATGAAAAAGCATATTTATAATATTTTGTAAATTTGTATCCAAACGAAATATGGGCTATGAATTGACATACTGTTTGCGTTACTTGTTATATATTTAAGGGAAGATTCAGGGTAAAAAAGAAAGAAATATAAACCGGGGAAAGTGAGAATGAAAAAGCAAAATTCTAAAAACATGTAATAAGACAACAGACCTGATGAAAATGACGACATTTACATTAACAGCATTTATGCCAGCTAATCTTTGTGTTTCTTCATTTATGCCAAAAACAGATAACCCATATCAGCTCATTTTGTCATATTCCTATATATATTTCTAGTCCTAATTTTCCTATTATTCACTATTGTGTTGAATGTGCAAAATAAAGACAATTTCTGTGTTCTGATTTACACAATAGGTTCAAGAATCTTTCTATGCAGTATGTGTGTACACAAATTTTGCGATTTTGTAGTTACATAATTACAATTTGAAATTATATCTTAAACCGGAATTTGCTGTCAAATTTGTAGAATTTTTTAACTTTATTCAAAGAATTGATTCAATCCACTTTTTTCAAACCTCATCCTACCACAAGTTTGCTAATTAGCTCAGTAACTTTTATTAAAACTGAAGTAGGAAAATGTTTTGTTAGGCATAGACCAGGAAGGATTATGCCACCAATAAGGGGTATTCCATCTTGAAGAATAGTCTGATGATGAACATTTGAATGGAAAGTAATAATTGAACTTCAGCATTCCATTCTACTCAAGTATTTGGAAACTCCCTTATCAATGCAGGTGTTCGCCTTTATCTAGATTCTTGAAGCGACTGTTAACGTTTCATCAAACTTGTCCCTGGGCTTTTAGAGGATTATGTGTGATCATGTGGGAGGTTTGGTTCCCAAAATTCACGTATGAATAGAATGTTTTCTTAACACTTGAGATTAAAGAAATTGCTAATATGTGTTATATTGCTATATTTTATTCATTCTGCATCAAACTCTTGATTTATGTCTCAAATTCCAAAATCACGGCAAAATGATTTAAGTTACCTAAGAATAATCGAAAGACGAAATTACTTTCATGTACCATTCTGGAATACATGACTGTTCAAATAATCAATGTCAAGGGTGATTTCTTTTGTATCACAATATACATGTGGCTCTGCAATTTTTTGTATTGCAAAATAAGATTGAAAGGTTCACATTGAAATTTTGAACTTCCATAAACCAACCTTTATTTGGTAATGTCTTATCCCCGTTGCATTCGATTTTACAGCAAGAGCGAATCCACCTGAAAAATAGTATTTTTGATTGTAAGAAAACCTAGGAAATTTGGTGTTGATATTCTATCCAGTGGAATTTCGACTAATCAGTTGCTCAATAAACCAAGCCAACTGAAGTGGTTACTAACGCAAAAAAAAATATTAACTGCATTGACAGTTTCAAATTCACAAAGTACGCCATTCTGTAGAAATCTATTTGGATATTGAGGTTCATAAAAAATTGAAGGAAAATCCAAATAAACCCTGCTACACAAACCTAGTGTTATTTATAGCACAGGCTTCAGAATAGCCTTACATATTTCCTGCGGTCATAGGAAGCCGCTAAAAGGGAACCAAGAAGTGGTAGATGGTTTCAACATTGTGCCCAGGGCAGATGCCACCCACTGCACTTTTCCATTGCAGTTTGGTTTTGAAGGTCTTCCAAATAGAGTGCAGTTGCTGGTACTAAATCTTCTAGTAGCCCTGTTATTCAGTGGTCATTGGTTCTTTTTAGGCATTCCTTCTGGCCTTGCTTTGAGCATAAAAAAAGGTATATACTTGATCTGGTCTTGATTTTTTGAAAAAAAAAAACTTTTTAAAAAGTTAGAATATCTGAACAAGAAGTTTCTATCCGTAGTCATCACTAATATTATATAAGACTTAATGAACATGTGGACAATTGCCCAGAACGAACATCAGCAACAGACGGATTTTCCATGCGATTTTCTCTGGATGGGCAAAAAGTTTCAAAATCATCTACACTGCTATTTCATAGCAGTATTGATAATTTTGAACCTTTTTTGACTGTTTGTTTGCTCTCAGATACTCATTAAGATCCATTTTTATCTCTCTATTTTATCATAAAATATTGCACATTTGCTAAATTTTTTTTTGATGGAGACTCTTTTCTCCAGGTAGCTGACATTCTCCCAGTCACAATATCAAAGTTTCGATGGATTTTTTTATATTGGAAATATTATACCGGTTAGGTTTTTGAAATGAAATTGAGTGGCATTGATGCTATCTCAAATATCGAAACAACATCTTCAATACTCTTAATTCTAAATTAAAATTTTTTTTTTTATCGATTATTTTGCAATCCTGATTTTGCTGAAAAATCTAGTGTATTATGGCAGTTTTGTGCTTTAAAATTTGGCACAAATAATAATTCAAGTGCGCAATTGATTGTATTAGATAGAGGATAACCATCTAATATTTTGAAAACGACTCTGAATGATGCTACTGAATCTCATTTTCATGTTTTAATATGATTTACCTTCATCAGCTAAAGTCTCACTAAATCTTATGAGATATGCTCCTGGTTGAGTATCTTTTTGTCTCAAATATTCCTCTGCCTGTTGCTGGTCGATCATTCCAGCAAAAGCACTAGAACAGAAATGTTGTATATTCAAATAATAGTTTAATTAGGTCTTGCCTAATCAAAGCACATCTGTAGCTAAATGTTTTGCGAGGAAGTCACTGATTGATCGCGCCACAGAGGCGATGTCTATTTATGACTTTTGCTTAACAAAATAACCATTTTTTTATTTGGTGGGGCTTGTATGATATAAAAATAATCTTGTTCCTATCTTTTGTCCACTTCATTAGTAATTATATTGTATTGTTGATGGCATAACCGAAGCATCCACTCTTCGAGTGGATCACCTCGACCAAGACCCTGTACTGGCCGGCGGCCAGTTGTAGACGGACAGGGAGTTGTTTGAAAGATATAATCTTTTAGATTCAACTTAGCTTTTTCCGGTTCGGCTTAACCTACCCAAGTTATTACACCATGGATTGACTGATGGACAGGGATTAATGAGTCGAACAACTTCAACCAGCGGATAAACCAATTAATGTTATTCAATTCACCATGCCCATCCCTAAGTTAGGTTTTCACAAGTATTAGCAATAAATACTTCAGCAATGTATAAAGCTATTTGAAAAGTCCTCTTTTTGGGAAACAGATTTTCATGTGATTGTATGTCGGAAAGGATGATATTGAAGTTGATGACGGAATCTAGAAAAAATGAAAATCTTGTCACATCATTGTAAATACCCACCTAATTTTTTCATTTCCTTGTTTCTGTAAATGAGACATCAGTTTATTCATCTGAAAAAAATATGTGTTCATGATCAGTTTAGCTAGTTCTACTACCACTAATATTCTTCTCTGGGCAAATGTAATGCCATATTTCCAAAAATAAATTGATTGATGTATCATACAATCTCCAGGTTAGGGTCAATAGACCTGTTATCCAATCAAGTTAAATATATTATTATTTTAAGTGTTATAAACGTTATGAATTAGACACATTTGTCATTTTGTCAATATTTTAAAGTATAGTATGAGTAGTTATTGAAGCATAAATACAACTGTTGTATTAATCACAGTGCCCTGGAATGTATTTTCTTAAATTATCACTAGCTTTATGAATTAGCTTCATAGCAATCTTACCTGCTCTAAAAATATACATGATCTTTTTGATGGTATTTTTGTGAAAGAACCAAACCATTTTGTCATCTGAATAAACGACTGCAAAGATACCGAAGTGTTCTCTGAATGAGATAATATTCACTTTTCAGTATAGAAGTTTGAAAATTTTTCAGTTTAGAAAATCTAACTAAATTATTCAGATTATTAAAAAACAAGCCAATTTTTCTCTAAACTCAGCAATATTTTACTTCCTGGTTGAGAGAACCCCTTTGCTTTATTCCGGTTGCCACTACTTTGAATTTGCATGTTGGCCCGGTCAAAAAATAGTCAAAACAATATGTTTATCGTATTTTTAGTTCAATGTATTTAAGTGGATAGATGGAAAACTGTAGTCTAAAATTTCCTATCATATATTGTGAAATTGTAAAATGCAATACTTATCACAAGCCCTTAGTCTAGTGTTGGGAACAGCCTTTTCTAGTCCCCAGGTAAGTAGTTTCAAGCTGAAATTTTAAATTAGAATCTCTAATCATTGCGTTCTCGATTAATTTGCTGGTCAAGTCTAAAAATCAAATCAGTAATAAAGATCTGAATTGTAAATAAAAACATACCATGTCCCATCTCAATATTGAAGCATCTTCTCAAAAATTTGATGCATTGTTTCAGCTTTTGAGCTTTTCCAAATTCATGACTTATTTGAGCTTGGATGTTTGCAAAAGTTTTTGTGTCCTGAAAAAACAATTATTTATTGTAACAGGTTAATTCTTTTTAATTGTAATTCTTTTTTGAAGTCTTAAGCTGTTGATATCGGATTTTATCCCTTATAGCAGGGCTTCCCAAACTGGGGGTCGCGACCCCCACGGTGGTCGCGTAACTAATTTCAGGGGTCGCGGAGTGCATCCCAATTTTACATATAGTACTGCATATGCTATTGTATTTTTCTTTCTTATTTTTTTTTTAAACTTAACTATAGCCTGATGCACAGCAGTTTTACTAACGGCAAGCCTGATGGATATTTGTCGCTCTGTATACTTACCTGAGAATGCTATATAAAGTTCGAAAATATAATTTACTTTGAATTTAGCAGATTATTAGGTCACAAGTGTTTTGTTACCAAATAAAAACGAAGTATTTTCATTTGTACTGATGTGTTGATACTTGGTCTTAAACGTTTGGTAAACTTTTGCCTTTCAATAAATGTCACAAAGGTAGGCTATATTTCGCACTGCTTATCATTTTAGTTATAGGTTTTAAATACCGGTAGCTTGAATTTAGTCCTTTCATTTCAATAAATATCACAAGTGTATATTCCACACTGCTTTAACCGTGAAGGGGGTCGCGGAAAATTTTGTGAGATTAAAAGGGGTCGCGGGCGAAAAAGTTTGGGAAGCCCTGCCTTATAGTAATGCAGGTGTTTTGTCAAACTTGTAGAAATGTAAACTTTGACATCTTAGCAGAGTAATTGTTGCACTTTAACCAACAACTAATTCTGATTATTTAAACTTTTCAAGAATAAATCTACAGAATTTTGATTCGATTGTCTCAATATATTATAATTCATTGAAAGTCGCCGGTGATGCGTCTGGTAAAAGATGATATGAAAACTTTTAACACTGCAACTTGGAAGCTAATTTGAATCTGTCATATTTCTGAACTCTTTAGGCATCTTTAGTTACTGGACATATCAATATTTATAATTTTGTATTACTTACCTCCATTGTCGGAACACACTCAGGATCTTGTGGTTGTATCTTGCACCAAAGTTCTTTATCTTTTGGATGGTTAAAGATTTCGACATCTACAAGAAAAGAGGAACAATTTTAATGATGACGCGAGAAAAAATCTATTCAATTCCTCTCAGGTATGGTTTTGATAAGCTTATACTGTGTTGATCCTTTGTTTTGCCCAGGGTTGCAGAGTCTTGTCTTTTTTTGATACCTAATCTAACCTAAACCTAATCTGTCTGTACAGTGTAAACCCAAACTTTTGACAGAAATTAACATGGACTAACGTAATCTATTCAAAAAACGTTACCATTGTTAGTTAGTGGATTTAATCTTGTTTAAGTTACTCTGGAGTCACATTTACCCATTTTCAACAAAATAATTTCATATTATTACTGCACCAGAGATCTTAAATTCTGTTCTATTCTGTATTTGTCTCATTTTATGAATTTTTTAGATTTTGTTTGGCATTGTGCTTTTAGTATTATTCCACGTACCAGTACTGACAAAACAAACGGCACGGCCATGGATAACAACTTTCTCACAAGTTGAATTAAAATAATCCCACCTTGCGCCGTTGCATCGTTTTGTACATCATGTCCATTTTCCATCTTTTCATTAAATTGTTCTTGTCGTAGTTGTTTAAGTAGAATATAACTAAATCTATGTAATATGTAATCAACAGAAGTCGGCCGGGACAAGCTTATAATCAGGATATCCTTACCAAAATGGATGGGTATTCTAGTATTCTAAATAAAAGTAATTTCAATTTTCGATTATTTAAATTGCTTCATTATGCATTGAAATCATGATTAATTGCAAATTTCATTTTGTGAAGATCCCCCATCTCCTTTCAAGACATATTATTCACTGATGGTGACGAATTTCAAAATGGTCAATACTGCAATGAATTAATAATGTTGATCGATTTGAAGGCTTTTTGTCTTTTAAAAAAATTGAAGAGAGCTTCGGGCACCCGAAGAAAAACAAGTCACTGAAATATAACTAAAATATAAAAAATTCTGAACTTCAATGCTTGACATGGACCATACCACTACTGGTACGATAATGTTTGACTTCTGTCATGTTCTCAAATATGCTCGTAACTATAAGCAAATATTTTTGTTTAAACAGTAGTACTTGTATTTTCTTGTACTCTATTATCAATTTATTTTACAATCTCTTCTCTCGTTCCCAAGTACTTCTTTATTATTCCTGCACCAATGGTAATAAAAACACTTTTTCTTCTGTCTCAATAGCCTTTGAGAATATTCGACTAGTGTTGAGTCGAATTCTTCGTACTGTTCCATACCAAAATAATTTTTTGAAATCGTATTTTGAGAAAATTAAGTGTTTATGCATCTTTTACTTCATGTTGGAAATTTAAAGGTTGTTAGTTGATCTATTGTGAATTGTGCGAAAGATGGTATTGACATTGAAAATTAATTTTCTAGTGTGGTTAGAGTCATCCCAGTCAGAAATAATTGAACCAAACATGTTTGGTTGGCCACAGTCCATCTTTGGCTGTTATTTAGATCTATTTTGGTATGGTTTACGATTTTATCAAACCAATTCTTATTGTAAGATATAACCTCACAAACATAACTCTTAGATATGCATGATACGTACCTTAATTTATATCAGCACATTTTCAGAAGACTAAAAAGAATTTCTAAAACTGTCTGCTCTCTTTACAAAAAATATTTATTTGCTAATGAAGATTTTTGGAAATGAGCCCTCATTTAAAGATAACAAAATGAATATAATAATATTGAGATTTTCATAAATAAACGCCTACAAAAGTTTCTATTTCGTATTGATAAACAGAACTAATACAGAATTCAAAGGTTCATAATATATTCATTATTATATACAACCCTACGCCACGTTCGATAACAAACACAATTCATACTATACTCTAGCTTCACCTCAAAATCAAAGCGGCCAAAATGAACATGCTGTCTTAGTCTGCCAACAATTTGCATTCTATTTTTGGAAAAACTTTTATCGTCCTTATCAAACTTGATCCTTCGTTTATTCTCGTATAACTAGTGCACACCATGCCTTGTCTGTGTTTGTATGCTTGCACCTGCTTCCTGTTTTGTCTGTATCAAACCCAGGGAAACCCCCAGTTTCTATACCATGGTTTTGTCTAAGGTAGGAAGAGAGAGTGAGAGAGCAGGTTAAAATTGTTTTTGGTCAAGTATGTCCCATAGTGCCAGTATGGCACGATCCATCCGTTACTCGTGCTTGACAAACATATATAGATACAATCAGGGCATTTCATCTTTTACCATGCAGAACTAATTGGTATGTGACCAGTTTGGTCCGGTTTTATCAGGTTTTTAGGAAAGAGGAAGTTTTTATTTTAATTGAATTGTTTTGCCAGAAAAGCATTCATTGTGTCACAGGAAATTAAAATTGTGTTGTGTGCGGACTTTGTATAGTGATGTCATAGGTTATTTTTGTTTTCATATTAACAGTATTATTATCAACTAGATTAATAACCAGGTATTAACCTAATTAATTGTTAGTCCTTGTTCATTTTTTAAATTTGCCTAATGAGCTTGGCACACACATTGTCTTTATATTATGCCAAATTTAAAAAATCTGTTTTTTTTTTTGCTGCTCAAGAGAGTTTTACTGAAACACATTTTATGAAGTAGCTGATGGATCTATGTCTCTGCTTACTAAATATGAACTTAATTTTCATTGAGTACATCGCAAAATATGAGATGCCTATTGAGATTTTTTTTCAAGCATGAGCCACAGATGCACCACGTCTCAACGACGCGATTCATCAGTGACCCATATTTGCTAAAAGATGTTTTTGCAAAATAGGTTTTTTTGATAGTAAGCAAAAATTATTGCACACTGTTGTTGTTTGTTTAATTTTATTATCGCTGATGAGTTATTTTATTATCCAAACTGAGAATTGGTTTTTTGCATTTTCTAATCTAACATTATAATTACGCTGATGAGTCATCAGGAATCCTTCACACTGGACAATTTTTTATAGTCGCATTCACCCATTTCAGCCCTTTTCTATGTCTTCATCATATGTAATAAAATTGAAATGTTTTTTTTTTAAATAAAATTTTAGTTTTTAAATATATTGACTTATTTTAATAAACTAACCAATTCTGTGTCCTTGATGAATATTAAATGTATTGGTAATTATTACAAATGGCTGTCAGTATAATTTCTGGTGCTAATATAACTCTGACTAAAGAGCATTTGGCAAACTCCTGCTTTGGAGACATTATTCAGAAATGCTCCAAGTTAATTTTTGTTGGTATTGATGGAAGTGGATTGATCTCACCGCAATGTGATTGCGAAGACAAAACAGTTGAAAAAAAATTTACTCAAATCAAATCCAGTAACATAATTGATGCTGTTTTCAAGTTGAAAAGGGAGCTGGATATAGCTCAGATATTTGGTTTGACTGTTTACGTTCCTGAAGAACATTTAAACGAGTGTACGAAGGTGAAAAATCTGCTTTTTCCTTATGTGTGTAAAACTGAAGTACTGGCTTTCCCAATTCCTGGAGTTGTTGGGGGTTGGAAGCACTCTGAGAATGAAATATCCAATTTTGACATTGAAGTGAAAGAGTATCTAAAAGGTGTGCCAAGTGATGAAGAGGTGAAACATATAAGTTCAAATATAATTCCTAAGGATTTGTTCGGACATGGATATGCAACTCGTTTTGGTGGGTGTTCGACTTGGCCGACAATGGCATCTTTGAATTTATCCTACAGCTTGCGAAAACCGGATTCTTTGTTGGTGGTCAAGGAAAATGCGAGACGTCTTTGTCAATCTTTGAATTGCGATCCTGAGAAGTATCATTTAGCAAAAGCTAATCACGGAAAGGATATTTGGGTTTATGAGAAGCAACCACCAGAAGCATATGACGGAATTGTTACGCAAACTCCCGGTGTTCTTGTCGCGTCACCTGCTGCAGATTGTAACATGCTCATACTGGCTGATCCAATAACTAAGTCCTGCGGAGCTATTCACGCAGGTTGGAAAGGAATTCTGCTCGGCATTGTACAGTCATCAGTTAATGCAATGGTTCAAAATTATAATTCTGACCCAAAAAATATTGTTGCAAGTTTAGGACCTTCTTTGAGTGTTTGCTGCTGCGAGTTCGGAGCTGAAGATTCTAAAAAGTTCCTCCAAATTGCTGAAAATGTTGTTATTTGGAAAACTGGTAGGGAAAAGCCGCATCTCGATTTGAGGCTTGCTGTCAGAGTTTTGCTCGAAAAATGTGGTCTTCGATCAGAAAATATTGATGATGGGGTGCATGGTTTTAATCCTACACCTTCTCTTGCGACTTGTACAAAATGTGATCTGACCAAATCATTTTTCTCATATCGTAGAGATGGTGCAATGTTCGGTAACTGCGTGGGGTTCATTTGCTTGAAAAAGTAACGTTTCTTCACTGTGTTATATAAAGATTATCTCGATAATACTTTAAAATCTATGTTTATTTTCTCGAATCGTTTCACTTTATTGCGCTAATTCTTTTATCCTGTGATTTTTTATTATGATTACCGTTTTACAGAACAAAAAACCATATTCTATTAAGTAGGAGCTACAGAAACTATGCTCTTTTGTACTTTATACTTTATTCAGGAAATTTTTTATTTTAATGAGAATATTACGTAAAAGCTATGACACATGATAAATTTTGTCATTCAATCCAATTCCCGGATTCTGTGTTTGAAAATTAGATCATTTTTATTTCAATATACAGGACTGTATTCATAGTTCTCAGTGATTTTATTTATCTTTTGTATGTGCATCAGTATATGCAAAAATACATAATATGTTCAATAACTTGTCACACTACCCTACTCAAATGGAATGGACTAAAGTCTATTCTTTATGTTTTGAAAAAGCCATCCTAAAGTGCCTTATATTGACATCTGAATTTCGGAAACCAAGCCTTACATATTAGAATTGCCCTGGGTTTGTATGCTTCATTTGAATTATTTTTCTGATGAATTTCAGGCCATGCATTTGGTCAACCATAGGCACTGCTTGTATGAGTTACCACACTTGGATGAGCCTGCTTTTGACTTGTTACTCATTGCACTATTGATTTTGATGTAAGAATTTTTTTTAACGTAATGAAATGAAAGAATGTCCTTTTTTGACTTGTGATGATATATTTAAGCATCTGATTAACATTGAAATCACATTTTGTCTATAACAGATTGATTCATTGTGAAGAAAAATTTGTGCAAATTTCACCCCAATAATTATACGTTTTTCTCTTTTCATAAAATATCACCCTTGATGATATGATTTATTGGAATCTTGAAGCATGATACTATATCAGCTCATATTAAATATTATTTGCAAAAGAAATTTTCATTATTGTTATCGAAAAACTAATTATTGACATGTTTTTTTTTTTTTTCATAAGAGGGCAGGTCTCGTAGTTTGTTGAAATGGAACCATCAAAAACCCCTCGAGTCAGCTCTCTTTTGGAAGTACAAAGCAGAGTGCTTGAATTATTGAGTGGAATGAGAGATGAGTTTGAATTTTTGGCAGAAATTGACAATGCAGGACCCAGTGTTGCCAAATTGCGACGATACAATGATGATATAAAATCAATTATTATTTCATTTGGAGAGAGATTTTCTGGTATGTTGAACTTATTAGTACCTTTATGGTGCCTACTTTATTTTCTCCTGATTTTTAACTTACCATGCCTTGCACATTGGATTAGGTTTTGGTTTGGATTTAATTCTTATCCTGTGGGGAAGGAAAGTTGATAATACTGCTTATGCTTATTCTTGTAACGTACCACAATCTTTCTTGCAAATACCATTTCCGAGTCTAATTGCTCCAATATATTCATTAATCATATTTCACTCAATCACAGGATTTTAACCAGAGATTAATGACATATTATGTTTTTTAATACAATTATATTCATGAACCATGCTGCAGACTGTCTATTTATTGTTCATGATCAATGAAAAAATTTGTAGGTTAGCCCACCGCCTGCCATTTTTTGAGATATTCCCTTTTTTCCTCACAATAAGCGTTTATCTCGTTGAAACACTATCAGATGCTTGTATGGAATGGATTAATGAACTGGAATCACTCTGCCCTAAACTTAGTATCTTCAACCCGCAATTGCGAATATTTTAACCACTGTAGTAAACGTTTCAGATGAATCTCAACCAATTGAATCGTACCAGAAAATTGCTTACAAAGAGTTGTTTGATGAGAATGTCAGTTTGGAAAATATGAAGGAAGATGCCAGCGGGAAGTTCGGAAAAGTTTTGTTCAAGGAATATCGAGGTCAAAAAGTAGCAGTGAAAATTCAAAAAACTAAAGAAATGACAAGTTTGAAGAACGAGGTTAAAACTTTGAGGTAAATCGGGTAATTAATTATCGATTATTGTTTTTTTCTTTTGACCCGTTCTTTGATCACTATATATATAGATATGTTTTATCATCGAATTTGAGCAAAGTCATATCCCAGTGGTCATATATGGGATTCAGTGGGTGGATAGGGACTCGAACATGGGATTTTTAACATGTAATTAGCTTCAAAGTTATCATCACTGATATAAGTGATATTCTTCTTTATCATGTTTCTTTTAATCAACAATTAATTCACTGTTGTTTACATTTGTATAATGACATCAATTTTTATATTTAAATGAAGATTTTCCAATTTCAGAACAATTTCCCATGACAATATCATCAGCTTCAGGGGTTGGGGTGAGCATACTGATAATTTGGGAAATCATTTTGTATTTCTTGTTATGGAGCATTTGGACAAGGATTTACAAAAGTATGTGAATGAACAAACCTCTGATGATAACAAAGGTGAATTTCAATACTTGTAATATGTGG
Organism: Styela plicata; assembly: GCA_963675895.2. NCBI lineage: Eukaryota > Metazoa > Chordata > Ascidiacea > Stolidobranchia > Styelidae > Styela > Styela plicata. The sequence continues at coordinate 13,084,392 of OZ023152.1, forward strand.
GTCGAATCAAAAGTCTTCATGAAACAAACCCAATTTAAAAAAAATATTTAAGTAATTGCAAATTATTGGTTCGCTTCTCCTGTCTCATGCTTGGCAAAACCAATTTTTAGCAGAGAGACTGGTGAATTTATAGAACTTCCTAACCAAAATTGTACAAGTCACTTTTTTGCAATTTTTACTTTGGAAAATGTGTGTGGCATAGCAGTACATGTTGTTGGCAACTTAGATTTTACTTTTTTACTCGAGATTTACTTTTTTACTCGAGATTCAAAAGTTGCTCAGTTACTCCAAAATGTCAAAAATTTGACGGTTTCATTTTTTTCTTCAATGACATCACAAATACAGTTTTAGCAGAACTAACGATTTTCTCTTCTTTCCACGTATCACCCCATCTATGTGATCAATAATACTTTTCAAACTTGGTTTGCTTTCATATGAAAATATTTTCACCTCAGTATTCACGAATTGTTTTTGTTTCCGCCCAGGTTTATCATCTCGAATCACATGGGAAATATCCAAGCAAATTGCCCAAGCATTGAATTATCTTCATAACTTGGAAATTCCAATTGTTCACGCAGATTTGAAACCGGATAATATTTTAGTGAGTTTTATTGCATTCGTCAAGAATACAAAATAATTTACAGTGGATTATTCAAACTGAGCATGGATTTGGATAGATTTGTATAAAAATCAAAGACTTCCTGATACATCGTACCTACTGCGATATGTTCTTTTTGTCTGATGCACATCTGGAAAATGTCAGTTATTCTGCAACCCAAACCTCAAGTTTGTGCACAGACACTCAAAAAGGAGCATTTGAATCTTCTAGCCTCAAATATATCACAAAACGCTGCCCCTTTGTTAAATTTTCCTCTAATAGTACCTGTTTTCTTCGGGGGATCTGAGTAACAAGACTATCTGATATCTCGCCAGTTTAGTCGACTTCATGTACTATCTCTTTATTTCATATGAGTCCTGTCTTCCAATGTCAGAAACTGGGATGGGATTCGATATTCCAGAAATTTGTATCTTTGAATAACGAATTGTTTTGAATTGTCAACCCTATGTGGCTTGGTAACTTTTGTTATTAAATTTAATTTATCAAATTATTATTTTTGCTAAATTGTTGTATTTTTATTTTTTTCTTGCGTTACAGGTTGACACTAAACTTATTATTCCAAAGCCAAAATTGTGCGATTTCGGACTTTCCCGACATGAATATTTGGCACAACATGATGGAACTGGAGAAGAAAGAGGCAACTGGAAAGTATGTTTTTTAACTTTACGTTTTTGATATATTTCTATTTTCATACTCAACAAAATACAAATACAATTTCTGATTGTTGCTTGTCCAGTCGCTGAAATATTGCCAGTCTGATTGGAATGTTTTCATTTGTTTCTCAAATTCTGTTTTTTGTTATAGAAGTTTGCTCCAAACAAAACTGAAAGCAGCACCTCAGAGCCACTACAAGATAAAGTGCCAGCAACTGCACTCCAAGCGAAAAACATCTCATACAAAACTAAACCATCATGGTGAAATGCAGCAAGGAGTATCTGCCCTGGGCTATGATAAAGCCATCCACACTTCCTTTAGTTCCTTTCAGTCGCCTACTACTACGATCAGGAAATATGTTGGAAATTTCTAAAGCCTCTACCTTCAGCAAACTGTTTACAAACTTTACCTTTTCTTTTTCATCTAGGGACATAGGAGATATCGTCCAGTCAAGAAAGAATTTGATGCTGCAAAGAACATCACAGATTACCTCAAGATTGATGTCTTCGGATTTGGACTCATCGTTCTTTTCATGAGGACTGGCAGTGTGCCTTGTCCTGATGATGAAACTCATGATATGGAAAGTATGTTTCAATATAGGATAATTTTTCTTTGAGTGAAAATGGTTATGATATGGTTATCAGATCTCTGGTTCAAGTATCGATATGTTTTGCAAATTCGTGCAACCTGCTTGAAATAGCATGAACCGGCTCACACAAACCATATTTGTTTACAAATAACTGTTGTTTCTGAGCCTTGCTCAGAGTGTTCTAGTCAAATGAATGATGGTAAAACACACTTTCAAAATATAGTTTTTTTTCTCAACTTCAACTAGAGGAATTTGGTGAATCGTAACACTATAGGTACTTTTTTTCAATTTTTTGTTGGTTATTCAGCCTTGAGCTGATGAAAATATAAACTCAACGAACCCACCATTAGCAGTAGGGCACATTAGTTCCTCTTCTCACAAATCATTAATGCGAATGATATTGCTGTTGAAAATATAAGTAATGGTATCCATTATCCATGTTTGTCTGCGTTCCAGTATTGTATCATATTTCATTTCAGGTGTGGAGATAAGATCACCATTGAAGTTAAGAAGCAACAAAGAATATTATGTACGAGGAGTAAAAATTCCTGATCTGCCTGACACTGTACTGGGTGATCTTGTTTTGAAGTGCTGTGGGGTGAGATGGCAGAATTTAGTTTCTCATAGTGGATAGAAGACAAAACCATCCTGATTCAAGGACTATTTTTAAATAAAATGTTAGCCATTGTGAAATATAAATCTTATAAACAAAATGTCATTACACAAAGGTAATGAGATTATGGCTCTATCCTATTAATCTACCGTGGTTTATTTGAGTAGCGCCGTGTGAATTTCATTGCTTGGTAAACCTTATTTTTTCTGTTATTTTCTTAAGATATTGTAGTTTTTCAGTATTTAGCTTTCAACTGGACCATACTGATTCATTTTCACAAGTGATACCAATGTTGAGACATTTTTATAATCTATAATATCAGAGTGGAGCAAGACCCTCAAAATAAACTATAAATAATAATGTAATGAAAAAAAATGCATCATTCTGAGCAAATTGTGCAAGCATGGGTGTGTTCATTTCAAATGACCAAAATTAATGATCTACGTTTGTTCGGTAGAAAGCAAAACTATCCCGTTATGCTATCTTTTTTATAAAATTATTTTAAATGTCTGTCTAAGGTTGCGGAGGATCGGCCATTGTTCAAGGATATTGTCCCTGAATTTTTCGGGAAAGGAATGAAAAATCCTTTCAACTTGGCAGAAAAAGGAGAGTTTTTCGAATGTGGATTTCTAAAAGACACACAGATATTTGTTGCAGATTCCATTGTTGAGGACTCGACTGTAAGTCTGTTTATAATAAGCATGAAAAACTTGATCCAGCTCAATCGATCTCAATTTTGACAACCAAAACATATGCGTTTCATTTTGACATTTTTAACAGTCAATACTTGATAACATTGGTACAGGAATTAAGAAAAACCAATTGCGAGGGATAAAAATTCATCATTTGGACAAAAATTGTGCTGCATTGAGCGATCGTATAGTATGGCTAATAATATTGGCCGCTTTTGTAATCAAGAGATATATCAGTAGGAAAAAAATTTTGGTTGATATGTTGGTTTACTCTGTAGTGTGAATAACATGAGTTAGGATAACAGAATATATATTGTTTTTGTTCTGGTGTCTTGACACATCCAACTCCAAGTCATTTTCTTCTGGTGATCCAAAAGAGTTTGATGAAGTTCAAACAAAACTATCATCTTCCCATTACACAGAAATATAAATTTATTGTAAGCATTTTGGTTGTATTAAGGTCTATTGCACTTTAATTTTGTCTGAAAAAGTTCAGACAATGCTCTAACTAAAGCTCACAATCGGATATTTTATTGTATTAAGATCTATTTGCACCTTAGTCTTGTTTGGAGAAGTTAGACCATGATCCACCTAAAGCTTACAACTGGCTATTTGGTTGTATTAAGATCTGTTGCACCTAAGTCTTGTCTGAAGAAAATAGACCATGATCCACCTAAAGCTTACAATTGGCTGTTTGGTTGTATTAAGATATTTTGCACCTTAGTCTTATCTGGGAGGTTAGACAATGATATAACGAAAGTTTACAAAAGGCTTATTTTGACATGTTATGATTTGTGTGTTCCCATTGCAGACAGAGTCCTACAAACCATCAGCAGAACCACCTGGTTATAGAAGGTATGTTATTAGGAATAAACTGACATCTAATGTAAGGATGTTTCTGGTGAGATGAAAGACTTAGAAACCTAACAGACATGGTCGTTTTCAAATACAGTAGTTAGTTGGAAACTCTGCAGGTTTGGCCAAACCGGAAAAATTATATTTTATTAGATTATATCCTACAACTAACACTGTTTGTCTCCAATTGGATGTTGGCAAAGGACCGTGTTCAGGTACCCGGTTAGCTCAATCGGTAAAGTGTAGGGAATACGAGCTACGCAGCTCTGATCGTCATGATTCATGTTCTAATCCTGTGAGGGAAGATGATCATACGCGAGAGGTCTGGCTGGCCACCTCGCCGGTGCACTGTGGTTTACGTATGCGCTGCTCACGGCTTACTCCACTCACCACGAATGAGAAATACGACAATCCGAAAACCTTCACCCCGATTCGGAATTGGTATCTCCACAAGAGGTCGTGGTTCGCCATATGCACAGTCGGCTTTTCCTCTCCCGGGTGGTTGCATACTATATAAATATAAAATTTTTTTGTACTTTCCTGGCCTCCTTTTTTTTTTATTTTTAACCAACCATTTGTCGCCATTTCTACTGATCATGGAAGCGAAATAAACTTCCTAATGAACCAATAGTCGTTACACAGTCGTTGCATAATAGTTTTTTATCTCAGTCAGCATTTTTTTTTGTATTTTAACAGAGAAGACTTGATTTGTGCTGTTGAAGTTTTCCACAAACCATACAATGATAAACCGGAAGAAGAAGAACTGTATGATAAATATATGGAGGTTGGTATCATATAAAAATATACAATTTTCAATTTTAAGTAAGCAGGGTAAGGGTAACATGGACTTTTTATAGCCACTTTGAGCAAGGCCCTATACCACAAGCCACTTATACACTAGAGGTTGATTTTGTAGCTATATATAATTTTTTTGATTTACCCGACAGTACCCTAGGTATTACGCACTGGGTTACATGGTGGGGTTAGCGTTACGGAGTTGCCTGGACTGGATCCGAACATCCTCAACCTACAATGTCAATAGGAAACCACCAGACAATCACCACTGACCCAGCATCAACACTTTTTCTATGTTTTTGTGTTAGCGTACTTATATGCTTTGTATGCAAGAATGCAATTGCCAGACTAATTACAATTAGCGGGAGATATTTCAAGTCTTGCTTTACATTTACGCTAATTTTATTTCTGTAACGTTTCATCTGGCCAAAAAGTTTGTTTGATTGAGTAGAAGTTTCACATTTTCACATCGTCCGTTTAACTCCATCAGTTATAGTATTCAGTATGAGTAAGTCAAAAACTGATATTCTTCCCTGTATATAAGGTGCCGGTTTATATTCTATTGCAAATATGACTGATTATCCTCATTTTTGTTCTCATATAACACTGATGGACTGCACTAGGTCAGTGCAATACTTAAAAAATGAAATTCATACCTAATTTTTCTCACTGGGGCTTGTGGATTGGCTGAGCAGTATTCTCAGCTTTTTTTCATAAAAGAAAAAGAAATTCTATCCCATCCAATAGAACATGAATACAAATTTGTGATTTGAGAATGTATGCAAGATATGTGATGTCACAATATTTTTTTTTACTTTTGCAGAATTATACAAATTTCCGAAAGATGGCTGAGAATAAGAAGATTGATGATAATCCTGCGGTTGCTCTCAGTAAACTGATAACAGACAGATCTGGACATGATGAAGCGCAAAAGATTGAATTAGAGTATGTACGATATTATAGATTGGAAACCTAGGTACTGTTCTATACGAGTTTGCCTCATCCACAAACAGTCTGGTTCATCGGTAGCTCATGTTTGACAATACATAGAACTCACTCGCAAGCAAAAAACAGAACATGTTCATGCTTTATTTTTTGCCTGTGAGTGAGATTTTGTTTTGAGTGCGTAAGTACTACTTACTCACTGTACACACGACTGTCCAATTACTGACCATTCCTAAGCGGCCACTATCCATCAGTAACTTATACCTAACAAAACATGTTTGATCTTGTATGGATCGATCTGCTCCAGTGCATTTCATCAGTGATTCATTGTCGAAAAAAAAAAATTACTTTGTGTTTGATTTCTTTTACAATCTCCTTTATTTTTCTCTCTTCCAGGTACAAAGAGAAGACTTACTGTCACCACCGTGCAATGCGAGAGATCTGGCGTTCTTTTGAAACAAAAGAGAAAGTAACATTGTTGCCATGTTTGAGTGAAGTTAATTCCTTGTACAGCACGTCTTTCGGACTGCATGTCGCTATACTGACTAACGAAGGACCTGGCAAGACTAAAAAATTTGTTTTTACAAGAAGATCTAACAAGCCAGGTGTGGTTTTGATGTTTTCCTGATGAAAAGTTATTTCCATTAAAAGTTTATTTTATCTCCAGTTGGTTTAATTGATAAAAATATTAGGAGTACGCCTGCAACTCCATTATTATCCGGAGTTTGAATTCTATATGGATGATTGTGAACGTGACTCTGGTTGCACACCTCACCTCAGCGCAGTGGTTCACATAGCTGCAGATTATGTGTCATGTCCATGTACTACTCTCTCAATGAGAAACGATTGTTTGTATTGGAGGTCGTGATCATTAGAATGTGTTTTTGACTTTCTTCTCCCGCTGGTTAAAAATGAAATCCTGTCTCATTGGGATATTTTTTAATGAAATAGATATTGCAGTTGAAAATTTTATTTTGTCAAGCATAAGCTACTGACGGTTTCAGCTAACCGTATGATAACCCAGTATGTATGCAAAAAAAATATTGACCTGGCTATTTTGACATACTTTAGAATAGTCTATCCTAAGGCATGGAAGGCCACTTTAGACAAACTTTGATGCAAGATGATAAGATAGTCAAATAACGGTCAATGACGTATAAAAGTAAATTTAGCAAAACCACTTGTCCAGAACTGTTTTTTTTTCTGTATAATTCCTTGCTCGTTTTATCTGTACCCAGTAAGGATTCCTCTGCCCGAACAAATTCATCGAGTACGAGTCAAGTCGTACGAGTATGAGTATGTCAAAGCTCAACAGAGGCTCATATTTAATAAAAATATGTAATAATGTTGGTTTGCTCAGTGAATTCATTCTGATTAGTGATGGCAAAAAAGGTACCAAGGTAAAGAAAGTGCCAAAGTATTAGTCACTTTTTTCAGATTGTTTTATTGTTCATGTCAATACAGCATATGGTTTATTTTACAGTGTTTTAGCAGTGGATGATTGATTTTTGAATTTTTATTAAAAGAACTTTGCTCTGATCAGGTTTAACCATCACCCAAGGCAGATATCACTCACTGCACTTATTATAGGTGTTCAGTTATTTTGGATATCTGTTTCACGACTCTTACTTTTCTCAATGTATCATTATCTTGTGATTTTTTCACTCAGGTGTTGCAAGTCCTGGTTCCTACACTTGTGGTGCTGTTGAGAGTTGTTCTATAAAAGATTATCTGAATGAAGAAAAGAAAAATGAATTTATTCGTCTGAGACGGGCAGAAAGGGAGGAAAAAAGAAAGGATAAGGTGCGTACTATACAATAAGAAAGCTTATTCTCTGAAATGAACCACTGATATGAAGAAAACTTTCAATTTATTATTAAACAAAATAATGTTCATTCACTTATAAGACGAAGAGCTATAACGAAATGTTATGCCAGCAAACTGCACTATAAGTGAAAAACATCTCGGACAGAATTGAACTGCCACAATAGAGTGCTTCAGGGGTGATAAAGTTTTGATTAGTTTTTTGATATTTTATGATCAAAATTCGCTCTCTAAGCAAAGCCAAACACTAATGAAGCCAACTAATGGCCACTCAAATGGCGAATAGCCACTACAAGATAAAAGGCCAGCAACTACATTCTAAGTGGAAAGCTTCCCAAACATTAATAAACCACCATGGTAATGTGCAACGAATGGTATTTGTCCTGGACACGATTATACAATCATATACCATTTCTCTTTTTCCTTCTACTCACCTCTTACGACATGCAAGAAATATGTTTGTCAATTCTAAACCCATCCTCACAGGACTAAAATGGTAGTAATAATAGATGTAGGTGTCCATTGAGGTTCAATCATCAAAAACCTTCCGTATCTCTTCAAGGTATTCTAGGAAAGTAATTGTGCTTTTTTGACACGGGTGGTGAGCTGGCCTACTAAAAATCAAATCGGTCATATTTATCAAGAATATAGTGTTTTTTTTACATGCAAATGTTGTGACTGATATGAAATACTGATCTATGACGGCAATTGTGCGACACCATCTGTAGCTCAGGTTTAACAATATAATAGATGCTGCAAGCTGTAGCATTTTTATTTTCAAATTATTTCTGATGCTTGTCTGATTCAGATGATCCAAATACTCATTTCGGTTATTCTGTAAAATTAGAAAAAGAATTTAAGCTAAAGTTTAATCAAATAGGCAAAAAATTGCGACTTTTGCATATATATTTAAAATCTGAAGTGGTAGATGGCTTTACCATCGCCCAGGTCAGATACCACTCAGCAATTCACCATGACGGTTCAGTTCCATTTGGGATGCTTTCAGTTTAGAATGTAGTTGCTGGTATTACATCTTTCATTAGCTCTTTGCTATTTAGTAGTGGCCGTTGGTTGGTGTTCTTTGGGAGCTGCTTTCGGCCTCGCTTGGAGTGAATTTCAATAAAAAAAATTTCTGATTTAAAAATGAATGTTACTAATATTAACGTAGTAATGACACAGACCATGCTATGCACAATCCTTTTTCAGGTTTTCAGCAATGATGAAGAAAGGGAAGATGGTGAATTGCAGGAATTAGAAGAAAGGGAACGGGATGAAAGCATGGAATACGTTTCATTGATCGACACAGCAGCAAGAGGATTGGAAGAGGTGAGAGACAGAAAAATTGCTCACATCTAATTTTTTTTCTAGTCTGGATCACGCTGTGGCTCATGCTTGACAAAGTACCTTTCTTGATTGAGTGACTTAGATTGGGGTTTGGAGAAATTCACAAGGGGTTTTTGTTTAAATTGACTAAACAAGGTTAAAATAAGCATAAGAAGGAAGGCAACTGGCTATATGATGATGGACCTGTAGGTACAGATTAAGTTTAAGATCGCAATACACTTCTGCATTGCTTTTTCGTTAAGCACGAACATATGCAACGAAACAAGTTCTCCTCGTTGCGCTAGCGTCAAAAGCAAGCCTAGAAAAAGAGCGACCACCACAACGCGTGCAGCCTAACTTTTTTCATGTGTGTTGCATACAACGATGAAAAGGAAACAAAGTAGAGGTAATTGATTCTACCATGACCCAGGGCACCTGCCACTTAGCACACCCTGCTATACTTGTGTATGGAACAAGATAATAAATTTTCTTTGGATTATATCTATTGTCTTCAGGTGTTTTAGGAGATAAGATACTTCCTAAGTTTGTTAATCTATCTACTTTAAATTTGAATTTTTTTTAGGAGCTTGGTCTCCCACTTCAAGGAAGTGACAAGGATGCGATTACTTTGAATACAATTTATCTCAAGTTTGATAACCATGAATGGGGAATGTGTGGATTCGTCGACTTGACCAATGAGAAGGTGAGTGAGTCTTGACAAGAATTATTATAGCGAAATATTTTTTCATGATGGAATACTGGGGTTTGGTTCATTTGTGACTCATCAAATCAACTAAACTTGCAATATAGTAAGTTAATACATAGGATAAGTTTTCATTTTTATCGTGCATGAGAGGGTCGCCGAGAATACAGCTTAATCCATGATGCGAACCACGGCCTCTCCTGCAGATATGAGCTCCGGAAATGGGTGAAATATTTTCGCTCGTTTTCCTGTGCATGGACTTGCTTGGTGGAGTAAGCCTTAGCACTGCTTACATGAACCACTGCGTTCAGCAGACCACTCGCATAGTGATTCTAACCGCTCAACCAGTGATGTGCAAACGATGTTTCATTTTTGCCAAAACATGGTAAAAATGAAAAATCGTTTGCACATCACCGGTTGAGCAATTAGAATCACTATGAATATCCCTGATGGCAATCACTCGCATATAATCGTCATCCCCAACAGAATTTGAACTTGCGCCTTGACGCGCAGAGGTAAGACTCTCTGAGCGTATTCCCAATGGTTTATCGATTGACCTAAGCGGGCACCCTAAAGAGTTATTGCTCATTGTTGAATTGCACCGAATGGAATTGCGCATATAGTGTTTTGCACCCAGCACAAGGAACCCTGCATAATTGCACCCACTGTTATCACAACACATGTGCGACAAAATATATTCCCTGATTATGCCTTGGCTTATAATAAATTTTCTCCTTTCCACTTTTTTTTCTAGATTCGCGAGGAAAACAGGTTCAGTTTTGCAAAATTAAATGCAGCTTTCACGAGTGGACCTAAGGACAAATTCGAACACTGGCAAATTCATGGAGTTGATTTCGAGCTCCGTACTATGGTTGAATGGATAAGAGCTGAGCATGATAAACTCGCAAGCTCAGCTAAAATTGTTGTCGTCAAAGTTCTCCAAGCGTTCTTCGGTACGGCAGCTGTTACCAACGCTTTCGAAAGGAAGATGTGAATTTTACTAACTGAAATAATAAATTGGTTGTACCGTTAGTCTAGCATGACAAACTTCTTAAGAATGTAGTTTTAATTGTTTCATATGTAAATGTACTTTATATCCATGGATCGAAATTTAGCAGCAAAACTAACCAAAAAGATGGATTCGCTATTGCGACGGGTTCATTCCATAATTCTGAGACCACGAGATCGAAGTGCATCCGCAGCTGAAGTGTGTGGCCTTGGAAAAATGTGTGCATCGCATATAATCCTCAATTCTTTTTTATTGAAATTCGCTCAGAGTAATACCGCAGGAGGCGTCTCAAACTTGAAAATTCTCATTGAGCCACTAAGGTGCAAAGAGCTACTTAAATACAGGAATAGGAACTAAGGAACCCCCATCCCTGATAGATGTCTATTAACGCGAGTTTTAAAGCCTTGTAGATCAACGCGATCAGGAAAGCAGCAAGAAGGCAAGGAATTCCAAAGTTTAGATATTCTTGGGAAAAAGCTTCTTGCATAAAACTATTTGTGACATTGTGGAACCTCCACAGTGAATAGGTGCGAATTGGTAGCCGATCGTGTTCACCGATTAAAAATTTTGTTCGGAGGAATGAGAGCAGAAATCTCCCTTGAACAAATTGATGATGGTGCTATGCTAGAGCCTGTTTTCCCTATTTAAATGGTTTTCTTGGAGACTCTATTGGGGCGATGGCTTAATTCGAATATCTTTTCATTTAAGAGTCTAATATTCCAAACAATGTTTTAAACAAACGAAAACGCCTTTCGAGGAAAATATTAAACCAAGAAATTATTAAAAGCAGAAAATTCTCATATATATTTTCCGGAAGTAATTCCTTTTTGAATATGTTGATTTCGAATCGCTCGATAAATCGAATAATTTGTTAATTCTTCAATCACAACCTATGCAACAGTATGTTACAAGACACTTTACCTACTATCGAGTGTGTAAATGTCCTCCAATTAGGATGTTGTGCACCAGGCTCGTAATCAATGTTCAAGGCCATGTTCAAATAGGGTAATTGTATCCTGCTATGCTTTTGCTTTAATCATTCTTATGCAGTGTGTTGTGCTCAATCCAGTCAGTAATATTTTGTCAAGCATGGGCCACAGATGGACCGCGCCTCTTTGGCGCGATCCATCAGTGACACAAGCTTGACAAGACATTGGCATCGAATTTCTTCTTCTTGATTAGTTGGTATTATTATGTGATTGTTGCCACTCTCAATGGAAGTGATTGACTGACTGCCTGTTGTACATAACTTGATTGAATGCCTTTTTAATATGTAATCCTTCCGATCTTCATAATGATTATATACGATGTTTAGTAAACAGTATAATATGTGTGACTATAAATAAGCTTTTTATTTACTGATACGCAGATGTTGAAAGTCTCGTATCTCTCGGGCGCGACCCATCTCGACGACGCGATCCACGACGCGACTCATGGTTAACAGAATATGCGTGCGCATTTTTTATTCGTTCTAAGCAAAGCAAATTCAGAAGCTCCAAAACTCATCAAAACATAATATATGAAATCAGCTATCTGTTTCTTATATTGTTGATGACATGGCAGTTCGGTTCCGTTTCGGGATGTTTTTCGTTCAGAACAAGCAAACACTTCTTCAGTTGCTTCAAGATTTCCGGCGGTCCGTCGGCCGCCATTATTAGTGTTAGGATTTTGCTCTGCAAAAATTTATCCGAGTAAAAATCAGGAACAAATATTTAACATCATGATTGCATTTTTAAAAAGAAGGCTCTGTTTCCGGCTTTTTTTATAGCATGCTTTAACTAAATTGATAGAAGAAATTCAGAAGCTCGTTCGATAGCAGTTCTTCAATTATATTCTTTTGATCAATGCATATTCCATTTTAATAATACATTCTTCTGGACTAAAAGCTGTTCGTTTGTCGTTGCGGAATTCATTGATATGATCGCTCGAGAAATAACGTCACTGATGAATCTTTCGTTTTCTCCTCATTTCGGAATGTTTATGCAGATCAAAAAAAAACTTCCTGGATTATTTTCGACAAATTCAGATGGTTTCATGAGTATTTGTTTATTATATAGTCTGATCTGCGATTGCAACCTCATTTGATAAGTTAAATTGTACCCAGTGGAATAGCATTGTGGTAGCCTATTTCAGGTAATGGTTTACAGCTCTCGGTGGAATTGAACTCGGGTAATCAGTGCATTTACATGCAGTGGAATTTAACCCAAAGGAATTTTTCCAACCCAGCATTCAGAAAATTCTTATTTAAACATATTCGTTAGGTATGATGGAGCGAGACGGGGACCATCCGCGGTATATGCTTGACAAAATAAAATTTCTGATTAAACAGTATTTATGAGTTAAATTATTATACCGCGTATAAAAAAAATCATATTTTACGTTGGGTTTTAATACTGAACCGGCGTATTTTTGCTGATAATAGGCAATTTATTTTGCTATCTGGGCTTCTCAAATAGTAGCAAAATTGAATAAATGCATGCGCCAACGGCTCAATTGTATCAGAATTAATACGCCACAAACAAAGGACACTACAGTCTACACTGAAAGCTTTACAGTAAAAGTATATCATCTCAGATGCAACACGCTTTATTTTAATATTTGATTCCTACCGGCTCCCTATTTCTACTGCGATTTTACTGCAAAAATTTGCCTCGGTTATCAAAATGAAGAAATTTGTAAGTACGAATGCACTCTTTATGATATAAACAAACTGAAGGGGTGGTACAAAGAAACTACGACGACAGAAACAATTTTGAGTAAAATCGAGAATATTTTTGTTGTGTATTTGCCTTTTGAATATGAAAATCCAATCACTTTGGGAAAGCATTTGTTCTTATGATCTGTGCACTACCGATTTGAATAATTAAATTACCCAGCCTTACTGTGGGCATAACAGACATTCTTGCAGTAAATCTCTGGCTCATGATAACATTCCAGATTGTGTTTAATTCACTGGGTTAATATCACATGCACAGAAATTAATTGTGCGCAAATCGCATAGCCTACAACCCATGCGTGTGGGTTTCAACAACTGTGTCTCGCCCGTTAAACAAAATGCTAAAATGTGATTTGGTCGGATACGGTCTGGTGACGGATAACACCAACTAAGCGCAGCCCACTATGGCCCAGATTCAAAACCATGAAACTTGTGATAATGATTAACGTGAACTCGGTATTGCAAAGCGACCGCAGTTCAAGTGTCGGGCTGGGTTGGTCTTTTATCACGTACAGTTTTCGAAGCAGTGTCTTGTCAGTGTTTATAGAATTGGATTCTGAAGGTTGGTATGTCTTTTCAATTGCCTAATCTTTTAAACTTGGTGCCACAATTATTGGCCAATATAATTAAAACAAATTTTTGAAAACAATTTTACAATTGTATGGTAAAATTTAAAATGTTAAGCGCCATTGGATGAAAAGGAAAGGACAAGATACCGAAAGCTAGTGGATAACATTTCATAGAAAAGTTACCTGATATCACTAAAAAATTTTCATTTGTTAAAAATGGGCCACAGCTGGACCGCGTCTCGGTGGCGCGATCCACCAGTGACTAATACTTAACTAAAAGTATTGCCATAACTTTTTTTCTATATTTGGTGCCATAGAGCGTAGTTATAGTGCTAGGCTATCAATTTTTTAGCTTGGGAGGAACTATAATGTTGTAAGAGAAACGTTTTGAGTTGTTCTGCCTGAGGCAGGAATTAGTAACTTAAGTTTCGGTCAAATTTATTAACTGAACTTACGAGGACTCGAACCCAAAATCTTCAAATTTGTAGATCTTTATACCTAAGTGATGACGAATAAACCACCAAGATCACATGGCGATCTCAGTAATTTGCAAAAGTTGATATTAACATTTCTATAAACTAAATGTTAACGCTGAAAACTTTTCTATTTAATGTTAAAATAATTAGAGATTTGACGTTTGTCACCGGTACCTGGCCTTGATCAGGGTGATTCACTCTGATGAGTGACTGAAAAAATGTTGAAAAGATGAAACAATAAACAAAGATTTTTTTTATACAGGATTATTTCGGAAGAGGAGAGCTTTCAATATGCCAACTATGCTTTACCAACTGCTGTCGACTCTTCTGATTACAGTATGCCTTATTCAAAGTAAGACTTTTAAAAATACCCGCGCGTGAGGAGAGGGGCTGTCAGAAATTTCAGCATATAAGCATAATTTGTGCGTGTTTAACTAACTGATAGATCGCATAGCCGTTGTTTGCTTATGTAATTCCAATTTATCCAGTAACACTGTAATAAAAAATATGTTATGATTATACGATATCTCGCCTACGAGGTGCAACTATGACTATGATTTATGCTCGACAAAATAAACTTCAGACTGGGAGGCAAGGACAGAAGCAAAGTGGCTTCATTAGGCTCTCCTTTCGGACTTGATTACAGAAAACTTCTCTGAGCTAAAACATCCCAAACAGTACTGAACCACTATAAGTGAAGTACAGTAAGTGGTATCTGTGCTCAGTGACGTGAAAACCTTCCCACACTCTTAGTTTTATTTAACTCATATGGATTCGTTAATTTATTCTCTTTTTTCCCAGGATTCGGGGGAACGATGGCTCAGGTAAGGGAAACGCTAGAGGTAATGCTTACACTGTAGCAAAAACGCGTTGATATCAATGCTTTTTGACTGTAACTTCACTTTATATTGAAAATAAAAGCGTCCTTTTTTATCAAATCTGAATTAATGATAGATAGCAGCATATGGGTGCGATTTATTAACAATATACATAGCGGACATTAAGTTAATTCCCACAAAGGTCCGTGTCTAACGGTTGGTATGTATAAGTCCTCGGTCCACGATAGACCATGGTAAGTAATTCGAAAACACAAAAATAATATGGAAAAAACAACTCGTCTTATTTGATTTAAGATTCTTTATTTCATATTTTGTAAAAATATTTACCACTTCAATATGGTATTTCCTGCATTTTTTCTGCGAACACAATTTCGACACTTACAAATCAAATATTATGGATATTATATTTAGTCAAGCATGTTCCACATATAAATCAGAACAGGGCAACGCCTCCTATTGGTGACCCATACTCAACAAGACGTGTTTAGGCAAAAATCTTCAATTCTTTTTGTTCATTTTACAGAATACTGACAAACATTATTTACGACAACGTTTCCGTTCATTTGACAGGGTGACTATATTTATTATTTTATCTTATATCTTAGAGCAATCAAGTTACGAAACCAAAAAATTTCGAACAAAACATACAGTTTTACTACTGTTCAAAATAAAAGAAGGATTTAAAATTCGCGGCGGGGGCGCAAAACTTTGTTAGTGAAATTTTGAGTTTTTGAAAAGTCAACATGAACTATTTTAAATTAGAGAAAACGTTCTGGCGTTTTCCGTGATTTTCGATGCAGTTTTGGGATCCAAAGAGGATATTGGATTCGAATATTTTTGAATAAAACTTAGAAAACACTTTGGTTTTTAAGATTGTTGCTAATTTCCTTTGATCTTGTCAAATCAGAAATTCAGCATAGCATGAACCACATATGGACCGAGCTTGAGCGATACGTTCTACCAGTGACTAAAGGTTCCTACTAAGATTATTTTTGCAGTAATTTTTTACCATTTGATTGGTTATTAGTTGGTTCTTTTGACGTTTTTTCCGACCTGGCTTGAAGTTAATTTTCACAAAAAAAGAATGAAAATTTTTTTCTTGGAGGATGAATCCGGGTATATTGAACGAAGAGAATTGGAATACGTTTTGGGGAAAACCGGCGAATATGTTGCTGACGCAATAGTCAATATAATGAAAAAATCGGATACAAATGACGACGGAAAGCTTGATATCCAAGGTATTGCGTATTCCTACACTGTAACAAAAACGCGGTTAAACGCCGTTTTTTGACAGTAATTGCTTGTAGATATTTAGATAAACAAAATATCAAATCAGGCTATTGATTGCACGAACCGTATCAACTATGATTTTACATTTAGAATTTTTTTTCAAATACTCACACACCAAATGTCACATGAAACTCCTCGAAATTTATTTCATAAAGGAATTTAAATAGTTGCATTTTTAATAGTTCCAAATGCAAATATACATTCAAGTAATTATACTGCATAAATAATGTTCTGTCCAGACAAAACAGTGGTCAGACTCTGGTCGCGTTCGGTCGGTCGATATTCTATAGTGATTATGCTCTGATACTTAACCCGCCTTCAAATAAAAATTCATTCAACTAAAAATCAGAAGCAAATATCCAGCTTTGTTGTTGCATTTCGATAATAAGGTTCTGGGTTTTTAAATGAAAAAGATCCAGTAAATTCAGAAACGTGGATCTGAAGTTCTTCGATCATTAATTATATTTTATTAATCAATACAATACAATATCATCTCATTTATCAAATTTTTCTGAACTAAAAGCTGTTCGTTTGTTGTTGCAGAATTCATTGAGATGATGACTTGATGATCGCTTAAGAAAGAGCGTCACAGCGAATTCTTTTATTTTCTCTTCATTTCAAAACATTTATACAGACTCTACCATAGGAAAAAACTTTCAGGATTTCATTTTATTTGCCTGCGATTTTAGATGATTTCATGAATTCATTGGTTTCTCATCTATGTCTGATCTAACGTTGTTTCAATCTTCATTAATAAATTAAATTGTACCAATTGGAATTGCATACAGTGATATATTCAGGTAATGATTCACAGGCAATGGAATTATACTCAGTTTAGCGTAATTGCTGTCAGTGAGAAAAACCTAGGCATTGGACTCACATGCAGTGGAATTGCACTCAGAATAGTTAACCCTACTCCAACAGTCAGAAAACTCCTACTCAAACATGTTTTGTTAGGTATGGGACACTGATGGAGCGAGGTGTGGACCATCTGCGACATATACTTGAAAAAATTATAATTGACCGGAAATTTATCAGTTAAAATATTATCGCGCCTATAAAAAAATCATAATTTACGTTAAGATTCTAATATTGAAACGGCGTATTTTTGCTAACAAGAAGCAAATTTTTTCTTCCTTACGCTGCTTGTCAAAATTGAATTAGTACATGCCCTATGAACAGTGATTTCGTCGCGCTTTTGTTACGGTGTGGAAATACGAAATACCTTCCATCTCAAGCTTTCCGTCCCTATTTTATCTGATTTATTCTTTATATTTCTAGTTCTTCAGCAACATAATCGGCACCAAAGCGTATCCCAATTCTTTCCGTTAAATATACCCGGATTCATCCTCCTAGAATATTTTTTATTTATTTTTTATTTTTTGAAAATTGACTTCAGGTCGGAAGCAATGACAAAAAGAGTTACCTAACGACCACTCAAATGGCGAAAAGTTACTGCAAAATTAACCTTAGTAGGAACCTTTAGGCACTGGTTGAACATGTCGCTCAGGCTCGGTCTATATGTGGTTCATGCTATGCTGAATAAACTTTCTGATTTGACAAAACCAAAGGCAACAAGTAGCCATCTGATAAACCTAAATGCTTAGTAAGTTTTAATCAAAAAGATTCGAATCCAATACCCTCTTTGTATCCGAAAACTGCATTGAAACTGCAATTTACAGAAAAACGCTAAAACTTCCATAATTTAAAATATTTCATGTTGACTTTTTAGAAACTCAAAACCGGTCAAACTCAAAATTATTTCAATAACAAAGTTTCGCGCCTCCGCCGCGAATTTTGAATCCTCCTCTTCTTATAAACGTAGTAAAAGTTTATGTTTTGTTCAAAATATTTTAGATTCGTAACTGGGCATTGATCGCTCCAAAATATAGGATAAAATAATAAATACATCCACCTTGTCAAATGCACGGAAACTTTGATGTATATAATTTTTGTCAGTATTCTGTAAAATAGAAAAAAGGTTGAAAAATTTTGCCTAAGCACATCGGATTGAGGGTGAATATATTATCTATAATATTTGGTTTGTAAGTGTAAAAATCAGAAGAAAAAATGCATGGAACAACATTTTGAAGCGGTAAATATTTTTCAAAATATGAAATAGAGAATCTTAGATCAAATAAGATGAATTGTTTTTTCATTGGAAGGTTTTTTCTATATTATTTTTGTGTTTTCGAATTTCTTGTCATGGTCTATCGTGAACCGAGGACTTATAATTAACAACCGTTAAGCACTTTTGTTGCCTTAAGAACTCGTTTTCTATTTTATTCTTTTTCTCTTCAATCAGAAATTTGTTTTTGTCAAGGATATATTGATCGGAAAGAATTGGAATACGCTATTGTGATACCCGCGATAATGTTGCTGAAGAAAGTAGGCGATATAATGGAAAAATCGGATAAAAATAAGGACGGAAAGCTTGATATGAAGGGTATTTCGTATTTCCACACTGTAACAAAAACGCGGTAAAATCACTGTTATTTGACAGTAATTTTGCTTATTGATATTTAGATAAAACAAAAAATACTGAATTATGCTATTGATTGTACGAGCCGATCGAGGCGCTGTCATCAACAGCCCATAATGGGCAAAAATCGTATCAATAATTTGCTTAGAGTGAATTTCAATGAGAAAAATTGTATAAAGTAATATTCTAGGTTATGATTTACAGCCAGTTGTAATATACTCAGTATAACGTGATCGCTGTCGGAATTGTCCTCAGAATAGTTAATCTTATCCCAGCAGTCAGTAAATTCTTATTCAAATGTGCTTTGTTATGTATATGACAATATAAGAGAGCCAAATTGGTATCGAAATCGTATCAGAATTGATAGTGTTACAAACATATTGACACTACATTGCACGTTGAAAGTTCTACAGTCGATTCGATGAACGATTTATTCGAATCAATCGTGAATCGTTCATAGGAACAAAAACTTGTTGGAGGAAGTAGGATTTTCATTTTTAACGACGAAATATAATGGATTTTGACCAAGTTTGACCCAAATCGATTATATTCCGTCGTCAAAATATGAAATTTGTTGCTTTTAGTGTGGACTGTGTGGACTATAAACCATGAATTTCTTCATTTTCACGATGGCGACGAGTTATAATAGTAAAATGGCATATTTTATATTCACATAGAATTAGTAATTCGATTCGATAAAATATTCCAATCAGATTCGAACTCCAAATGATTCGGTTTTGCCAAGCCCTATTTGAAACCTTCCGCTTTCACTGTGAGCAATAGACAGTCGTATACAGACTCGTAATCCATCAGACTCATTCTCCTCCAAATAACATTTCAGATTGATTATGTTTACGGGGTTGATATCAAATGTACATAAATCGTGTGTAAATCATGTAGCCTACAACCCATGTTTGGGTTGTTTGAACAACTCTGTCTTGACCTAATAAACAAACGGAAGAAAATGCTATTTGATCGGATATGGTTTAGTGTAGAATAACATAAACTAAGATCGGCCTACTATGGCCCACATTTAAAATTATGAAACGTCTTAGTTGTTTGTAATTGAGTTTATAAAATGTGAACTCAGTATTAGTATGTGACCGAAGTTCAAGCTTTACCACAAGCTTTGCGCTGCGTTGCTCTTCTAATACATGCAGTTGTCAAACTAGTGGCTTGTCAGTGTTTTTATAATTACATTTTTAATATTTGTATATCTTTTCAATGCCCTAAACTTCTCAGCATAGTACCCCAATAATTGACCAATAAAACCAATGAAGGACTAGAGACCGGATTCTAAGTGAATAACAAACATTCCATACAAAAGTGAACGAATGCCCCAATAAAAGATTTTATATTTTAGGAATCGGCCATAGTTAAGGTCGCAATACACGTTTGCGTAGGTTACGATTTTTCTTGGTTTGTTCTATTTTACCCTTGCGTTTCACACAAGCGCAATGCTCTGCACGCATTTCCTTACGTTTTCAAGTGAAACAGAATGGCTTGCTATGAAAGCTACTGCAGAGTGCGTGTTTCTTTTTTTGCATTTGTGGTTTGTACGCATTTGAACACGATTAACGCAAAGCAATGCAGGCGTGTTTTACCGTTTTTATTTTATTGCTCGAAACGTAATGCATCGCATCGGTAAGACAACTTCACGCGCATTGTGGCCTTTAGACCTTTAGGCCTTTAGACCTCGCTATTTCGGCTCAGTCTATCCTCGATACATACTTAACAAAGGGTATTGGTTCGGCTCTCATAGTGCCAGGCTATCCTATTCGATGAACTAATATGCTGTAAGTGAAATGTTGAGCCTTACTGCAAATGCAACCCTTGCAACCCTAGTCGCGCCGTTGAAGCGGGGTACATCTGTGACTTATGCTTGTTTAAGTTGATTGATCCCATACTTTAGTCTTAATTCAGTCTCAAATATACCTATACTGGCAGTGAAATTCAATTCGAATCAATTAAAAGCACAAATTATTCGAATCGGATGTAACATGGTCATAGGAAGAATTATTTTGGTGTTTTAACGGCGAAAATACAATCAATATTAGTGATGGGCCGAAAATAAAATTTTCGCCGTTACCGATACAAGTACCGATACCACCATCGTAATTTATATTCCGATACCGATGCCGCCGATACCGAGTACTTTGTTAAATATGTTAAAGGCCTTTTTGTATCCACATACATATGCCCTTGTTATAGTTGAACTCACGTATGTGTGCGCCTACGTACGTTTGTACCCTAGTTTGTACTGAATTTTTGCTGCGTTCAAGCATACATGGGTCCAAAGATTGAGTGCAAATGTTTGTGGTTACACAACTAATGTGACATCTCATTGAGGCCTAGGCCACAATACACATGAAGTTGTCGATGCGTTGCATTACGTTCGAGCAATAAAATAAAAACGGCAATTCACGCCTGCATTGCTTTGCGTTAATCGTGTTCACATGCGTACGAAGCACAAACGCAAAAAAAGAAACAAGCACTCTGCGGTAGCTTTCATAGCAAGTTGTTCTGTTTCATTGGAAAACGTAAGGAGATGCATGCAGAGCATTGCGCTTGCTTAAACCAAACAAGGAAAAAACGCAACCTACGCAAACGTGTAGTGCGACCTTAACACATTTTACTGCATCAAAAAGATCCTATAGTGAGCGGATTGATGGGTTTTATTTAATAAAACCCAAAATGTAAATGAAATTGTTCACGCGAGACATGCCCCGTTTTAATTATTTTTCAGAGCAGTGGAATGCGAGGTCTTTCCATTTATTATCAGTAAATAAAGCGTAGTTGTACGCTCAGTTGTGAAGATGTTTCCGGTATCGGTTTTGGTATTGGCGGTATCGGTAATGAAAATTTCGCGATACCAGTACCGATACTCCAAAATTACCGATACTTGCCGATACCGATTCCGATACCGATACATCGGCCCATCTCTAATCAACAAATTTTTGTTTTCATCAGAATAATTTCTTACCCCATATTGTTTGTTTATGTCATTAGATGGGTAAATTTGTAGTTTTAAACTTATTTATTTCGATAATCCATAATCTCGGCAACTTGTAATGGTGGAACGAGAATTTCGTTATATTAATTCAGCACCAATCTGTTCCAATAACGTTGAATAATTGAATTGCCCGGCCTTACTGTGAGCATAACAGACAGTCTTGCAGTAGCGTCGGGGTTAATCTCTGGCTCATAATAACATTCCAGAGTGTGTGTAATTCACTAGGGTCAATATCACATGCACAGAAATTAATTGTGCACAAATCGCATAGCCTACAACCCGTGCGTCCCGGTTTGAACAACTCTGCCTTGCTATATAAACAGACTGGAGAAATGCGATTTGATCGGATATGTTCTGGTGGCAGATAACATCAAATAAGCGCGGCCTACTGTGGCCCAGATTCACAACCATGAAACTTCTGACACGTTTGTGACTGAGTTTATAAAACTCTGCATTGATTAGCGCTCGAGTTCAAGTGTCGCGCTGCGTTGGTCTTTTAATACATACAGATTTCGAAGCAGTGGTTTGTCAGTGTTTATAGAATTAGATTCTGAAGGTTGGTATAATGTTGGTGATAAAGTTTAAAATGTTAAATGTCATTAAAAGGAAATGGACTAGATAACGAAAGCTAAGTGAATAACCTTCCATGCAAAAGTTGCTCGATACCAAAATAAAAAATTTCATGTGTCAAAAGCCTCGGCGGCGCGATCCACCAGTGACACATACTTAACAAAAAGTATTGGAATAAGTTATTTTTTCATTTGGTGCCATAGAGCGCAGTTACAGTGCTAGGCTATTTGTTCAATTTTTTTTAGCTTGGGAGGAACTATAATGGTGTATGTGAAAAGTTTTGACTTGCATGTGCCTGAGGCAGATGCAAAGAATTAGTAGCTTAAGTGTTGGTCAATTTATTAACTGAACTTACGACGACTCGAACCCAAAATCTTCAAATTTGCAGATCTTATATACCTAAGTGATGACAAATAAACCATCAAGATCACATGGCAATCTCAGTTATTTGCAAAAATTGATATTAACATTTCTATAAACTAAATGTTAACGCTGAAAACTTTTCTATATAATGTTTAAATAATTAGAGATATAACGTTGAATCGGTTCAGCTGATTGATGGCATTGCCGGCATTGATGGCATTGATTGAAGTCAGTGGTGATCACTATCACGTTGCCATACCTCCTTCCCTTTACCAATAAAAAATAAGTTCATAACTTTCCAATATAACTAAACCTGTTCGCCTGGTACAGGGTCTTGATCAGGGTGATTCACTCTGATGAGTTACTGAAAAAATGCAAATAAGATGAAACAATGAACAAAGATTTTTTTATCAAGATTCTTCTGGAAGAGGAAAGCTCTCAATATGCCAATTATGCTTTACCAACTTCTGTCGACTCTTCTGATTGCAGTATGCCTTATTCAAATTAAGACTTCAAAAAATTGCCCGCGCGAAATAGAGCGCGTGAGGAGAGGGGCTGTCAGAAATTTCAACATATGAGCATAACTTGTGAGTGGGCAACTGATAGATCGCACAGCCGTTGTTTGCTTTTTTAATTCCATTTTATCCAGTAACACTGTAATAAAGAATAAGTTATGATTATACGATATCTCGCCTACGACGTGCGGTCCAACTATGACTTATGCTTGAAAAAATAAACTTCAGATTGGGAGGTAAGGACGGAAGCAACGTGGCTTCATTAGGCGATCCTTTCGGACTTGATTACAGAAAACTTCTCTTGGCTAAAACATCCCAAACAGTACTGAACCACTATAAGTGAAGTACAGTAAGTGGTATCTGCGCTCAGTGGCGTGAAAACCATCCACCACTCTTAGTTTTATTTAACTCATATGGATTTGTTAGTTTAAACTTTTTTTCCTAGGATTTGAAGGAACGACGGCTCAAGTACTGAGAATACAGAAGGTAATGCATATACTGTAGCAAAAACGCGGTTAAATCAATGCTTTTTGATTGTAACTCTACTCCATATTGAAATAAAATCGTCATATTTTTTATCAAATATGGAAAAATGATTAAGTCCTCGGTTCTCGATGGACCATAGTCAGTAACTCGGAAACACAAAATAATATAGAAAAAACCTTCCAAAGAAAAAACAACTCGTCTTATTTGATCTAAGATTCTTTATTTCATATTTTGTAAAAGTATTTACCACTTCAATATGGTAATTTTCTGCATTTCTTCTACGAACACGATTTTGACACTTACCAATCAAATATTATAGATATTATATTTAGTCAAGTATGCTCCACACATGGATCAGAACAGATCCTATTGGTGACCCATACTCAATATGACGTGTTTAGGAAAAATTTTTCAACTCTTTTTTTATTTTACAGAATACTAGCAGAGATGATTTAGAACAACATTTCCGTGAAATTGACAGGGTGGCTATATCTATTATTTCATCTTATATTTAAGAGCAATCAATGCCCAACATATTTTGAACAAAATATACACTTTTACTACGTTTTTAATACGAGAAGGATATAAAAATCACGGTGGAGGCGCAAAACTTTGTTAGTGAAATAATAATGAGTTTGACCGATTTTGAGCTTTTCAAAAAGTCAGCATGAACTCTTTAAAGTTCTATCGTTTTCTGTGATTTTCAATGCAGTTTTGGGGTGCAAAGGGTGTATTGGATTTGAATCTTTTTGAATAAAACATTTTGCTTTATCAGATTTTTGCTAATTTCCTTTGACCTCGTCAAATCAGGTTAGTCAGGTTAAAGGTTCCTTCTAAGATTGAATTTGTAGTAACTTTTTGCCATTTGAGTTGTCGTTAGTTGGCTCTTTTGTCGTTGCTTCCAACCCGGCTTGAAGTTACTTTCAATAAAAAAGAGTGGTTGAAAAAATATTTCTTGGAGGATGGATCAGCATATATTGAACGAAGAGAATTGGAATACGTCATGAGGATA
The DNA here is from genome assembly GCA_963675895.2 of Styela plicata. Classification (NCBI taxonomy): domain Eukaryota; kingdom Metazoa; phylum Chordata; class Ascidiacea; order Stolidobranchia; family Styelidae; genus Styela; species Styela plicata. The sequence continues at coordinate 13,109,344 of OZ023152.1, forward strand.
ACCGAAGATTATGTTGCTGAAGGAATAGACAATATAATGAAAAAATCGGATAAAAATATGGACGGAATGCTTGATATGAAAGGTATTGCGTATTTCTACACTGTAACAAAAACGCGGTTAAATTACCGTTCTCTGACAGTAATTTTCCTTGTTGATATTTAGATAAACAAAATATCAAATTAAACTATTGATTGTACGAACCGATCGAGGTGCTGTCATCAGCAGCCCATGATTGGCATAAATCGTATCAATAATGTCGTATCAATAACGATTTTACATTTAGAATTCCTCCGAAACAACAGCATCGTTTAGTTTAATTTTCTTCAAATACTCACACCCCAAATGTCACATGAAATTCCTCGATTTTTATTTCATAAAGGAATTGAAATAGTTGTATTTTTTAATAGTTCCAAATGCAAATATATATTCAAGTAATTATACTGCATAAATAATGTTCTATCCAGACAAAACAGTGGTCAGACTCTGGTCGCGTACGGTCGGTCGATATTCTATAGTGATTATGCTCTGATACTTAACCTGCCTTCAAATAAAAATTCATTCAACTAAAAATCAGAAGCAAATATCCAGCTTTGTTGTTGCATTTCAATAATAAGGTTCTAGGTTATAAATGAAAAAGATCCAACAAATACAGAAACGTGGATCTGAAGTTCTTCAATCTTTAATTATAATTTATTAATCAATACGATCTATAATATCTTATTTATCAAATTTATTTTTTCTGAACTAAAATCTGTTCGTTTGTTGTTGCAGAGTTCATTGACATGATGACTGGATGATCGCTTAAGAAAGAGCGTCATGGAGAATTCTTTTATTTTCTCTTTAGTTCAAAACATTTATACAAACTCTATCATAGGAAAAAAACTTTTTCTGGATTTATTTTATTTGTCTGCGATTTTAGATGATTTCATGAATTCATTGGTTTCTCATCTAAGTCTGATCTAACATTGTTTCAATCTTCATTAATAATTTAAATTGTACCAATTGGAATTGCATACAGTGGTATATTCAGGTAATGATTCACAGGCAATGGAATTACACTCAGTTTAGCGTAATTGCTGTCAGTGAGAAAACGTAGGCATTGGACTCACATGTAGTGGAATTGCACTCAGAATAGTTAATCCTACTCCAGCAGTCAGAAAACTCCTACTCAAACATGTTTTGTTAGGTATGGGACACTGATTACGACACTGATAGAATATTTTTTATTTATTCTTTTTTTGGAAATTGACTTTAAGTCATCAGGTCGGAAGCAATGACAAAAAGAGTTACCTAACGACCACTCAAATGTCGAAAAGTTACTGCAAGATTATTCTTAGTGGGAACCTTTAGTCACTGGTGGAATGTATTGCTCAGGTTCGGTCTATATGTGGTTCATTCTATGCTGATTAAACTTTCTGATTTGATAAGATCAAAGACAACAAGCAACAATCTGATAAACCTAAATGCTTACTAAGTTTTAATCAAAAAGATTCGAATCCAATACCCTCTTTGAATCCGAAAACTGCATTGAAACTGCAATTCACAGAAAAACGCTAAAGCTTTTTCCATAATTTAAAATATTTCATGTGGACTTTTTAGAAACTCAAAACCGGTCAAACTCAAAATTATTTCACTAACAAAACTTCGCGCCTCCGCCGCGAATTTTAAATTAAATCCGCCGCGAATTAAATTTTAAAAATAGAAAAAAAAGAAAATTTTATGGTCTATCGTGAACCGAGGACTTAAGAACCGTTAGGTATCTTCGTGGCATTTGCGACTTTATGTCCGCTATGTATTGTTCTCGCCCCCATATGTTGCGATCTATCATTAATTCAGATTTCGTGAGGATTTTTTTCGATATAGAGTAAAGTTATAGTCAAAGAGCGGTGGGCTCGTTTTTGGTACAGTGTATGGATTTTACCCCCAGCATTTCCACTTCTTGAGCCTTCGTTACTTCAAATCATGAGAAAAAAGAAAAATAAACTAACAAATCCATGTGAGCGAAATAAAACTACGCGTGGTGGATGATTTTTACATCGCCGAGGACAAATATCACTTACTTACTTCACTTACTTATAGCGGTTGAGTACTGTTTGGGATATTTTAGCTCAAATTCGCTGCAATCAAGCCCGAATTGAGCGCCTGAAGGCGCCACGTTCAAGACTGGCAAAAAGGATTTTTAATTCGATTCGGATTCGAATAACTTGTTAAAAATAAGCATACTGCGACAAGACAAATCCCCAAAATTATATATGAGAGTGTTGATATGTTGACAGCTTTCTTGTGATTTCGAAAGTAAATGAAAATTAAATATCTATATTTTTTATCTGTTGGGGAATCTGTCTGTGATTCGTGACTTTGTCTCGCAAAGAGGAAACCACGTTTCGGAGCAAAGGTGCATCGGAATATGTTTGCTTTTGTCAGAATGATACTGCAGCAAAAAGGCACTGAAAAGATGTAGCGCCAGCAACTGCACTCTAAGAGGAAAACATTGCCAACGCAACTGAACAGACATCCCGAAGTGTAATGAGTGGTATCTGCCCTGGTATGATAATATGATAATAATATGATAATATCATCTACCACTTCTTTGCTTATACAGAAATAAAATTATATATTTAACCTTTTTGGCCATCTATAGACTGTTTACGGAACGTTCATGGCATAGATCATGATTTCTTCTGCGAAACGAAATATAAAATTATTTCCAAATAAATAATTGTTTTTGAATGAGGACATTTCACACTCAATACCGTAAAATGCTTAACAAAAGTAAGAGAAACTTCCATTTTGATTCCCGAACTGTTATTTTTGATTTGAAGCTGGATTGGTTGACGGGATTTGTGACATTGTCCTTGTAATCTATGGTAACCAGTGGGCGGGCATGGTGCAATGCTCTTTATGTTAAATATACATCCCTAAGATTCGACACCTTCCAACGCTTCTGTTCGTATTTATTTACGCTAGTACTCGTGGTTTACTGTTATTTTTATAATCGATTTTTCGAGGAGCCTGATTTATGTTCGTGAGGCAAAGTAACACGAATCATAAAATGAAATGATAAACAAAATTTTGTTTTCATCACATTTTATACCGAAGAGGAAAGCTTCCATTGTGTCAATGCGACTTTCGGCTTTTGTCGACTTTTTTAATTGCAGTTTGCTCATTTAAAGTGAGATTTAAAAAAAATATGAAAATTTTACTCTGTAAAAGAGAGACTCAGCAATTTTTTATTCAGTATATACATCGCGCCATCGAGACACGGTTTATTTGTGGCTCATGCTTGACAAAATAAAATTTCTGATCAGAGAGAAATGGAATAAACTAGAAAACAAGTTCTTAAGAAAAAGTTCTCCAAAATAACGTGGACCTGATTTTTTTTTTATTGTCAGATGATGACTATAATGTTTTTGTTTTTTTTGGCATCAGGGATCTCGAGTATCGAAATAGAAGTTTCGCTTACTTTTGTTAAGAATTTAACGGCATTGAGTGTGAAATGTCTAAACCTCGTTTTAAAGTAGTCCCCATTGAAAAACAATTATATATAGAAATCATGATATAAGCCATCAACGTTCCATAAACAGTCCATAAGTGGCCAAAACGCTTAAATATATAGTTTTATTTCTGTATAAGCAAAGAAGTGGTAGATGGTATTATCATATCCCAGGGTAGAAACACTTCAGTATGTCTGTTTAGTTCTGTTGGCAATGATTTCCCCTTAGAGTGCAGTTGCTGACGTCGCATCTTGTAGTGGCTCTTCGACATCCAAATGCATCTTTGCTGCAGTATCATTCTGACAAAAACAAACATATTCCGATGCACCTTTGCTCCGAAACGTGGTTTCCTGTTTGCGAGACAAAGTCACGACGCACAGTTTCACCCAACAGATAATAAACAATGATATTTCATTTTTATTTACTTTCGAAATCAGAAGAAAGCTGTCAACATGTCAACCCTCTCATATATAATTCTGTGGACTTGTCTTGTTGCAGTATGCTTATTTTCAAGTAAGATTTCACAATGGAGACAGGTTGTAATAGTTAAAATGACATATTCTTTTATATTGATGTATTTCGTGATTCGATCCGATTCGAACAAGTTGTTCGAATTTCAAATGATTCGTTCTTGCCAAGCCCCAAACGTGGGGCTTTTACCCGCTCTATTCGGGCTTGATTACAGCGAACTTGGGCTAAAACATCCCAAACATTACTGAACCGCTATAGGTAAGTACAATAAGTGGTATCTATCTTCGGTGATGTAAAAACCATCCACCACTATTGGTTTTACTTCACTCATATAGATTTGTTAGTTTATTCTCTTTTTCTCAGGATTTGAAGGAACGAAGGCTCAAGAAATGGAAACGCTGGAGGTAAAATGCATACACTGTAGCAAAAACGCGCTCACCGCTTTTTGACTGTAACGTTACTCTATATTGAAATGAAATCGTCATCAAATCTGGATTAATAATAGATCGCAGCATATGAGTGCGATTTACTAACAAAACATAACGGACATAAAGTCGCAAATGCCACAAAGGTGCTTAACGGTTGTTAATTATAAGTCCTCGGTTCCCGATAGATCATAGTAAGTAATTCGAAAACACAAAAATAATACACAAAAACCTTCCAATAAAAAACAACTCGACTTATTTGATCTAGGATTATTCAATTCATTTTTATAAAAGTATTTACCACTTCATTATGGTATTTCCTGCATTTTTTCTTCTGATTTTTACACTTACAAACCAAATATTTCAGAAATTATATTTACCCTCAACAAGACGTGTTTAGGCAGAATTTTCAATTTTTTTTTTATTTTACAGAATACTGACAGAAATTACTTACATCAACAATTCAATGCATTTGACAGGGTGGCTATATTTATTATTTTATCTTATATTTTAGAGCAATCGAGTTACGAATCCAAAATATTTTGAACAAAACATACAGTTTTACTACTGTTCAAGAAAGGGAAGGATTTAAGAATCGCGGCGGAGGCGCGAAACTTTGTTATTGAAATGATATTGAGTTAATATCGAAATAATATTGACCGTTTTTGAGTTTTTAAATAGTCATCATGAATTATTTAAAATTATGCAGAAAGCTTTAGCGTTTTTCGGTAATTTGCAGTTTCAATGCATAGTTTTCGGCTTCGAATCTTTTTTAATAAAACTTAGTAAGCATTTAGCTTTATCAGATTGTTGCTTATTGCCTTTGATTTTGTCAAATCAGTCAGCATAGCATGAAACACATATAGACTGAACCTGAGCGATATGTTCCACCAGTGCCTAAAGGTTTCTATTAAGGTTAATTTTGCAGTAACTTTTTGCCATCTGAGTGGTCGTTAGTCGGCTCTTTTTGACGTTGCTTCCGACCTGGCTTGAAGTCAATTTTCATAAAAATAAATAAAAAAATATTCCTACAGGATGAATCAAGATATATTGATCGGGAAGAATTGGAATATGCTATGGTGATACCTGGCAATTATGTTGCTGAAGGAATAGACGATATAATGGAAAAATTCGATAAAAATAAGGACGGAAGGCTTGATATGGAAGGTATTTCGTATTTCCACACTGTAACAAAACGCTATATAATCAGTTCTTTGGCAGTAATTTTGCTTATTGATATTTAGATAAAACAAAAAATACTAAATTATGCTATTGATTGTACGAGCCGATCGAGGCGCTGTCATCAACAGTCCATAATTAGCATTGGTTCTATCAATAATGTGTTTTTCGAATTTTAAAAATTAATGCATAATTACCATAAGTTTAACAGGTTTATTGAAATAATAATTTTAATAGTTTGCATCTATCTTTATATATCTGACATGTCCATCCGCAATGATTTTATATTCAGAACTCCTCGGACGCAACAGAATTGCATGGTTTTAAATTTCCTGAAAATGCTCACGTGACACGGAAATGTGTCATGACACTCGTCGATATTGATTTTATAAAGGAAGTAAATTCGTTGTATTTGTAAAAATTTCCTAAACGATGTTCTGTCTATTATGAGGTAACATTGAAAACCCTAGAAAATGACGAACATATACCTTCTTTAATTGCACCAAGACTGGTCGCGGTCGGTCGGCCTATGTTATTTGGAGATTTTACTCTGCTATGTAGCCTACATTTTGGAAATAAGACGATGTTTCGGACTTGTCCATAGCAACTTTCAAATAAAAAAGACACGATAAATTCATAAACGCGGATGCGAAGGTTGTTCGATCTTCAATAATATTTCATTAATTAATACTATTTGATTTTAGCAATATTTTTCTAAACTAAAAGCTATCCGTTTGTTGTTGCAGAATTCATTGACATGACGGCGGGATGATCGCATGAGAAATAACGTCACGGAGGAATATACCATTTTCTATCCATTACAAAGATTTACATATACTCTATCACAAAAAGAACTTTCTGAATTTTGTTTCATTTGCCGGCAAATTTAGATTATTCCATGCATATTGGTTGGTTTCTCATTAAGTCTGATTTAACATTTCGTCAATCTTCTTCAATAAACTAAATTGTATCCAGTGTAAATCCTGTAGTTAGGAGCTTTAGAATAGTGCTAATATATTTCCTGCTTGTCGTAAGAGACCACTAAAAAGAAGCAAAGACGTGAAAGAAGATTTTACCATTGCCCAGGGCCGATACCACTCACTGCACTTTACCGTGACGATTCAATTCCGTTTGGGATGTTCTACGTTTAGAATGCAGTTGCTGGTGCTACATGGTTTAGTAGCTCTAAGCTATTATGTGGCCGTTGGCTGTTTCGTTTGGGAATTTCAATGAAAAAATTTGTATATAGAAGTATTTTAAATAATGATTTACGACGTATTCGAATCAATCGAGAATCGCTCATATGAACAAAAACTTTTTAAATGAACTAGGAATTTCATTCAAATTCAAATTTGAACAAAATCGATTTTAATTCGTCGTTAAATAAGAAAATTCGTTGGTTTTAGTGTGGATTGAAAATGCACTATAAGCTATGAATTTCTTCATTTTCACGATGAAGGCAAGTTATAATAGTAAAATGGCATATTTTATATTCACATACAATTAGTGATTCGATAAAAATATTCGAATTCTAAATCATTCGGTTTTTCTCAATCCTATTTGAAACCTTCCGCTTTCACTGTGAGCAATAGACAGTCGTGCAAACGGGTTTTTACAGGTTTTCGATAAAAATTCGAGATGAACTGGCAATGGAACTGAAACGGGTGAAAGGGGAGACATCCCCATCTTGACTTTTTGCAAGGGGAGATAGTCCCCCTTGAATTTCAGAATATTATATCAACATATCTTGAAAATTCACCTAACTTTTTACGTGCCTCCGACGCGCAATGACTACATTTTTTGCACAAAAGAATTTTCGTTCGTTTTCGAAGTGCTCAAATTACAATTTTGATTTTATAATGTACTCTTGAGATTCAAAACTTCAGCCGCCACTGAATTTTCCTGTCAGTTTCGGCTAGTTTGTTCTGTGCTGTGGCTTTAAAGAAGACGTTATGCCTTGCTGTCGTATTTGTTTCCCGTATAAGCTGATATCAAGACAAATATGTTATTGGATGAGATATATTAAAGACTGAAAAAATTAAATATGAAAATGATAAAATACCCACATGAGCTCAACAACACAAGATCAATTATTACTCATTTCATAAAAACATCTTTTATATCTGTGCTTCAATATCAATCAGAAGAGGGTGTCAACACGCCCTTGCCCCAATGCTCCGGTGATGTAACGCCGCCTTAACGGGACTTTCCACCCGTGACTAGGGCTGAGTAAATCGATTCGGTGATCCGACGCACAGATTATTCGAATCTGTCGTGAATCGTTTATAGGAACAAAAAACTGCTGAATAAAGTGAATTTGTTCATTTCAAAAATTGAAAATTTTCGCTATTGGGCGTGGAGTGTATTTCAAATATATTATTCCCAAGTATGTCCTTATTAATATTTGCAATTCATAACAATAAATTTCTCAATTCTCTAATGAGACAATAACAATGTTGGCAAAAATTGAATAATTGGTATTTTTAGGGAATTAGTGTTTCGTTCCAATTCGAAAATATTATTCAAATCAGATTTCGGTTCAGATTTCAGATTTCAATAATTCGGTTTTGCCCAGCCCTACCTGTGACACACAAACTCAGCACTGACTAACTTTCGCATCAAATAACTCCATCTGCAGTCTGCATTAGCAGATTTCTTTGCAATATTCCCCCATTAGAATGTATTTGCAGATACTGCGTTTTATAATATCCCTCTGTCCTATAAGTGAATGTTAGTTGACTCCTTTTAGGCGCTGCTTCCGGGTTTATTTAGGGTCGTTTCTTCTACGTAATAAATTCGAACAGAGATTTGAAAAAAACTTTTGTAGCAATTTGAGTGTTTCCAAGTCAGTTCCAAATCTATAAATAACATAATTTTTTGTTTTATTTTTCACCTTTTAGCCGAACATTTTGTGCTTTGAATACATTTAATGGTAAGAGTAAATGGTTATAGTAACACCCTGGACAGGATATCACTAAGGCTGGGCAAAACCGAATCATCTAGAATTCGAATTGTCTCCATCATGTAAATCAAGAAATTTATAGATACGAATTAATAATGTAAGCAGAAACAGACTTAAAGGCAATGTATTTTCATTCACACTCCATATTTGAGAGCAAAAGGTTTCATATTTTAACGATATAATACAATCGATTTTTGTCGTATTTGACCAAAATCGATTGTATTTCGTCGTTAAAAATGAAAATTCCTCTTCATTTTCACAAGTTTTTGTTCCTATGGTCGATTCACGATTGATTCGAAGCAATTGAGCTTAGTCCACTCTGGGTGTGGACACTGCATTAACATCTTCTCGTCATTTCTCTCCCATTAGTTGCCTCCAGCATTGGCTTAGCAATGGCGGTTGTGGTTTACTAGTTGGATTTCATATATTCATGTCATAACACAAATTTAAACGTCGACTGCTTTACTGAATATCAGCGAATTACCGTCGAAATCAATTGATTTTTTTGTCTCCATCCTTATCCAAGTCTCTCATTATCGACCCTACATCTTCAAACGATGTTATTCCACTGCATTCCACATTTGAATCGTGTCTTATTGGTATCGAGTGAAAGTTCTATGCTTCTATGCTGCTGGTTAGATATTTGCATTGGAATTATGAAATATAAAATTTGTGGTGCTTAGACTAATATTTCAATTTCAGCAGACGATTTTGGATAATATTCGCAAAATAATAATTTAGTAATAGTAATTTTAATTAGAAAAAGAAAAATAAAGATATTCACCAAGTCAGCTTCCCAAAATATTTTAAATAGTTCAGCTTTATCGAAGTGGTCTGTGAATGATTTGAATCATTTTTGATTTATGAGAAATAGTGAAGAGCATTAAGTTCATTTGTATCAGATCGGTACTTTGGCAGAGATGCACTAGAACTCATAGTAATTTTACTGAGTGATATTTCGTTTGATATAAAAGTTGCCGCTCGAAGCCAGACCAAAAGCCACGTCTAAAAGGAGCCAACTAAAGGTCACTTGAATGGCGAAGAGCTAGAGGCGCCAACGACTGCACTCTAAGCGAATAAAATTCTCTGCGGAACTGAACCAACACGGTAGAGTACAATGAGTGGCATCTGCCCAGGGTGATGATAATCTCATCTACCATTTTTTGTTCATATAGGAATAAAACTATATAATTGATCATTTCGGTCACTTATAGACTGTTTACGGAACGTGCCGCCCAAGTCGCACTCTATGTTCTTTCTTGACATAAATCTAATCAACAGTGGGGATTTTAACATAAAATTACTGCATATGAACGGAATGAATAAATTCATTGCGCATTTGTAACAGTGTAACTGGTAACAACTGAGCTAAAATTTGCTCGCAAAGATCACCAAATCAAGGTTGTCAATATTTGAATTTCAAACTATGTGATGATGTCTTTTGGTTGAACAGGACAAGCTATGCCATGTAGAGATGAACCAATAGGTCAATAAGTTTGTCAAGCATTTACTAGTCAGGCTCGGGTACAAAAAAGGGACTGCATATCCCCCACAAGTCTCTAACAACCAAAAAATATATTAAAATCATGAAGGAATGCAAAAGGAAATCTGGAGCAGGAATTTATGTTTTGTTTGAATTTTTGCCTGTCATTCATATTATGACGTCATGAATCCGAAGGTTAGAATCACCCCACGTGAAAAATTCCTAGATCCGCTACTGGCGCCAGCAATGAACTATACTTCCCTAAATAATCAAATTCTGACATGCTCTGCCGGATTAAAACAAAAGTAAGTTTTTCACATATAAAGTTTGTTACCTTCCTCCTGAACCAATTCTCGTTGTTTAAGGATCTGAATATATCAAACAAACACGTTCATGTACGATCTGACACGTGCCAATCATGCTACTGGCTAAAAATAAATATATCACGATATAGTGGTTAAAAAAAGTTTTATTAAGGGTATTTAAGATTTACTATTTAAATAGAATATTGTTTTTAAATAACAACGAAACGCTACGATTTTCCAGTGAGGTTGCCATATGTCATGATTTCACTGCAAAATGAATCAATATAAAATAATCAATGAATAATTAATTAATAATTAATGAATTTTAGAATATCTGGCTATTTGGATGGCGATCCCTGCTGCAAGGTTTAGACCTTAAGTTTTCGCAACGGCGAAATTTAAAAAAAAATTAAAACTAAAGTTCACCTTTTTTAAATTATAGAATTTCACTCTAAACAAGGCCGTACACAGCACCTGCACTCAAGGTGGAAAACATCCCAGAGAGGACTCATTATATATATTATAATAGAGACAAGGTGTGAAAGTAAAAATGGTATATTTATTATCATATTTATTTTTGCCGAAAGTCCCGATGGTAAATTACCTCCCATGAAAATTCCCGAAATTTTGCAACCCTAGGTGAGACATATATCAGCGGCAAATGGTTGAAAAATATATATTAGAATAGGATAGGATTTCACTTTGGTCCTACGAGAGAGGGAAGCCGAGAATACAGCTTAACCGTATGGAGAAACAGGACCTCTTGTATATATCTCGAACACAACTAGAGCTAATAGCATTCCCAGTACCTCCTCGAAAAAACGTGAAGATTATTGTTAGTGAAATAATTATCGTGTAAATGAGAATTATCGGGTGCTGTATCTGTTGGATACAGATTTTTGGCCACAGTTGCTACTGCAAACACGGTGATAGAGAGTTAAAGTGCCTGAATATATATAATTATATAAATAAATTACACATTGAATATTTAAAATATTTCCTCATCTCACTTACATTACTAGATGGGAAAATGAAATTAAACCTGTTCCCTGGAAACAGGACACTGCAAACAAAAAAACACGTGATAGATAAATAGTTTATTTTGATATCCGTAAAAGTCACTAGAGCGTATCCAAAAAAGAAACTTAAACACGCCGTGGGCCGTGGCTAAGATAAAATAATTCAATATGCTATTTGTCTCACAATATTCAAAATTTCCGTCGGTATAAAATCCCAATATTGTCCAAGTAACAGCTTTGTTTTCGAGAAAAAAAAAGTGAATGAATCGAGGTAATATTACTATCTAAGTAAGAGAGAATTTTAAGGTTTACAAAGTTATAAAGCATTTAAAAGGCCATTCTGTGACTTTTTTCAGTCGGCGAGGGAGGCATATGGAAATCTTTGCACGCTTTCGGCACAAATATTAGGCTGGTTTTATTACAATAAACTCACTTTTTTTGAGAAAGTGTTCACCTAACATGCTAACAAGGAACGAACAAACGGCCATTTAATGGCAACCTGCAAAATGTAGTACCAGCAACTGCACTAAAACTATTTAAGTTGGAATCACCCACGTGGGACTAAGCCGCTGAAGTTAAATATTTTCTGTTCGCAAGTTCAGAAAATCGCAATCTAAGTAATAATGTCTTCTTTTCTTGTGAAAGTCAGTAATGGCGGACCCAGGAAAGAACGATCCAGCGACGTCTGATACAACGAGAGAGAAAAAAAAGCAATAATCGACGAACTTCGCCGCTGACATTGTTCTATACAGCACAGAAGTGCAATTTCCATCAGAAATATTTCATTTTCTTAAGCTTGCGTCACAGATGGACCGCGTCACATCGACGCGATCCATCTGTGACCCATACTTAACACAGAACAAAGATTAACAAAATTTTTCGATTTGGATGGTGAAACCCATTACCACTTCTTTGCCTCAATTTACATACCTCTTACACTGTGACAAAGTTACTGTAAATTTACTGTTTATTTGCAGTTATTGTATATTTCAAATGTTTGAAATCGCTTTTTAATAAGAACTACGTCAATTATGGTGCACCACGGCGGTGCGTTCCATCAACAGCCCACATTTGGCCCAAAAAGAACGATTTTATAGTTTTATTTTAATATTATCAAGTAAAATTACTGTCAAAGAGCTGTGGTTTTACTGCAGTTTTATAATAGTGTTTTGGATACAGGAAATACGTAGAGATATTCCCCAAATCCTCATCTCGCACGGAGCTGTTTTTTGTGGTCAACCAAGCGCGATGGCCTAGTGGTTAACATGTTGTCATCGCTGCTTAAAGACAACGTGTTCGAGTGTCGGCAAGGCCGTCATGTTAATCGATGCCCACCACTCAACCCGGGGTATAATAACTTGTGTAGGCACGGCCGATTCAGATGCTTGTAACTTTTCAACAACAACGCAAACCCTGTTCAACTGTGTTTTCGACGACTAGTACAGGGAACAAGGCCTTGCTCAGTGTGATCCACTCCAATGAGAGTGAGAAGAAGGAAAAACAGGGTGGCGATAGGCTAAATGCCTCTCTGTCAATTCGATCACTTTAGTATTTAATTCATATGATCACTCTACATAGTTTCTTTTGCCATATTGATTTGCTCGACAATGCAAATCTTATATTTTCATCGATATCGACATTTTTCCCCTTCTGGATCATGTCGCTTGGATGCTTTCCATTTGTGGCTCTTGTTTAACAAAATAAAATTTCCTGATTATGATCTTCTCAGATAACATTTAAAAAGGTTTAATTTGGGGCAAAGTTAAATCAATGTCGTATCTTTTGCATACAAGATCCAGTTAAAAAAAATTAGGCCAAAGAATGTTTTGTTCACTGTGGGTCACAGATGGACACTGTAGCAAAACGCCCTAATATCGCTGTTTTTGTTCGGATAATTTACTCAGTGACATTGAAATAAAATTGCAAAATCGACTTATGTTATGGTCTGTTGATTGAACACGCCGCCCAAGGCGAAATCAACAAGCCATACTTGGCATAAAGTTCATCACCAATTCGATTACTGCAAATTAAGAGTAAATTTACTGTACTTTTGCAGCTTTATAAATAAACAGAATGGTTGTATTAAAATGTTAAATATATACAATTAAAATACAAACTTTATTTTATTAGCTATAGCCTGTCCGTGAACCTACCGGGGGACTTATACCCAACAACCGTTAGGCACGGACCTTTGTAGGGACTGTGTATCTGTTCTAAGTAACAGCTACCTGCAAAGTGAAACGGTGAAACGGTCAAGCAACGGTCCGGCCTTCCGGGCAATACGATCGCGCTTAACCGACTGAACCACCACACTAGCGACCTCGTCTGGTTTTCCTAATCTTCCCACCGGAGTTGCTTTTCGTATTTCATCCATTGACCCAGACATGAAAGATGTCAAAGGTGTATCCATAAGCCGGGCAAAACTTCTTTGGAACGAACTCTATGCTTGGGATATTCCAATGCGACGAATTTGGTCATTCCAGGTATAACAAATTTGGTGGAATTGTTGTGAGCAAATGCTGCTGCACCACAGATACCTCCTATGCTAGATAAATTTACAAATAAGCCGATTGTACCAGTTTCCTCAATGGCTTTCAACGAGGTCAATTCCATCGCAACAAGAAATATTCCTACATTATTCACCAAAATAGTGACATATCTGTCCAGTTTCTCCATCAGCTTCCACAAACAATTTTTTACTTGGTCAGCGCGTGTGACGTCACCTTCAATGACGCAATGCCATGGTTACTTTCGAGAAGATTTAAATATTTTCTGCAATCGTTCAACATTCCTACCTCAGTGACAGCGTCAATTTAGTATTTTAATATTATTTCGCAAATTTTAGCTAGACTAAACTACATAAACGAAGTCGTGATTGCTCAGGCCAAATCTGGCCCGTGAAGCACAGCGCGTAATGTCAGATTGGATTAAATCGTGTATTGTCCTAGCCTAGGCTTCCCAATCATTATAGGCTATTATATTATAGCCTATTCTATCATGTTATTGTGCTAATTTTAAATGAAAGATAAAAGTGAAGTTTACCGAAAAGGGCGTCGTAAGCTTGAGGAAAGTTGATTCCTAATGTAATAAATATATAAAAGAGCAGTAACTGGACCATGCATAGTATGGCAGATACGCTGTGGGGAATGTCTGTGACACTCAGCATGCACGTACGTTCGCTAGTACCTAATTAAGTGCTTGAACTTAATTGTTCAAACATGACATTGCTATTGGTATCGATTTTGCACAATGTGTGCTGTTTATGTCAATGAAGGGCCACGCGGAGGCGCGATATTTTCAGCCAGTTTACGGCGCCGATGTTCCGAGTCACGAAAAAGCACGATTAAGGATATGGCGACATACATGGCTAAGCGAGGGAAAAATAGGGAAAAATTAGGAAATTTGAATGAGGATGAGGCGAATTGGGTTGCTTTTATTCACATTGTAATATTCGTCAGATTTGCTAAAAAATCAATCACCCTTAGTACTGCACAATAAATGATTGTGCATTTTACGCCGGAAAACATTTCTCGATTGAGCCAATTTTAAATCATCGGGTTTGTTTGGGTGGCGTGTTTGCCTTTTTCCCTCTTTTAAACGAACACTTTTGACAAACATATCAAACGTTTCCTCGATCGTATGCGATTAAATAATATATATGCCCCGTTTGTTTGCTGTGCAGGACAGAGTTTAAACTCAGTAACACTGGTTGCAGGTTATGTGTTTTTTTTGTACATTTGGTATCAACCTATGCAAATATACCCAATCACAAATTATATTTGGAGAAGCATGAGTCATGGATGAATCTCGACTCAGCTGCACAGCACTGGATACATATTAGTTTATAACTGGGAACAAGGTCAGCATTAATAAGTAAAGAACTATCGAGTCTTCAAAGCATACAGCGCATTGAGTTGATGTAAAGATTTGTAGTGATGGGACTAATAATACTTATAAAACAGTTTTCGGCAGTAGTAGTTTGTTGGATTAATATAATATAATTCTCGTAGATTGAGAAACGCGACTTACCGGGACACTGAAGCAACATCATGAAACGTCTGGTATTTTTGTCACTTAGTCCATAATAGAGAAGAACGTAAGTACAGCGTTAGTAGGCAGTAAGCGTTCAAAGTTAGCAAACAAGCAATACCGTGGGCAAAACCGAATCATTTGAAGTTCGAATTTGATTCGAATAATTTTTTAGGAGCGGATTGAATCTAAATGGAAAATATCCTATTTTTGGTATAACACCTTTTCTCCATTGAGAAAATCAACAAATTTATAGTTTGTAGTGTATTTTCAATTCACACTCCAGGTCTAATAGCAACAATTCTCATATTTTAACGACAAAATATAATTGATTTTGGTTAAATTGACCAAAATCAACTGCATTTTATCTATAAAATGAGGATTCTATTTTATTCAGCACGTTTTTGTTCCTATGAACGATTCGTAATGGATTTGAATAAATTGTGCTTCGAATCAACGAATCGAATTGCCCAGCCCTAACCGATAATTGGTCAGCGTCATCTTAAAATATGTATCAAAATATTTAAAGCAATTAGAATCCCAGTTCATATTCATCCAGCGGCTGTCTGAACAACTAACTACTGGATGGCTAGTCTAGCCATTTAGTCGTTAGTTGTTCAGACACCATTGTCTGTCGAACACTATCGTTCGACAAGTAGTTCATTCAAGCAAATAACTGCACACCGTATTATTGCTGTTTGCGCTCACATGCTAGACATATTTACACGTAGTGAAACAACGTTTCATACCAGCGATGTCTCTCGAACGACTGCGTGATCGGGCTGTACTTGTAACCGGTGGAAGTGGTGCGTATGGACGCGCTATATGTGTGTTATTTGCCAGAGAAGGTGCAAGTGTTGCAGTTCATGGTAGGAATGTTGAACGATTGCAGAAAACTTTTAATCTTCTTGAAAGTAACCACGGAAACAAGCATTGCATCATCGAAGGTGACATAACATGTGCTGACCAAGTGAAAAAATTGTTTGTCGAAGCTGAGAAGAAACTGGGCAAAAAGGTCACTATTTTGGTGAATAATGCAGGAATATTAAAAAGCGATTTTCTAGACGACATAACCGAGGAAGCATTTGATGACATAATAAATGTAAACCTCAAAGGAGCGTTTCTTGTTGCGAAAGAATTTTTGACCTCGCTGAGAGATATTAAGGAAACTGGTACAATCGGCTGGTTGATAAATATATCCAGCATAGGAGGTATCCGTGGTGGACAAACTTTTGCTCACTACAATTCATCAAAATTTGGTATGATTGGAATGACTAAATCCGTCGCATTGGAATATTCCAAGCATAGAGTTCGTTGCAACGCAGTTTTGCCCGGCTGTATGGATACACCTATGACATCTTTCATGTCTGGGTCAATGGATGAAATACGAAAATTAACTCCGATGGGAAGATTAGGAAAACCAGACGAGGTCGCTAGTGTTTGTTTATTTCTGGCATCTGAAGAAAGTTCGTATGTTAACGGGGCTTGCGTGGAAGTTGGTGGTGGATTCGGAATTTAGTTATCTTGATGACAGTTACCCACACCATTAAATAAGTACGGTACAATATCAACAACAAGAACTTTTGTATTAATTTCGGGAAAGTATTATCGAACGCGCGATCCATCAGTGACTCACACTTAGCAAAAGATGCTTCGACCAAAATTTTGGAATGTTAATGTCTCAAAACCATTAAAATAGACATAGCCTACTTATAAAGCCTCAAGCAGGCGCCAGCTGCCCCGTCTGTTTTGTATGTGATGAATTCTATATTTATTTCTTTTGGCCTAGTCATTCAGTAACGAGCCTCTGGTCTAACAAACCTGTTCGGCTGCAGACTTTCGAAAATGCTATCAAACACTTCTTTTTTCTTTTAATTGCCTTCTTGCGACCCACAGCGATTACGTCAGGACTATTGCAGCATTGGTCTCATTAAGCAGATAAATCAAGCCAGTGTTGCAAATTTTGAAATGAACCCATCGAAGTCAAGCAGTCAAATCTGGATTCTCCAAAGACTGATGGACAAAGCTGACACGTGAAAAATCAGCATATATCACTGTCAGAAATTTTATAGTCAAACTTGTTCTGTTGAGTATGAATCGCTGATAGATTGCGCCGCCAAATATAATTTTCGAGTGAACTTGTAAAAGACACATTTTATTCAATAAATATGAATCATTAAATGTGAGTGGTCAACATTCAACAAGGGAAAAATATAGAATATTTGTAACCTCGAGTATGAATTAATTTTCAGTTTTCTATTAAACGCTCTGAGCGAAAGTATAACCATGGGTCGGCTTCGACAAAAGCGGCACTTTCAAGATATTAAAAGCTCCCTTTGTTTGCGAAAATTTTTTCTCGTTGGTAATTTCAACAGTGGTAAAATAAATAATTATTAGGGCTAAAAGTAGCCATTTTCGAATACCTAAGTTAAATTGAGAGGAAAATCCTGTTCTCCCAGCGTGAAGGATAAGCAAGAAATTGTTTAATGACCTTTAATAAAAGGATGTAAAATGGGAGCCTCTGAAATAGATTTCGATTGGTAGTTGTGATACTCAGCGTGCGTGACCTGACACATATAAATGATTACAATAGGTATCGTGTGGGGAGTGTGGTCGTAAGAATGACCAGGCGAAAACCAATTAATCGAAAACAGAATAATCAATTTGTACACCTGTCCTATCCTACCCAGCGTATACCTAAATATCACAACCCGTCTTTATACCTAACCTGTCTCACCCAATTCAACCTGCCCACCCAACCCACCTCTATATACCAGAAGCGTCCTACATCTCCATACCACCCCCATATATCAACCACATCATCCGTCCTAGTCTATCTATAATCAACCACACTGACTATATCTACCTAAAGCTAAATCGTTTGTCAGCAGCAACATATAGGGTGGATTGGGGATGAGGAGAGGCGAAGTTGGGGTGGAAAGGCAGATACCACGCACTGCACTTTACCATGGAGATTCAGTTCCGTTTGGGATGTTTTCTGTTTAGAGTACAGTTGCTGGTACTATATCGTTTAGTATCTCTTTGCTATTAAGTGCATGTTAGTTGGTTCCTTCTAGACATTGCTTTCGGCCTTGCTCAGAGCGAATTTCAATAAAAAAGGTAGGCGAGGTAGAGTGAGAGTAGAACTGTGAACCACTGGGATAGGTATGGGTAAAACTCATACCCATCCAAACATTTTATTTTGTCAAACATGCGCCACTAGGTGAACCACGTCTCATCGACACGTAATGCTTTGGCAAGATACTTTGGCAAAATTTTCCGATAGGGTGAGTATGTTGTCTAACATAGCATATACACTTAAGGTTTTGTCCGAAGATATTCAACTTTGATCTAAATTTTTTTTATTACACTTTACTTATACTTCAGTTTTTGGAAAATGAGAACATTTCACGCATAATGTTATCTTATTCAATTTTACGATGTGGATTAACTCGATCGCATGTTCATAATTGCATGGAAACTGGCACCGGAACTGAGGGAAGGTGGTACGTTTTGGAGAAGGGGGCAGTCTTTCTAAGTTGTTAGATATTACTTTAAAATCTCATAATAATAAGCCAAATTTTCGGTTCGAATTTGTTTTTTTTTATACGTTTTTGGTCTTTTTTGTCTCAAAATGGCGAGTTTTCGCAAAAAGGCCAATACTTTTTAATATCGACTTATTGAATGCCACCCCTCCCCACTCCAATTTGAGACCTTTGAACCAATCAATAGGAAGAATTGGTAGTTGGCCCCAACGTATTTACGATTCAATGAAAATTTCTGAAATTTGATATAAAGTTTGTTAATTGGTTAGTAGCGACACAAATAATCCGACCACCTACAAGGTAAGAAGATTGGTAGCCTTGAGCGGATATTTTATTTTGTCAAACATGAGCCACAGATAGACCGCACCGCAGAGCAGAGTGGTGCGCTTCGTTTGGCAGTGGCGCGATCCATCAGTGACTCATACTTGACAGAACATATTTTTACATACACTTACATAACTTTATCATTTCGGCTATTATTGATTTCACGTCAAAAGTTGAGGTTTTGTTCGATTTATTTTGTCGTCAGCATACCTTAATGTTCAATTTTACCGTCCAAGATTTTAAAATGTGAAAATCTCTGTAGGTTCGCGAAAATTTTTTCGCGTTAATACTTTTAACAAATAAAAATTGAGGCTAAGAGTGGCCGTTTTCAAAGGCCCTTTTTATGATAAAAATAGCATCTTCTGCTGTGATCGACAAAAATTGCACAGATTAATTTTCCAAAATTTTGCGCCTTTACTCTCAATTAACGATATTGAACATATTCTATGAAATTTATGTCGATTACAGCCTCAAAATGGGTCCTGGCAGCCTCAGCATTATTTATTATCCATCTGTGATGTGTAGCACAGTGCTGGAGGAGTAGGAATTCCCCGATATGTCCACGAACACGCCATTGTAAATAAATAAAAAATATTCATCGAATTACCGTATAGAATCATAGATTTTTTAATTATTTCACACAAGCATTGCCGCGAAATTCGTGAAAGATCCTTATTATAATCTTGCTGCAGGCTCTTCTGACTCGAGTTCCCGAGCCACGTCTCATCTGCATTTTGTCAAGGCAAGTTATTTAGCTAAATTGACTCGAGTCAAGTCATTGAAAAATGATCTCGAGCTCGACGCTAGTAAAGACAAGACACAATCGAGTTTCCTCAAGAACGGCCCTTCTTAGACCTCTCCCTCAACGCCCCGTGCCTAGCCCTGGCCACATAAACCTATCCTACATAAACCGAACCTGTAGCATCTAAACCCTCTCGCTGTTAGACTTGCACCCTATCCCATCACATGGGCGAGTATTTAGTTAACCTAGGATCCGAGGTTTATATACGACACGTTTGTGCCAGGGGAACTTTCAAACTTGTTCAACTCAATATTTTTTCCTTCTCTTTTTTCTCAAGGAAAAAATTTGTAAGAGAAAGAAGAGAGCGGACAAACGTTGAGCTGAATACCATTAAAAGTTACCTCGGCATAAACGAGTCATATATAAACTCCTAATCTGACCGGACGCCGGGTCTGCTGTCTCAGGCTTGTTTAGCTGTGTAGACCAGATGGGTTTCGTGTGCTAAAGTTCGGCACGGGAAGGCTACGGGGTCTTGTCTTCTGCTATCAAGGCTTAATGTGCGACTGTATGATTTTTCTAGCTGTCCCTATGGTAAGCAGGCGAAAGATAAACGTATTTTATTACACGCGCTCATATGCATTCAAAGACATTCAAGTTGGAACTATACAAACGCCTTCCACCTACATTCCAGTTTGTGGCTCTGGGTAAGTGCTCGATCCAACGTCTACATTATGACTTAAGTCTATTTGTTCTCTTTTCGTGTAGGATGCTAGGTTTAAAATTGTCAAGGCGTGAAAATAACATCAAAACATATAGGACAATAATTAAGACAAGATTATGACATTACGTCATCGCAGAATTTATACAAACAGCAAAATGTTAGCTGAAAACATATCTTTCTGATATAATTTGGTCGTAAAATACAGGAAAACAGAAGATCACGCCGAAGGCACGCGATAAACAAGCCCCCCCCCCCCCCCCCCCCCCCCACACACACACACCTTTGCTTCCGCCGCCAGTGACCGCAGTTTTACACACACCTATGACATCTTTCATATATAGCTTATCAGTAATGATTCGTGAAGTAACGCATATGAGAAGATTGGGAAACCCAGAGGAGGTCGCTAGTGCTTCTTTATTTCTGCCAGCTGAGGAAATTTCGTTAAAGGATTTGAAATTTAGTCGTTTCGTTGACAGTCATGTCATCCACACATTTTAAAAACCATAGTGAAAAAAAGAACTTGCGTATTATCGAAAAATTGAGAATTTTTACTTCATCCCAAACCCAATCGATTTATTTTGTCAAGTATGCGTCACAGGATGGATCGCGCATCGTCGACGCTTTGAAATAAATGTTCCGATGATCTGAATTTTGCCTTCACTTTGCTTATATTTTTGTGGGGTGAAAATATTTCACACACAGTTTTATCATATTCAATTTAAACTCGCGAATAAACTTAATCGCAGGTCTTTGTCTGTATGGGAACTGGCGCTTAGAAGAGGGTGCTTAGACGTTTTTAGAGAAGGAGACAGTCCCCCCACCACAATGTGTTGGGTAATATTTTAAAATTTAAGCATAATAGTCAAAAAGTTTCGAAGAAAAATTGTGTTTTCCATATGTTCCATAATTTCCGCAAGAGAGAGCCAAAAATTTCCAATATTACTTTTTGGATGGATGTCCCGCGAAGATTTGAGACCTTCGCAGCCCCTGAATGGCAACCAGAATGGAAAACTCGTACTTCACCCCAAAATATCTAGAATTGACAGGAACATTTTGAAATTTTATATAACTTGCTCAATTGGTTGGCGACACATTTTTCGTCTATGGGTATTGAAATATTATCAATTGATCAAGTCGATATACCTTGACTATACCAGGCGGAGAAAGAATATCAAGGAAATACCAAATTGGCCAAACTTTGGCACTTATACTTATACAATATTCAGTTTGTAAATTTTCTGACCTCTTTCACCCAACCCACCTCGCTATAGTTAACCTGTCCTAACGAGACAACATCCCAATCTGAACTGTCCCACCCAACCCACGGCTCGTCCTAATCCACACATCGCCCTTGTCTCTCCAACTCACACCCCAAAACCTAACCCGCCTCACCCACTACATTCCCTAATAACTAAACCGTTCCGTACTACCCAGACAACTTACCAATAACTGAAGTACACCCGAGCAAACCACGCCCATACACATACATTCCAATAGAGAGACCAAAAAACCCAAATCAACACCGTCTGCCACCCAAAACAAATCGGCGACAACTGGCCTAAGTCTCGTCAGATCCGGAGTTTAAATACGACACGATTTCGCCAAGGGAACTTTCCAAATTGTCCAGCTGAGCATTTGTTATTTCTCTTTTTTCTCTTGCATAAAATTAGTATGAGAAAGAAAAAAGAGAACAAACGTTGAGTTGAACACCTTTAAAAGTTACCTTGGCATAAATCCGTCGTATATAATCGCCGGATCGGGCTGTCCCCCAGGTTGCTTGTTTCAATTTTTAGCGCTGTGTTTGCAATGCTTTTGGAGTGGGAGAGCGGTTTGCGAAGGGGAGATAGCGGCGGGTGGGGTGGTGCTAGGGCTACGTGGTCGGAATGACAAGGTTGCAGGGGCCACTTTTGTATGGATATGCGGAATAGGTCGGCTGGAAGGCAAGGGAGATGTCCTGGGGATTGGGAGGGCAGGCAGGAGGAATGGGTTAGGCTTAAAAAAGCGCGGTAGATGGATTTGGGTTAGGGTCAGGAAGGCGGAGGTGGCGGATTAGGCATGGACATGCGGGGGATAGGTGAGCTGGCAGCAGGAAGTCGGGGCGGATGTGTTTGGCCTACGTAGGGAGGTAGTTGGGTTGGGGACAGGAAAGGGAGTGCGACGAAGATGGCTCAGAGATGGGAGAGCGAGGTTGAGGGGGGAAGTGAGTCGGGAATACGTCGAGAATACGAATGCGAGCTGGAGGAAGGTGGCTTGAAGATAGGGAGGCAATGTGGTTTGGGAATAGAAAGGCGGGGTGGATAGAGTTGAGCTGGGAATAGGGCGATGCACTGGAACGAGTACGGACATAGGGTCGGGCATTTCGTGAAATCGAATCCAGAATACCGAAGCCTATAATTCCGATTTATAATTGCCTAAACAACATTATTCGGCATTTAATCTAGCATCAAAAGCTTAGAGCGTGGTACTGTGAACCGTGAGTCATGTAAACTGGTGACCTAGGAAACGTATGTAACTCCATGTTTCGACTGAATTCTGGATTTAAACAATATTTAAAAAATCTATTTGAAAAAATGATGAAAGTTCCTTAGAAATTTGATGTCATCAAATATGGTAACCCTGACATACCTCCAGAAACCCTTATTAGACAAGCATGAGACGGAGGTTGATCGCATCTCCCAGTGACTTAGCAAAACGTGTTCGAGTTGAGATCGGGTTTGTTCGTCTGAAGCGACGAATACTCAAGAAGTTTGGGGTTCACCGGAGATTTGAAAATATTTAAATTAGTTAGTTAATTGACCCACGCACAAAAAAGCTAGTTTTGACAATTGCTTTTTGACTGGGATAAATATAGATGTCACTCTCAGATCGATTCGCATGCCTAATTCTGGGTGAGTTGGATAAAAAATTTTGACTAAACAATCTGTTGTGTGTTCACATATATTTCAAAATTTTCCGACGAAATATTAAAATAACTCACATTTATTCAATCGTCTTATTTGTCCTTATGGAACGAGATCTGAGAAGACTCGAAGTATATTCGATTCGACAGTTGATTCGAAAAAGTAACAATCCTATTTGTGAGGCACCAGTCTGTGACATTCGAATCGAGTTTGGCTTTGATGATGGAAAAGTACTGAGCACATGCCTGTATTCGTTGCAGAGGCTGTGATTTTTTTTTTTTTGCGGAATTCACTCTAAGCAAGGTCGAGACATTGAACCAGCGTAACGCTGACTAATGACGACTTATATGGCAATGAGCTACATTAAATTTGACATAGCGGTTGTGTAGTAAAGCAACTTTATTGCAAGTGTTGCCAAGCCAAACAAAGTAGAATAACTATAATGGAGTGTAGTAAATGCAGCAAAATCACCGAATGGTATCTAAATGAGAGTTTGGCAGAACAATCTACGCCACTAACTTGTTTCCTTTTATTTGTTCTACACCTAAAGTTGCAAAGTTTCCGGAAATTTTGGAAATTTACCCAGGAAATTCACAGGAATTTTCAAGAACCTGGGAGTATTGGGTATTTTCCTTTCGCCATTTTTTAGATTTCAATCACCCTAAAAGATATTTTAAATCATTTTTATTTGTTACCCCCTTATATAATTAAATTTAGACAGCAATGGTAGGTTTCAAACTATCAATAGTTAATCAACCGTGAACAAGTCCCCGATAACTTTATCATAAGTAGGACTGGAGAATTTGATTCTGTGATTCGAAGCATAAATTTGTCGAATTAATCATTCGTAGCAAGAAAACTTGCTAAATGTAGTGAAATTACAATGGCAAAATGCAATTAACTTTGGTAAAATTTGAACAAAATCGATTGCATCCTGCCGTTCAAAAATGGAACTTTTTCCTTTTTGACATGGAGTGTGAATTGAAAATACATTCCCTTCGTGTTAATATTAGTAATTCATAACTATACATTTTTGGAATTTCATAATAGAGAAAATTTGTAATAGTAAAGATATTTGTTATTTATACAGAATTTAATCACAAGTTCACAGGCAAATGAAAAAATCTACCCAAGTTGATATCAGTGAAGCAAGCGATAAAGTCGTCATCCGCTCATCGGAGTAGATGCAAAACAAAAATGCTTGAACCTAAAACATCCATGTAAATTTTTTTCAGTTTTTTCGTCCTAATTCCTAACTTTGTGCTACATTTAGCAGGGATTACTGCATTTTCATTGTCGGAACCACTATACACGAAACAAAATATTACGAGGTCATGATGTACACTTGTTTTATAGTATTAAATGCCAGGCTACAGCGGTAATACAGAAAACGAATCCCTATTGATCTTTATCAACATAAAATTTATCGAAAATTCCTGAAGATTCCCAAAGTTCCCGAAAATTACCGCTAATTCCCGTTTTTTGCCAAAATTGTCGACAGTAAATTACCTCCCATTAAAATTTCCGAAATTTTGCAACCAATCTACACCTACATTCAATACCTGCAAGGCAGGCTTACAAATAGGACTGAGCAAAACCGAATCCTTAAGAAATTCGAATCTGGTTCGAATAAATGTTTCGAATCGGTTGGAATCACTATCTTTACATAAATAGCAAATATTCTTCTTTGCCCATCACAATTTAACCACTGTTATCAAAATCAAGAAATTTATAGCTACGAATACACAACTCTTTGTACAAACAAACTATTAGAGGTAATGCGGTTTCATTCCACATAACCTTTCAGAACATGCATAAATTTTATCATGAAAATATGATTATTCCACCTTATATGACAAATTTTTGTTTCTGTGGTCGATTCCAATAATTTGTGCTTCGAATCACATAATCGCATTGCTCAGCTCTACTTACACACTGTGTTTCATTGTTTAGAATAAGATAGGTTAAAGCCGGGTCGTTATAAATTTTTTTATGAAATCCACTCTAAGTAAGGTTGTGAGCAATAAACTATCAAGCAACCACTGGTGTAAAAATATCTACAGAAACTGAAAAACCCACAGTGGTACCCTAAGCGGAAAATATTCCACACAGAACCGAACCGCCAAATCAGAAGGCAGTGGGAAATATCTCCCCTGGACGATGGTAAAACCATTAACAGCTTCGTTTCAGTCGCTTCTCGCGACACGCATGAAATACAAGGGCATGTTACCATGTATAGTCCGAAATTGAGCGAAGTCTGTTAGCTAGACTATTTAATACCGTGAATTTGCTGTTCAGACTGGTTTGCTCTCAGCAATGAGCATTGCTCCTCATAGCGGTCCGATTCCACGTCATTGCTTTGAAATAAGGAAACAAAAAGATGGCCGAGTGATGTCGGCATTTCTGCTGAAATCGATATGCGCACGTTCATGCGCAAAAATGAATGAATGCTCACGCATTGCGCAAGCACATTCACAGCAAATCACATTTTTTCGCCATTTTGGTAATTACGCCCATAGATTATTCATTATTTTCAAGGGCAAAATTATAATAAAATAAATGCCTATGGTATGCAGAGCAGAATGGTGGTATAAATTTATTCTTATTTTATTCAGGAACTTTTGATATACTTCATTCCAAGCGTATTTACGAATTGAGAAAACATCACGTATACCAAAAGTATGGCGAATGTTTTCGTCGCCATTTTCTTGGCTGCAGAATCCGATCGTCCCATCTGTTCTATTCAGTGCTGCGATTTTTGTCACAAATCAGAAACACTTTTTTAGGTATGAGTCACTGATGGATTGCGCCGGCAGGCGCGACCCGTCTGTGGCTCACGCTTGACGAAATAGAATTTTTGTTCGGTGTGATTGTCTTTAGTCAAATTTAATGCGTTGGTGGACGATAAAACCAGAGCCCACTTCCAAAAGAAAACTTACATAGAAATACAGTCGAACATGTTCTGTTATATATGATTTACTGATAGATCATGTCGCCAAGCCACGGCACGTCCGTGAACTATGTTCGGTAAAATGCAATCCGGGGAAAGGAGACGTACAACTACAGAAGTGTATGCTTTTCGGCACAGTTTTAGAACCCCACCCACATTTTCCTGGCGCGGAGAGGGCGTGGAAAACTTTTTTTGCTTTTGCGGGTAAAAGGTAACATGAATATCTCCAATGCTTAAAGGTTAGAATACACCCCCCGACCCACCCCTCAATTTCATTTAAAGTATCTTAAATTGAAAACAGAATATAAAAAGGGTACTCCGCAACATAGCTGAAATATTACGTCGTCTACGTATTGTAAGTTGAACAATAAGAACTTCAAATGACAAAAGCTATTACAAAAAGATTGTTTTCCCGACTTGAAATGCCTGTTTTTATGCATATATGTTAAAAAAAATTGCGCCTACAGCGCATGAAGTTCTTTGTGTGTGTGTGTGTGTGTGCCGCCGTTATAATGACGAAGCCAATCTATAGCCGCGGGTTAATTGCGCTTCACAATTCGCCATTTTGCCTGAATCGACCACTTCGCGCAAAGCGAATGCGTAAACTCAGATGTTGTTTTTCGACCTTTAGGCATCGATTCATCAGATAATTTTGATGGTAACATGTTTTGTTGAGCTTGGGTCACTGATGGATCGCGCCTCCAAGGCGCGGTCCATCTGTGGCACGTGCTTTAAAAAGTGAAATTTTCCGCATTGCCATGGTGTTTGGGGTAATATACAAGCATGCATACGTTTTAAAATCTAATGCTGTGAACTGACCAAATTATTTTGATTTTTATTACTTTGCCATATTTTATAAAGCGATTTTTGAATTCAAATACACTTAATCTACATAAAAAGTCGTTTCTGTGGCAATCGCGATGTTGGTTCAAAAAGGGTAAAATAGGCATAAAAAACCGACAATTAGATTAATTTTGGGAGGGCCAAAAATTTGCTCATTATAATTTTTACATCATATATAGATACAGACACAAGACGCACAAAAAATTGGCTTTAAAAATAAAAAAAATATTGATTTTTTTGAAAGCAATAACTAAATTTGAATATTTTTACAATTATTCCTCTACTTTCAATGAATAGCATCCCCACTTTTGGTTCCCTTGTTCCAAAGACTATGCCTTGGACAATCTTAATACTAAGAAGTGAGACATAAGCTGACAAGGCTCGCATGATATTGGAGAATAAAATATACGTATATAATATACCCAGTGGCTGAAACTCGCTGTTTAAGACTTACCTTTTTATTGACATTCACTTAAGCAAGGTCGGAAGCAGCTCCTAAAAGGAACAAACCAACAGACACTCAATCGCAAAGAGTTACCAAAAGATGTAGTAGTAGCAACTACACTCTAAACGGAAAACATCCCAGACGGAACTGAATCGTCATGGCAAAGTGCAGTGAGTGGTATCTGCCCTGGACGACGGTAAAACCATCTACCACTTTTTTGCTTCTCTTTGGCCGCCTCCCGCGACACGCGGAAAATACGTTGGGACTGTTCTAAAGCCCGTATTTACAGTTTAATATTTTATTCATACCATGGTCATTAAATTTTATTTAGTAGAGCTTGGCAAGACTCGATTCCAAAACCTCTACTACCCACAAGCCAACCCGTGCGGGACAAATGGAAGCAACATGAAGTGGTCAAATATTGAATTTTACCAAAGCGGTGAAGTTCTATTTGATATATCCCGCTTATAGAGAACTGTTGCTATTCGCTAAAAATGAATTTCAACTTTTCGGTTTTCGAACGTAACTTTGTTCAGGTACCCGTTAATTCTTACCCAAACATCGGGAAATACCCATGCAAATTAGATAATTTCGTTATTGATATTCCGTTTGAAGTGCAGTCAACAACTGCACTTCAAGCGGAAACATTCCATACAGAGCTGTAAAGCTATAGTAGTGCATAACCTACCAAAGGAGGTAATAACCCCGTGTCGAGTGATAGGCATTGCTTCACAAACACAATTACCGGGGCTCGAACCTGAAACCTTCAACCTAAGATTGTCACTAGGCCACCGATCCTACACTTGTTTTGAATTCGAGTAAAAAATGTATGACAAATGCATCTTTAGTACATATCATTCTGGCAGAATTTAAAACTAGACAAGAGGTTCAAGAGTCTTTTAAACACAAACACATATTTATTTTCTGTAAAGTTTCATCTGACCAGGGTCAGACTTCCTCAGACAAGCAAACGGATTGACTCTAACAGAAGCATAAAAGAAGGATAATTAGTTCGTCCCACACAAATCCGACAAAGTTAATTAAAAACTTTGGGAAAATTTGAGCATAAGAACTGACAAGGGTAGATTGCAGGTAACTAATCGATCGTTTTGCCGAGACATCAGTGAATCATTCCTCGTTCCAAATCACACGATGGCATTGATTGGTCCGTTGTTCTCCATTTTGAGGCAAACCCACCAGAAATATGTTTTATTCAAGCATAAGCTGGAGACGGACCACGCCTCGGCGGCGCGATCCATCAGTGACTCACACTTGATAAAAAATGTTGATAAAAATCTTAGTCACTTGCAAGTATACAGTTCACGCTAGCGCCACTGCATCATTAAATGTCTTGCAACTGGTAATATTGGACAATCACCAGTTGTGGCAGCCCTATCTAAAAAAAGGTCGACATATAGGAGTAGCCTAGGGAATGCTGGAAAAGCTGAAATTTGGAAATGAAATCATGCGATCACAACGAATATGAAACATAACGGTACAGATATTTTGATATTGAACTATATTTTACACTTATTATTTTACTACAACGGCAAGGTGTTAGCACAAAATTTCTTGCAAACGCTCAAATTGTCTAATACGGCTTTTTTCCGAGTTAAAAATTCACCTGCTTTGCATCCCAATTTAGACTCAGGCCGTGCAGAAAATATCTTAAGTGCGCCGAAGTCACGCAAAACAAAATTATCGAAATTATACTGCTGAATGGACTTCAAAAATTCAAGCAAATTTTATGCTTGCTTAAGAAATCAACGTTTTTTTCAGGATTTCGGGACAAGGTCTCTTCCGCTTTACGGTTATGACTA
The DNA here is from genome assembly GCA_963675895.2 of Styela plicata. NCBI lineage: Eukaryota > Metazoa > Chordata > Ascidiacea > Stolidobranchia > Styelidae > Styela > Styela plicata. Next base: position 13,139,001 of record OZ023152.1, read on the forward strand.
GGGGCGTAGCATAAGAATTCAAGTAATTTTGTTCAAATTCAGTCTCGAAAATTTCATGTTTTGAATGTGATTGAAGATGGAACTGAAAAAGAAAACTAAATTTAAGTAACAAAATATGAAATCATTCGAGAAATTTGAAATAATAACTTAAAAAAAATCGAATTGCAAAAACTTACATGAAAATAGTGTTTAAATTCAAAATTTGGTTTTAAAAAGTCCTTCCATAACTTGACGCGGCCGCGAATTTCATTCCTTCATTATGGCTTTATTGGCAAAGATAGCAGAGAACTAACTTCAAACGCAAAATGGTGTATAATAACAACATTACTTAATCAGATACTGTCAACATAATCCCATCACAGCCCAGAAGTTTGTGTAATTTCAATCTTTGTCTTACACGACTCATGGATGGATCGTGTCCTCAAGGCGCGGCCCATCCATGGTTAATGTAAGACAAAACGATCCTTTATAATCGCATTTGTGTTACTTTATACCATAAACAAAACAAGCAATATTGCGATAAGTCAGAATAAATTGAGTTTCATATTTGAGTAATAAGATTCGAAGATCAAATAAATAAAACTCGTTCAAGTTGTCGCGTAAACAGTGCACTCAATTTAACATTCTATGAATCAAGTTCGGCCAATCATTGATTATGTCGGGCTCATATTTAATATGCTAGTCAATTGTACTATTCCCCCTCGAATAACATAATATGGCGTTGCGACCATTTGAAAAAGACTAACATGTAAGTTCTCTTGCTCTTATCGTGGTCTGCATTAATTTGCAATATTTTTACATTTCCCGTCTAAATTGTCGTGTAAAATGTGAGTAGGATGCCCTGTAGGTGCAAGTTTCAGATATGCTTTATTTACCATCGCCCAGGGCAGATACAACTCACTTCAGTATAGTGGTTCATCCCTTTCCGGGATGTTTTCCACTTAGAGTGCAACTGCTCGTACCTCATTTTGGACTACTTCTTTGCTGCTAAGTGGCCTTTGGCTGTTTTTTTCTTTAAGCACTGCTTCCGGCCTTGTTTAGAGTAAATTTCAATAAATAAATTGCATTTGAAATACCACTGCATTACCGATTAGGCTCTTCCCCGAATCACGTAAATGTTGTGCGGAAATAACGATAAATTTAATCTAAAACAAAAAATTGTTGCAACGAAATTTTTTAAATAAGCCTTGTTTGCCCACTAAATATAACATTTATTGTATTTTTGCGTCATCGGCGAGACTCTTGGTGAAATATTCTCGCCCACCTACCGCATTGTATTAGCGATAAATATAACCTCATAATTAGTTATATGTCGAGCAAAAAAGAGGAGGAAGGTTTTTCAAAACAACGACTATTTTAGTCTAGGCAATTTTTAAAATGAGATTTTTTCTATTTGTTTGCTGATTGAAAAGAAATATTACACAGTTTTTTTTTTTGTAACGGGAACGTTTTGATCGGAAGTTTTCACTCATTTCCCTAATCCCCAATTTAAACAACAGTTTACACTACGATCATATTAAACATTAACAAACGGTCACCATACTATAATTTCTTGATAACAATTGAGAAGACATATCTTTCGTATTATGAAATCGTTCCAAAACATAATTATGCATTATATTGTTTATGTATTTACATGACTTGAAAGCATAAAGGTAATGAGAAGAACATTTTTAAATTTTGTTGCATTTAAATTTATATTTATGTTAGACGGGAAGCATCAAAGTTAATTTCGTTATCGGAAATGAGGAAAACTCATAAGAAAATAGGTAATAGCCATTGCTACGGGATATTTTCTACTGAAATTTACTCCAAGCAAGGCGGAAGCGGCAACTAAAAGGAGCTAACTTATATGACAACTGTATCCGAACTTTTATTTTGCCAGGCATGGGTCACAGATGGACCGCGTCTCTTCAGTGACCCATACCTAACAAAACATGCAAAATTAGGTAAGAGCTGCTACATAATGTTATACCAACAAAATGATGCAGACTGAACAAGGCAAATAATTGACTCGTCGTCTAGCTCTTTCTACGTGCTTGCTCAGAAGCCGAATTACGGTTTCAAATTTCAAATACGTGTAACTTTTACAGCAAAACGTGATCCGGCCATTTTTAATTATATTAACGACATTATACAGATGTTTACTAAGTATACTGCACTTTATTATAATGATTCATCGCTCTATGGGATATTCCACTTAGAGTGCAGTTCCTGGTACCGTTAGCTCTGTGCCACCTAAGTTGCGGTTAGTTGGTTCCTTTTATGCGCTGCTCTCGGGCTTACTTTGAGCGAATTACAATGAAAAAGAATATGCATATGTTATGGCCTCAAGCAGTTTCTAATGTGAATCTAATGGCCAACAATTGAAGAACTATGTACTACTAAATGGATTTGGGAAAGAAGCAGCAGCATCCTAAGCTGAAACATTCTCCAGGAAGAAGGAACCAAACTTCTAAAGTAACTGATCAGTGAATGACATTAGCTTTGGTGAGAATGGGGACTCTTTACGATCATTTTGAAGTTGGATTACAGCTAACCGAAAAAATATATCGTTAAAAGTATTTGTGTCGTTTTTTCGAAGAGCACGAAAAATTGTACCACAAAGTCATTGACTGAAATAACAAATGTGGTTATCAAATAAATGGGCCATACGATAAAACAAAACGGTGAAAGGAATGAAGCTCTAAAGCTTATTTGTCAGAAAATGGAATATTGAAAGTCAGTCAAAGGTAGCGCATTCATACTTGATTTTGATGTAAAAATATACTTGGGAATACATATTAGGATAGATTTTTCTAGGCAAGTTTTTGAAGCATGAATTACTAACCCATCCAGAAAATATTTGCCGAGAAAATGAAATTCGTATTTTGTTAAGTTTTCAGGCGCGGTCAAACTGTGGCTCATACTTGACAAAATAAAATTTCTGATTGCAATATTTCAAAATGATAAAAAATGTTAATAAAGCAAAAATTTTCTGTCGAAGATGATACAGATGATGGCCCACACTCAACATACAGTTATACAAGAATACCATCTTCTTACTCCAGAGAAATATAAGTTTATTGTTAGCTGCCTTTAGATCATAATCTGACTTTTTCAGACAAGATTAAAGTACAATAGAACTTAAATAACAGCGATATTACATGCTACGTTTACTCCGATTTTTTTCACTATTAGTACACGATGTAAAATCGTAAACCCATATTTTTACATATTGTGCACTTGGTTGGTACGCTTTGAACTACTTCTAACATATTAATAGTTGTTTAAACGGCCATTTTTTTTCCCGTATCGTAAGTAATGTATGCTCTGTTCAATGTAGTAGGTCAGTACAGTCTACTCTAGTAGATAGCAATCCCATGGCGAGCAAACCTTTCATTTATCGAGCGCTGTCAATATTTGAGGAGCGTGCTGAATTGAAGGGCTTAACCCTTTTTATGCTCAACTGTAAGCAATTTTATTCAAAACCTGAATTTGAAATTAAGTGTAAACGCCATGCTTTTGTCTGTCATATATAGGTTGTTTATAAATGCAACTGATCAATTTTTTAACAGTTGGATGCAATTTTGAAAGTACTGTTTGCGGAGTGACGCAATCGGGTTAAAATACTTATGCTCAACAGACCGTGACTGTCAATGAATGGAGCCGTGGATCACGAATGCCGCAACACCGCTGAGGGTGGTTCGTTCGTTTTCGCTTGGAAATGAATGTAGTTTTAAAACATTCACGTCGTTTCACAAAACAACGTTCTTCTTTCTGAAACGTTTTTAAGAACGTCTCGTGCAAGCTATTCACCGCGCGAAATGATCATTAAATTCGTTTCGATTTTAAAAATATTTTTTTTTATTTAAAGCATTGATTTATGCCATTGCCATTTTTACCGTTTCATAATCCGGAAATGCAAGTCAAGTGATTGTGTATATGAACATGTTGGTCCATAGTGTCCTAATGAAAACGTTTTTTTTTTTTCGATTCAGATTGTATTCTATCGAAACGGGAATATATTTTGGAAAGAAAATTTGCCGAGAGGACCATCAGTATTGACTCAATTCAAAACTAGACACGTAGTAGTATGTTTTTAATACAACCTTGCCCAATAACATTGGTTTGACCTTAATCGAATTGCTAGATATTATTGATATCTTGAAAATTTCTTTTGATTTTTTCAATCATTATGACCAGATAAGATGTGGCTGCTCAAATATGATAAAAAAAAAATAGTATTTTATATGGAATTTTTGAAACATAATTACGTGAACGAAAATGAATTTCGAATTATTTTTAATTTTTTTATTATAAAAGAGTTCGCTCTGGGCAAAGCCGAAAGCAATCCCTAAAAGGAACAAACTAACGGTCACACAAATGTCAGAGGTAAAACTGAATTCTGACAATCTGCACAACGGTAAAAAAAAACTTCGAAATTGATTTTTCATTTTTTTAATAATCTGTTGAATATTTTTTTGAAAACTTTGGCCAGATATCACTTTTCTTCACTGGTAGAATTTCGCGAACGAACGAACCTTATAATTTCTGATATGACAACGTGAACGGCGCACTCCCGTTTTTAACTGTTACAACGTGAGGGTGGGAAAGTTCAGAGAATATAGTTAAATAAACATAATTTTAAATTCAATTTATTTTGTAGAATAACGCAATGAAAGAATTATGAGTACATTTGATTGATTTTACTGCAGGATCATAATTTTACGTCAGATTTATCGTCGTAAAGTTTATCATGATTTACAGCAAAATTAGTCAAATTTTACAATAACACAAAAATGAACCTACTTCAATAAGAGTTAGCTATGCTTTCTGGGTAATGACATCAATATATGCGGGCCCATTGTACTAAGTTTTATTTTAACTTAATTTTCGTTTCAATGGCCCTATTTTCAATTTAGAAAGTTAAATTTGGAGATTATTTATTTTGTCATTCTGTGTGCCCTCAATTCAAATCTACTATTTAACGATATGAATGTCTATTCCAATGCACAAATATGAACATTTACGTATGTGCTTGAGACAGTTTTAGACTAAAAAATTAAATACAACTAGGAGCGTTTTTGATGAATTTGTTATATACATTTAACTTGATTTCACAATTTTCACACTAGCTGAGATGTTCATCTTCAAATATTTCAGTTGAAAAAATGCGTATGTCAGGTGAATGCATGCGTTTATTCATTCGTATAAAAAGTATATTCGATGAAGCGTCATCGTTTTTTGAATACAAGTTTCTATAACAAAAGGCAAAAGACTGCCTTTACATGACTCGGTCTTGTCTCATTACGCTCTCAAAAATTTTATTTAGCGTGAGTCACTGATGGATCGCGCCCTGATCCGGATTGGTTAAGCAATGCGTTATCTCCGGTCAGAAAAAGTTTGTCTAAACATATTTTGTTAAGTATGAATTACTGATGGATCACGCCCTTACGGCTTAGTCCATCTGTGGGTAATAATTTACAAAATAAAATTTCTGATGCGGTCCTCCATGTACTAATAGTATTTTCGCTAAACCCACGATACTAAATGCACCAAAACAAAGCAAATATTATTAATCAATGTTTTATTTCGTTGTTCACCGAATAAAATAAAAACGGTAAGTATCATCAATATTAAGGATCAGCGTAGCATATAATCAACGGACAGTACAATGTATGTATACTTATATCGCATCGAAGTACACCATTTCAATAGGACCAGTGTTTCAAAGGACTTCTTCGAATCAATGATCGCCATGAATGCATTGAAATTGAAACAGGCAAGCAGAAAATCTATACAGAAAATTTTATTATTCCTTTAAAATACAGTGATTGACAGTGGGCACCCACACGATCATATTCGATCGATTGATACATTTACAAAAAAAAAATTTGCTAGTCACATCCATTTTTTCATTTGGACCATTTTTGCACGTATTAGTAACATTACAAGTAACAAATATATCGTGGTACGGCATGGCTCATTTTGTGTGTGATTCACTGTTGAATTCTGTTTAATCCGTGAGGATTTTGATACATTTGGATCGCTTATCGATAGATAACTCATAAAATCCTTGCATTTACTGAAGATTTCAATTACAGTAATTGGTGGTCATGCCGTACTAATCATTATGGTAAACTGTAGATATAAAAAATAGCATAAAAAGGTCACGAGATAGATAAAAATGTTTAACATCCGGTATGTTAGATGAGTTGAATTTCGAATTGAAAGTTCGAATGTGCCATATAAAGTTACCGTCTAACGACTAAAAAATACCTTTGAGTCCATGAAAAGAGATTTTATTTTACCGAGCATTAGTCAGTAACAGACGCCATGCAGTGAAATAGACGATTGCAGAATGATTTCAAAAACCAGAATTACCCAAATCCTAACGTCAGCGTCCTTCATTATTTATTTATAATTAAGACAAAATGTAAAAATTCCGAAGAACAAATTTTTTTTTTCTGTAATATAATAAAAGTGTAAAAAGTGACACAAATTAGAAAATATATTCTTTTTTGAAATTGTTCACCCTTGAAAATTCAAATATTATCCCTTGAAAATCATTTCGGAAATTGTTTCGACATTGTCTTTATACGACGGGACTAGAATTATGTTGTTTGTGAATGTAAAATTTTCGGACATAGAACAATAGCAAACGCATCAAAGATATAAAAAATATTTTACCAAATAGTTGAAGCTCAATTGGTTTGTCCACAATGATAATTGTGCTTCAATCCGTGTCACCAATAAACTTGCTAATCCATATATCACCGTATATATGAATGAATTAAACCAGATAATGCATTTGAAATAGTAAAGCTGCAGTGGAGCTTACATTGTCCTCCAGATCTGAAATACTGAGCAACTATTTTTTCTAATCAGCTAACCATTCAAAAATTCCCCCGCTTGTGATGATTTTGTTATTTCTAAATTTGATTTATGTACCCTGTACAGTTAATGTAGTAATGAAGTTTAGCGTTTACCTGGGATTTGTCAAGCATGGGTCACTGATAAACCGCGCTTTCCAAGCGCGATTCATCTGTGGCTCATGCTTGACAAAATTAAATTTTGAATGGGTTACTCAATCACGCTTTAAAATGTTTACAGAAAGTTTTAGTCGAATAATTATCGATCCCAGTTAATGGATCGACTTGTTACCACAATCAGGCATTTTTCACGCGTGGGCTAAACATGTTATATGTCATTTATACACAGTTCGTGCTTGGTGAAAAATATTCAAATTGGTGATTCATCTTTTTATTCGTTCAGGCAAGCTGCTAATGCTTTTTGTTCGTTTGTTCTTATCAAATTTAACGCTCTTTGCAGTAATTAAGTATATTTCTTTGCCTATAAAAAGGGATGGACAATTGTCTTTCGTGACTTAGTAGTCAACCAATAGAAGACAAATAGAATGTTCGAATACATTTCGGAATATAAATATTCAATATTATAATAGATATACTCATTGATAGATATTCCTTAAAATTATATTTTGAAAATTTTTCTTACCAATGAAACATTCTTTGTAACAACAAAACATATTGACTCAAGGAGAGAAGTGATGAGTAATTTCAGCCAATTTCAAACGAATCCATACTCAAATACATTTGAGAACGTAATTATTTGATATATTGAAAAATTATTAGATATATAACAAAGTCACATTTTATACGTTTTTTAAATGTATGCAAATTCGGTAGGATAAACAAAGTATAGGTTACATGGGCCGCGATGTCGCAGCAAGATCAACTACCGAACAGGATTTGATGACTGATACGGTGATTGTTCGGTAACCGACAAAGAATGAATTAATTGGAATTGTAGCATTCTTGGAACGCAGGGCAATTGCTCATCGGTTTCGTGCTGAATAGGACTAACGAGCCAAAAATCCGAGAAATAGATAAAGCCGTGAACAGTGGCGATAATTCCATAAATAAAATAAAGTTGAATATTTAGTATCTTGCTTAAAGCACAATTATAAATATCGCCGGGTGAAAACAGAATGGGCACAAGTCACAAAACAGCAAAAAAAAGTCCTGGATTTCAATGTTTTTATATTTCCTAGGCTGCTTTCACAAAAAGAATTTAAGATTAAGACCTGTTAAAATAGATAACACTGTAGCTTGTGTTTTTTTAAAGATGGGTTTGTAACCAGAAAAGTGCAATATTTGCAATATTTTTCGTCCCCAGATAGACTTAGGCATTTCCTTGTTTTAAAAGAGAATTCATTTATGTTTGAAGTAAGGCATAGGTTTAAACTGTACCAAGTGTGACTTCGACCCAATGTGAACTAGATATCTCAATCTATCACTAACAAATGAAAATATAATTACTAAAATGAAAACAGGAAAAAGGTCACCATCAGTAAAATATTCACATAGTGTAATGTGTCCATTTATTTTTTAACCATTCCTGGACAAATTAATTTCATGTAAAGAACACTATATGCAAACATTTGTTCGGGAAATATATAAACCTACCCCTAACATTTGTCATATTTACAAACCCATCAGAAACGCATTGGACTAGTTAGTAGAGTGGACAGATTCCAGGAAATTTCGGAAAGTAATCTGGAAAGTTTCTGGGAATTTCCAAGGGCCCAGGAATATTGAAAATATTAGGAATTTGCGTATAAATCCTTCTCTAAATTCCAACTACTCTGAATTATATTTTAAATCATCTTTATACGTTACCTCCTTATATAATTGATTCTCATAATCAGACAGCAATTGTAGGTTTCCAAAATATGAATAGTTAGTCGACCTAGAACAAGTCCCTGATAACTTTATAGTCACAATTCGGTGGTATATCGATGCGGACTGTTTACGAACTAATTGAGCGTTCATTTTCAAAATGCTAAATAAAGAAATTTTCATTTTTAAAAGTAAAAATGCAATCGCATATTAATACGGAACTTTTTTCGCTTTGACATGGTGTGCGAATTGAAAAAATCTTTAAGTTAATATTAGTAATTCGTAAGTTTACATTTAAAGATTTTCGATCAACAATTCGCATAAATTTTTACGAAATTGGAATTCGATCCAAGCTCGAATTCCAAGCTATTCGGTTTTGCCTAGTCCTAATCAAAAGTTAACAGGCAAAGAGGAACCAAAGTCCTATTGGTCTTTATCAACATAAAATAAAAAAATTAATTGGAACTTTCTGAAAATTCCCGATATTTCCGTTTTTGCCAAAATTGCCAATGGTAAATTAAATCCATGAAAATTCTGACCGAAATTTTGCTACCTACTAGTCAAACATATAAATTTGTCCCCTCCCAAGATTCTTTCTAAGATTTTGAAGTATAACAATAATGTGTTCAAAATAGGCAAAATTATCCTATTTCGGCGAGCAATCAAGTGTTATGCAGGAAGAGTGTCGTTTTCGCCCCCAAAATGATCTATTTTTAATTAAACAAAACTTTCTTGCACCTTCGCCGTGCAATTTTGACAAAAAAATATTCAACTTTTATTTTTTTAAACCTTCCCAAGTTTTGACACCTTTGTGACTTTTCATCGCTGCTGCTGATGTGACAGAGAGCGGTATAAATTTAAAAACTAGCAACTGCACTGAAACTGATTCGAAAATGTTTCGAGGCCCGGACGTAAGCAGTCGAAGGCCCACATCTGCACCGCTGTCCACCAATCAAATACCTATGGCACTGTGCTTGACATATTGGCATCACACATTAAAGTTGCCATGTTAATGAGGGAATGGGCAATTAGAATCCGCTAATTAAGTTTGTCAGATGAAGAAACTTTCCTACTTTTAGGATATAAAATATCAGTGTCAAATAGGCATAAGTCCATTTTTGATCCAGTAGATAAAGCGTCGAATGAGTCTAGGTCCTCATAGATAGACATTGGCCTATTCTGTTTCCAGAACAAACTAAAGGTCCCACAAAAATTTTATTCATAAGTTTAAGCTATTTCCATCAGCATCTGATAGAGCGTGGTCAAAAACCTTTAAAAAGTTGAAAAAATAAAAATCGCAAAAAAATTCAGTTCTCACCTGACGATATGTTGGTGACGACGAGGTTTTCGTGTTGTTCATTTTAACAATTTCTAATCAAGCAATATTGGGGGAACATTATGGTAGAAATGTACAGAAAAATTTATTTTGACAATGAGAGATTACCTTATATTAACATGATTTCCTACCCTCAAATTATAAATGGAAAATCCAGAAAAGAAAGTGTTATGACGGCGGGGCATCCACCTCACGCTCAATATTTTGCCATTTAATACAAAACAAGCTTCAAACTAGGAAAATTTTAGCATGGGCATAATGACATATTTTTCATGCAAAAAGCCCAAGCGCACAACGTTTGGTTGGAAATACTCTAATGTCATTTTATACCCCTCGAGTTTTGACACCTCCCCTGCTAATATCTAGTGAGGAATGTATAAAATACCGGCTCATGTGAATGGATAACCATACCGAAACCTCGAGAAAGACCAGAGAAAAAAAGTTTTATGAATGCGAGACATCCCCCTCAAGCTCAATATTTTTTCCATTCAATACAAGAAACTCCAAACTCGGCAAAATTTCATCATTGGCATAATGACATATTTTTCAGGCAAAAAGTCCAATAAATTTTTGCGCAGCTTGCGGCGCACAACGTTTGGTTGGAAATACTTTAATGTCATTTTATACCCCATCGAGTTTTGACACCTCCCCCGCCAATATCTAGTGAGGAATGTCTAAAATACCGGCTCACGTGATTGGATAACCATACTGAAACCTCGAGAAATATAGGCGAGAACGTTTTAATCTAAATTTGCGGTTAAATCAGGCGATACGGCGAACTTTATCATTCGACGTAAAATATTGTTCAAAATTCACAGGTAAGAGGAGGTATAAAAAAATTATATAGATATAAATATAATTATAAATATAAAAGATAAAATTTACAATTTTATGAGTGCGAAAAATTTTTCTTCTCGCAAAGAACAGCATATTTTATTTTTATGATGGTTTGTCTTGAAACCGTGAAAAATGAAGAGAGCGCGCCGAGAGCGTTATAACAATTTTATCTCGATTTTTCTGTATCTATGTCGTACCCCTAAATTTGGTATTGAGGGCGAGGGACGGACAAATTGATCATTAAAATTAGTTGAATATAATTGTTTTTTTTAAATGATTGGTAATCACTATAATTTTACTAGGGAGGTTCTCCGAAATTCAATCCAAAATTGATTACAGATAAACGAAATTATTGATTTTGAGCAACGTAGAGCAAAATCATGATTTCTCTCAAATTTTACACTGTCAAAAATATTTTGCCCGAACATATTTTGTTAATTTTGATTCACTGATGGATTTGCGCTGTTAAGCGCGGTTCATCAGTGGCTCATGCTTGGCAAAACAATTTCCAATTGGATAGGCAGTAAAATCACGGTTTTAATACTGAATAAAAAATATATATATAGTAGTCAGAAGGAAATCGGAAATTTTAATCTAGTTCTTCAGCATAAATGAATATTCGAATACAAATATCCCAAAATTTGGCAGTACGTAAAAGTTTACTTCTATTTCTTTTTCTTTGGCTTATTATGTGTGTATGTGCACATACACATTGTACATAACCTTTTATTGTTGTATTTCTATACAGCGAGAAAATTTATGAGTTTTTGAAACCATGTTCATGGGCATGTTCTTTTAACTTTTTATGGTTTTTTACTTTGTGAAATCACGTTTTTATAAAACAATAATAAAATGATGGAATTGTGTCGAATTATTGCGCTATCCGTTCTAACAAATCGCTTTAAAAAAAAGTCGTAGGTTATAATTTTAGGAAAAAACTGAAAACTATATGTATTACATGAATTTATATTTGTTTGCTTATTATAATATTTTTGACTCGAAATTGGACTCGATTCTGAATTCAAAAGATATTCTATTGTAGATTTTCCTAACTATCCAGCAAACGAATATTCCAACGAATGTTAATATCTTATAACGAAACGGTGGTATTTTGGCAAATCGAATAACCGCAGTTCAGACAGTGATATGGGATTTCTATTAAATTTTAAATGGATGTCATAGTCATTAGTTGAGCAGTTCAGATGGAACACACCTAAAAAATCACGGTTAGGTCTAGACAAAATCGAATCATTTACAATTCGAATCGTATTCGAATAATTTTGTTCGAATCGAATTTGGATAATTTTGTTCGGAATCGGATCGAATCACCTAATCCATAACTAACAAATATCGCAATTCAATTGAAATTCACAATCCATGATTATGCAAGGCATAAAGAAACCAAATAACGGTCATTTGCTTGGCAAAGATTTACTACAAAATGAAGTATAAAGAACCGTGTTCCAAGTGGAAAACATCACAGAACTGAACCGTTATCACAAAGTGCAGTGAGTGTCATCTGCCCCGGATGTCCTATCTGTAGCTCTTTGCCTTATGAGTGTAGCTAGGAGCTAATGCAGCTCTTAACCTTGCTTATAGTGAATTTGAAAAGGTAAAGTGTCATGGATGTCTAAATCTCAAGAAATTGCGATGGCTACTAAAGTACTGAGGAAGTGGTAGACGGTTTTACCATCGCCCGAAGCGGATATTACTCAGTGTACTTCCCCATTGCGGTTCAGTTCTATTTGGGATGTTTTCCGTTTAGAATATAGTTTATAGTACTACATTACGTATTCGTAGTAGCTTTTTGTTCTTAAGTGGCCGTTAGTCGGTTTCCTTTAGACCTTGATTTCGGCTTTGCTCAGAGTGAATTTCAATAAAAAATAGGCGCATACTAAACGAATATTCAATTAGAAGTGAAAGCAATATAATAGCATTTTAGCTAACCTCCTAGGTTTTTCATTTCTCCGCGGTTTTCTGCATGAAGTTTTATCTACATTGAATATACGCCTACAGATAAAATATCTGAATTAACGTCTTTTGGAGTACATATTGCGGAAAATAATAAAATGTACAAGCAGTATAGCATTATAAAACAAATATAGTACATACACACAAGTATATGTCCACTCCGACATATCTTCTAAAATATCTCATTGTCTTAAACAGGACTATCAAAAACGCTCTACTGTACAGCGGCAAATCGATTATCTGCGTTGTATGGTTTTTGATCGAAATAATTCGCATAAGTCCTAAGAAAATCCCCGTGATCTCGTGATATGAAGCAACAAAGTTAAAGAACAATATATTCGACATTTAACTTTGCCAAACTCCTACTGACTCTATCTCGAGTAAGAAGGGACTTCGTTCGATTATGCATTATTGACTGCAGTAATATTTACCGACGGTATTGGCTAAAATGAGCGGATATTTTGCGTCGTTTGGCGGTCAAATTTGTAATATATGGCCGTTACATCCAATGGTGTATGTCTAAGTGCATGTACTTCATTCTATCAACCGCGAAACGTCTCGTGAAAGTCTCGTGAACGGGTAGAAATTCTATTTTTCTTCGTTTTTAATTGTTTTGCGCGGGGCGTATCACAAGAATTTATTTTTTCGTTAATTTTCTTCCGATGCTAGTCTTATTCTTCGAGTGCCTAAGTATCAGAGTTGATGAGGTCTCTGGTAAAGTTATTAATCTCTTTTCTGTGCATGCAAAACACAATGGTGCTTTTATATACCGTCACAGAGTACACTGCGTATAACCGCGTGTTGGTGGGAGGAGGTGAAACAACCTTTTCAGTGTTCACCATAGTTAACACTAAAAATTGTGAGTTTGTTAAATTTTAAGAGCTGAAAAGGCCAAATACTTTCTTGCATTTTTTATTTCATTTCAACACATCTTTTGGTATGTACAGGCTAGTATTGGAAGGTACATTCTCCGGTATGACTGTGAACTCTGCAAATCTTGTTTAAAGGGACGTTCATATCTGTGATAATTTCAAATATACTGTTTTGTTAACTACTCACTCCACTTTCCACTCACGGTTCCGGCTGCAACACACAAGACTGGATGAAGTAAATGCAAAGGTTTTGAATTAAAACAATCTGATGAGGGTACACACCCTACATATATGGGGATTTCTGGCCTAGGTAATGTTTAGAATAGGCAAGAGCCCCCTGTGATTATTTGGATTATACTGTTTTGCTGAAGAATTCAGTGATTCGATCACTACACATACATATTCAGGGCTTCAAGGCGGAATGAAGGTACACGTCAAGGTCTAAAACAACGGTGGCATCAGAAATTTGCGAAGCAGCATTTTGGTACCACTTTGCAAAAAAGCGGTTAAATCGGTGGTAATCAATCAGAATAATCATTGATTAAACAGGAATTAAATCATAAATGTAATCTGTTTTATCAATATGAATTATAATTGGATCGCGTGTATTTCTCAATGAGAAATGATATGATGATGAAAGCTTTTTGACTGGGTAATTCATTACAAAACCACTCTAGGAATATATCGTATATACGCCCACCAAAGGAAAATAGTATTTTTTAGTTGCAATTTCAAAACTTATAAAGACGCCCAAGCTAGAACAAAGATAACGATTCAGTCATATTAAGTTTCACATTAACGCGAAAGTTGCGGTTTGTCGACGCACTCCCATAATTCGCATTCTTACAAGTATTTTAGCCCGGGGGTGTTATATGTTATTGCCAAACTTCGATGGACGAGCTGATTATCATCGCCATTTTGAAAATTAAATTCAAAGACCAAACACGTTGCTTTTAAAGGTCACATGAGGCTAATTCAAACCCATCGGAAAAGTTTAGCAAACCGCGTAATGATGTGTGCCGCAGGGGCGGAGTTTTGTCTGTGCGAATTGACCTTTTTTCGCTGAATGTGAAGATTGCAAATAAACCAAATCATAATTAGTGTCACGATGTTAATAGCATTGAGGTCGCCTATACGCAAAAGTTTAGTTTGGCGTAATAACTAAAATAAATTCCATTCATTCCATTAGAGGCCATTCAGTATTTTTTAGTCGGTGAGGAGGCACGGCCCTAAATATCATAGAGTAGATGTGATTTTGATGATTTGATAATTTACGACGATATAAGATCTCTATTTCTTCACATTTTACCAAGCGTCGTGTTTTCACGATTTTTAAAACGATCTAATGTAATATGGATGTAATATTTTGTCTGACAAGAACGTGATCCGGCATTGTTAGTACAATGGATATGTTAGAAGAAAACGAGCGTCGAATAAGGTTGAAATGGATTTTCAATAACTGTTTATATATTTCCGAATATTATCGAAAATAAAGTGATGTAGATTGATCGATAATCTTTTTATTGAAATAAGCTCCATATATGGATGTAATGCCAAACAGTTAGCTACCATTACTCGAAAGGAAGACAGTTCAACTTACTCCGTTTCTGTTAGTGAAAACCATTAAAATGTATGTGCAATACTTGGCGCCGCCTTGGCAGCGTGATCAACCAGTGACTCATAAATGACAAACAAACATGTTCGCATAAAGGCTACCTGACTGAGTAGGGGGTCGAGGTAATTTAGTTTAATTTATATTTACAAAATTCAATTTACTTCGAAGAAATTGTTAGTTGATTTCGGATAAATGAAATTAAAGCATATCGGAACATTTTGAAGCAAAATCATGATATATTTCAAATCTCACAATGAAACTAAAAAACGTAATGAAAGTTTCTGGAATCTCCACGTTTTCAATTTCGACCACCCCTGGTAATAACACATATTTTGTTGTTATTTGTTCTGATTTTGCTTGTTGCCTAAATAAAACCAAATCCAATATGGCGGCGATAAGAAGTTGCACACTGATCTGAAGGTTGTTTTTCATCAGGTATGGACCACACTGTGAACGTGATGTGATTCATCTGTAACTTATCTCGATCCCCAAAATATTTCTAAACCGTAGTAGGCTATATTTAACAACATATGCGTGGATTTACTCACTAATCTTTAATTTCGAAGTATTGAATCATTTTGTGAAAAAACTTGTTTCCGTGTTTTATTAACTCCAACAACGTTGATAGGCGCTCTGGATAGACACTGACAGCGACCAAAGAAAGATACGACGGATAACTGCATTAAATGGAAACCCTGCAAATGCATTTTTTGTGGAAAACATTTCATCCAGAGATGAACTATCTGCTACTTCTGTTTGAGTGGATGGTATAAAAATGACTATACTAATGCAAAGTCCACCAGAGATTTTGACTAGTCTGATTTCAGCCGATCTTATAAATGCCCACCCGACAGTGAAACAACTTTAAATGAAACGACAATATATGCTTTTGTGCATGACAGACACCATTGTTTGTATTGTAATAATAGTAGTAAGCATGAAATACTCTAGATAATACGGTTGTCCTTATTTATATAGCTTAGGCGGTATTCAGAATTCACTATATGTAATGATATCATATTGTTTCAACATTACAGATAAACGAAACTGCGGATATTTGACTATATTTTGCAGCAAAATCATGATTTATGTCAAATTTTAGAACGTAATATTTGGCATATATCCTGATTTCTGTGCAAAATGAATCAATGGAGAAATTACTCTTAATCGGAATTCTAGATTGCCTGACTATAATAAAGAGGACACTTTTATCAGATAATAATGGCAAAAGCAATGATATAACCGGAACAGTGAGAAATAAAATTGCAAATTAATAAAAATAGCAATACACCATTAGAAAGCAAATGCGAGACTAAACATATAAAAATACATGGCTAAAATACATTATTTATACTAGATATTAAACTGGGCATTAACCGAGTCTGTTATTTTTCCATTCACTTAATTTGAGCATCGGATTGAGTATAACAATAGGTTTATCAACACAGGTCCTACCGAGATTCAAATCCGAGCTCATTAACGTGAGATGCCAACGTATTAACCGCTACGCCAATCGATCCGAACGTTTTCGCTGAATGAAATTTTCAGTGATTGAAAAACGCATCGGTATAGAAACATTGTAAGCAATTACCTGTTTTAACACGACAATTCAAATATGCAACGAAAAAGCTGACAAAGACAAAATTTAATATTGGGAAGCGATTATGCTACTTATTCTGATGACCGTGAAACACATGACCATTAGTGACCCAAGCATAGCAAAACATGTGACATTTATTGATGTGGTTAACCATTTCCAATATGGCGGCAATCCCAAAAAGTACGTGTGTGATGATTCCAATTATGTTTTGAAGAAACCAGAGATTTCCCGTGACGTCATCGCAATCAAGAATATATATCGCAACAACATGGGTTGTGTAGGGGAGACTGATAGTATGAGAAGATATTCCCCGAAGTTTGGGACTATTGTATTGAAAAATCATACAAATAAGCAATAATTTTGCGCGCTTGTGACGTGCACATTTACTACACGTTTTTTTCTCGCAAAAGGTGTTTCCCACAGAAGGCAAAATGCTTGAGCTGCAACATTTTTTTTTCATCTTTTTGCACCCCACATAATTTTACAGCTCATTGTTGACTCATTGTTAACAGAATAGAATGTCTGTTAAACATAGTGGTCGGATAAACAGATTTTACTGTCCAAATGATTCAATCGAAACTGTTAAATGAGATACGTTCGAATGCAGTTTTTATTATTACAACTCATTAAATTACTATATTTTGTTGAAGAGTGTGGCATTGATGATGAATGGTCGTTTATTGCCCATGCTTGACAAAACAAAAAATCTATCCAAATTGTTGAAGATATATATATTATATCAAAACATCACGCTCCTACAGTATTTAAGATATTATCTTTATGCAAATAGCATAAATTACGTTAAATGAGTGTACGAGTCAAATTTAATATTATCATCAAAAAGTTTAATTAAAACTCGCATATTAAGAGATTCCAATTAAAATGGATTCGATAAATTTTTACATGTTCGTAGAAATATCAATATATCAATCAAGATGGCAATTTGACCGGTCCTACTGGAACTAACCGGTCAAATCTTGTTTCTGGTCCATTGTTATTATTAAATTGGAAGATCAAAAGTTGAATTCACATATTTTATCCATGGCGGTCAATTTGGCCGGTTCATAGTGAGTAGGTTGCATAATGGGGAACTCATTTTTGTGGTATTTCAACAGAAAATGAATGGTTTTTAAATGGATCTCAATATCTTCTAAATATTTTGTATATTTATGGTCTTTCAAGTCTGTAATATTATACATGTAGCAAAAATGCGTTATATTTCAAGTGTCGAAAGTAATGAATTAGCAATTTTCGTCAAAACTAACATAAGTATTACGTAGGCGTTAGAATGAAAGAAATTGAACACTACTGCTAGGGTAGCACACTCGGATAAATATATTTTTGAATCGAATCGAAGATCACATCACATCATTCCGAATCCTATCTCTTAGTCTATTTCAAATATTATCGCTAAGATTTATTAAAAAGCCAATTTTTTTATTGTATTTGGGGACTTTTCGAAACATAGCAAAATTGAATCATATACAATCTATTTTTTACTTCATCCAGTCCGATATATTTTATGCACACATGTTTTTGTCAATCCCGAGTCACTGATGGATCGCGTCGCCAAGGCGCGGTCCATCTGTGTCTCATGGTTGGCAGAAGAGAATTTCGATTTCGAAAAACCGAATCATACCGAATTCCAGAAATGAGTATTCAAACAGCCCGAATCGGGAACGTATTCGAATCGCTTCTAATCTTGAATCCAAGCGAGGCATCCTCCCCATTGAACACAATGACATATAAATTCAGGTAAAACTTACTAAATCATTTTAAAAATGTTCAGGAAAAGCGAATGACACGTTATTGTATATATTCGAAGCGGGGAAATTGCAAGGACATAAAAACAAATTATGAAAACGGATATTGCGACACAAAATAGCATTGCTACCAGGAATAAATACAATTGAGTTATACACACACGTACGCAAGCAATTTTAAGACTGCTTAAAACATAACGTGACAAATATATTAGGTATAAATATTAGGGATGTCACTTTCAGAATATTATTAAGCTCGAATAGATGTCGAATACTCACTTCAATGATTCGGTAGAATTGGAATTTGGCTCTTAGTTAAAATTTCATGCTATATTGCTTTTGTGCAGTTTTTCGCCAATATGATGGAAAAATTATCATTTTAATAAATTTTTCCGTTTTTTATTTTTTACTACAAAAAAGATTTTATTGGAAGTGACGAGATTCGACATTCCATTTATTAAAAAGTATCTCAAAGTAGCAACCATGATATTGTAACATAATAAGTGTTGTGTAGAAATGCCTGCTTTGATCTCATGTTGGTTTAGGACGAAGGGGGGGTGGGTGGTGAATAAAAATCTTAGAAACTCGGTGCCGAATCAGATTCGAGGTAAACCAATCGAACAAATACCGTATGAATGAAATAGATAAAATTAATACATACTCTGGAAATAAGCCGAAGACATTTCGAATTTTGAACCATACAAAAACTGTTTCACATTGACATGTATACGAACCGGAATTGTACCATAAGTACCAAAATTCACAGTCAAATTCAGGATTTTTGTTAGTTTTCAGCGTTCTAACTAAAATAAATTGATCTTTTTTGGGTTTCGAATTAATTTTTCGCCGCCACACAGAGTTTTATGACGTCATGAAAATTTCATAGAAAATGTTTGCAGAATAACCCCAAACAAAATGTTGGTTTGGGTTACAGTCAAGCATGAACAATATGAATCTGGGATATTTCAAGCAATTCCTACATTGTCTATGCATAAATATTAAAAATTGCATGTGAAGCACAAATAAATTGAAAGTACAAAAGAGCAGGCGAAATAATCCAAACTGGATAAAGTGAAAAATGCGCCATAAATACTGTACTGGCGAAAATTAAAAATATACTAACATTAAAAAGATTAGAGCAGACGGACAATATTTTAAGTAGAAACTTAGACGATAAGTCATAAAGTCGACAAGCCACAGCTCATGTATCAGCCAAAGAGTACACTGTAACAAAAGTACAGTAAATCTACTGGTCATTTGCAGAAATTGCATTTTTCAAAGTTAAAAAAACGCCATGTTGATGAGATTCATGCCAATTAAGGGCTGTTGATGGACCGCACCTTCGCGGTGCGTTCCATCAACACTCCATATTTGGCCAAGAAAGTCAATTTTGCATTTTTTAATACCGCCAAGTAAAATTACTATCAAAGACCAGTGATTTTGTTGCATTTTTTGTTACAGTACATAAAATGTGTCAAGGGATGATCATTCTTATTCAAGAGTCATATTAATCATTTGGTGAGTAATTGTAAGAATAGTTCATTGGAAATATAAAAGTTGGAAACTGCGAAAGGCTGACGCGAGCATAAATTGGAAATGTTAGGTAATAACAGTTTGCAATATATGGCCACCTATTTGGGTGTAACATCCGGAACAAGGTCCCATACTAGAGCCCACTTATGTACACGGATTTGGTATTGTTGAGAAGGCAGGAGTGTTTCGATGCGGCTCGAACACACCCAAGTCATTAGGCTATATGGATTGCGTGGCGAGCACGGTTCTGTAAACCACACTCAACAAGGCTCGAACCTGAAATCTTTAACCTGCGACGACAAAGTGATAAACAATGGGGCAAGTACATTAAAATTTGTTCATGTGCGAGGTTGGGTCTCCAGAAACCCCTGGGATAACGCTTTATGTGTAATTGATGGTGCAAAAAAGGCTTCATATTTGAAAAGGTCAATGCTGAATTATTAACTAAATTGCGAACTGCTTTGAGCATACGTCAATGGCGGATAGTATATCTTCCATTTTAAAGTCGGATGACGAATTCAAAGCACAAGTTTGAACCAGACGCAACTTGAACTCGAGGTGTATGTTCCGAAAAGACGTTATGATTTATGGATTGGTATAGTCGATCTACGATATTACTTCCTACACTAGAGAGTTCGGAATAAATGTATAAATCGGACATCCGAGATCTTCAGCCTACTAGTATGGCGGCAACAAATATTCGATACGTAATTAAAGAAATATTTGTTCAATTCGATTCGATTTTTTAGTAATTCAAAAGTGTTTGAAATTTCTGAAAAAAATATGGTAATTTTGATGTATATTTAATTTTCGAGAACGACGTCTTTATTTATTTATTTTATGATTAGAATTTTTACAATTAGGAAACTTGATTCGATTAGCAAAATTAATTCCATAAGATTATAAAATAAAAAGATAATCCGTTTTTGCAACCCCTAGCTGTGAGCCAACATTGCGACAATCACTTGGTAATTTCACGCTAGCATTTCCTACCTACGTGAAAGATGCTTCAGAATACGAAACAAAAATAACACAAATTAGTGTAGTTGTTGAACCAAATCGTATTTAGTAAACGGCTACACGACAAAAAGGACGCAGAGCTTCATTTAATCGACATGAAGGGAAAAGCATTGATATGAAAAAAAAAACCATTTACAATAAAATCATACTAATATGAATTAACCGACAAAACTACCGTATGTCCACCGCCGTACTGTACTGTCGCAAACGCGGAATAGCGTTTTCTTCTGTATTTAAGTACGAAATCTTTATAAGAAATTTTGCTTAGTCAAGCACGAGCTACATGGACATGATCTATCAGTGACTTCAAAATGCAGGATCTTTAAAGTATATTTTGGCAAATTCAACGCACGATATTTAAAATAGTTAACGCGGTGAATTGGAGAAAAAGAAATGCAATAAACCATATCTTAAATTTTTAAAATATCTAGTAGTTAATCACAACAACAAGAAAACAAACGATCGTTTAAATTTGTCCAGATAATGGATTTTCAAAATTTTGATTATTTATTCGAAAATTTTTTCTATTTCTAATATTTATAACACTCTTTCCCCATAAACACTAAAAAGGACGCTGGTGAACAGAGTAAACAAATGAATATTTCAATGTAAACAACTAAATAAAAGCAGAGCATCTCAAAACAAAAAGTAGACAATTGAGAGTAGTTTTTTATATGTGATTTTGACCGGCCTACCACGCATTTGAATGTTCATAAGAAAAGAACACGGAAATTCTTTGGCGGGAAATCTCAAGATATTTGCTTCTAGGTTAAAGATGTCCTTATCACGAATTCTTATCAAACCCGAAGTCAATTGTGTGTGCATTTTCATCAAGTCAATTTGAGACGAGTCAAACCATTAAAAATCGATTCTTCCAAACTCTGGACGGTGTGTTGTTGTCGATTTCAGAAATTGCTGGATTATCCAGCCGTAATGTACGCTCGCAAGAATTAGAATAAATTGAATCACTTCAATACACAGTGGAGGTTGTTTCTAAGAATAAATTCACAAACAATTATTTCTGTCTTATACAATTTTGCACCACAAAAAGATGTAAAACGACCACAAAATTGAATGTTTATCGAAGAATAGCACAATCGAATCTATTAAAGTCAAGTATCCAAATCTAATGATTCGGCTACTTCCGTGACATGGATTTAAAAAAAAATAAGCAAAATGTTTACTAGAAATGCATTCACAATCAGAAAATTTATACTGTCAAGCATGAGCCACGGATGGCCCGCGCCTCCATCGGCGATAGCCATCTATGTGTGCAAATCAATGACTAGGTTTATTTCTAGAATTTGTACTGACATCACAAAAACAAATTGGTCATTAATTTATTCGCGTAAATGCTTTATTGCATCAGAAATTTGATGAAAATGAATGCACGTGAAAGAGGCAAATCTAACTATATATATACAACGAAAAAACCACTCTTACGGCAAACACCACAAGGAGTATAAGTATATGTAGTTAATCATCTTCATCCTAGTAGTGGAGTTTCGGTATCAGCAAATACAAGATTATACAGGTACTAGGATAAGTAGTTTTTCTGTCTTATCTATCTATCTTGAATAGCCACGGTGCTAATGTAGTGATTTTTCGGAATGAGGAAGAGTGCATTGTTTCAGCGCTCACTTTATAGAGGGGCGTAACAACAATAATGCAATTTTATGGGGTTGCGAAAATTTGTTTGAAAAGAAAACGTCACTATCTACCCTGTTTTAGGTGGACAAAATATTATATGAATAAAGGGAATGACAAAATAAGTTGCGATTGAAGAATGTTGATATACAGCGAACCATTTGCGATTCAATGTCGTAGCGAGAGCACAAAAGCAATTCAACTAGCAAATTTTTGGCTTTTATTTAGGTCGATCGTATTCACTTTTAAACTTATTATTAAGTTAACTACAAGCATTTGCTTCTACTTCCCCATGGATTCATTTAAATTAGCTCTCGTCGGAGTCCAGTGATGTGTATATAAATAACGTAGTAGGACGAAAACGACAGTTTTAAATGGCGACGACGTGCACTGTGGTAAATGGCTCAAGCGTATACTACCGACCGCGTCGAAAAGATCAATATTTAAATAGTGAAGTCAATGATGGTTTGGCCATGCATGATAAATAAGATTAAGTGGATTTGCGAATTGATTTCTGTAACCATGTGCCATAAATGGGCAAGTCTTGAAGGCGTATTTTATCAATGACATAAGCTTAGCGAAAATATGATTTAAGTGAGTCAAAATCAAATTACGGCCGAGTATGAAACGATAGTGCTTGAGCGAGGGATTTAGACTTGGGAGAAAATGTCCTTGAATGACTGAATGACTTATGGGCGGTCACGTATATAAATAACTTATAAAACACAAATTGTAACAAAAATAGAATCTGATGCGCTATTTCGAGACAGCTAAAAATGCGTGGTGATGGTAGGCGATGAACACGCTCGGACGAGGCTGGTAGTAAAGATAAATATTAAATCGTCGAAAGGAAATGCAGATTCACTGAAGCAAAAACTACATTTACTTCGCGATGGTCAAAGTAAACAGCTTGCTGCAAGTGAACATATGAAATACGCTTTCGTCTAGTACAAATCCAAAATTTGATTTTGTCACGCAAGGACCACAGATAGACCGCGCCTCAGAGGCGCGATCCATCAGTGAACCACGCTTTGCAAAACATATTTCGTGATTGGGATATATTTTATTAAGCATATATCACTGATGGATCAGATCACCGAGGCTCAATCTGTCTATGCAGCATATATTAAAAATGACACTGCTGATTCGCTAAACCGTGCACAGCACTAATCCCAGTAAAGCACGAACATGTTCAACCAAGCATGTGTCATTGATGGATAACGTCGCGACACGAGGTCCATCTGTGACTCGTGTCACCCCGAAATAAATCTCTGATTAAGAACAAGCATACTGATACGAAATTGTAACATAAATCAACTTCATATTGAAATTTAACGTGTTATCAATGCAAATTTCCTATGTGTATTTTTGTACATTACAGGCTATCAATGTCCAGACCATAATCTAGTATAGTATATTGGAATTTCGTATTTCAATTACATTCTTTTCAATAAGTCTCATTTTTCTCACGAATTTCAGCACGTGAATGCTGAAATACATCACGGTTATGTCTGATAATGTAACAAATGCGCTAAATTCAATTATACATTGTAAATCCGAGTGGCCCTGTTCGCCTATAAGTGACAGCTAGGGTGATTCGCTCAGATGAGTGGCCATAAAAAGGCAAGCATGCACACTAGCCCAATTTTAAATGTTTCTTGAGGTCTGGGCATATTTCTTTATTACTTATAATAGCATGGCGATGGTTACAGCCATTATTTATGAATTTTAGAAAAGAATGGAAATCGAATATTAATCGTAATTATCGCCATCATTATACCATAACCAAATTCAAATATATATTTGGATGGAAAAAGTTAGTTGTCAGTCCGAATTTTGTTGTTCCACATGTTTTGAACCAAATTATCCGCAATAAAACAGTAGGACTTATCTATGAGGACAACTTTTTCTTATCAATAAGACCCCCAAAAGTTGACTAGACATTTATAGCACTGTAAGTGAAAATTTTAGGGTTCTGATTTGCGTGTGCAACTATAGTTGAAGCAAATGTACTTTTTATTTCCGATTCGCTTACTCAAACTTCTAACGATTTTCCTGTCTAAGTTCTACAAGGTAACTATATCAAGTAACACATGAAGCCGTCAGAATTTCAGCTATATCCTTAGCAGGCGAAACTAGGTACAGTCATGTGGATATAAAAAAAATACATGAAACCTAATGATTTCAAACTTAAGTCACATGGAATTAAACAAATTCACCAAAACAAAATGATCATCAACTAGGTATCAATCGACAGACTGTATAGCAAGCAGCCTTATTCGGTCACATCGCTATTCTGCCTCATGATTATATACTTGACGTAAAGATAGATGTTAACGAGAATAAATGCACAAGTGATGAATGTAAAACGATGTATTTTTATGGGCTATATGAAATACATCGTTCTACCTTCACAAATTTTGCATTTATTCTTATCAATTTACGAAAATACTGAATGCCAACTACTCAATATGGTATAAAGGATAACCAAACTATGAAATACGTATTTTCAAATCGAATCTATAGGTTTGCCGAGAGATAATGAAATTGACTACATACTGCAGCAAGTCAATATTTATAATTCAAACTTTCATCGTTGCTCTAAAAATACACGGTTAGCACTTTTCTTCCACGATAAGTATGACAAATAAAATTCCGATTAAAATCACAAAAGTCTCACATTTATATGAAAAAGCGCACTTGGAACACAGGTCTATTCACCGACATGTTTATTGTATGGCATTTTGCTACGAATTTTTATTGCCCCTGGAAATATTCAGATCATAACAATTATTCTATACAATTCTCAATAATTTTCACCATCCAATCCATCATAAACACCATGCAATTTGTTGTATAGCATCGTGAAAATGGTGATTGAAAATACCATATTTTGCGTTTATTGACCTGTCCAAAAATCAAACGCCTGATTCATACATTTTCAAGAGGGAAGGAAAGCAAGGACATGTCCCTCAATAAATATAGTCGGGGAACTGTCCGCTCGAATTTTCGAATGAAAATATCATTGAAATAAACAGATTCTAGCGTAACTTCGGCGCGCAATGACACCAAATGTAGATTTTTATTGTTTTGGCTCTCAAAATAGTGAATTTTCCCAATGGTCATACAAAAAACTTCCAGGCGCCTTCCTAAGACTTGACCTCCCTCGCCGCCACTAAATGTCACATTTTACGTTATGTCAAATAAATCTGACCCGAGTACGGGATGACTGTGTGTGTCTTTCGCGTTAATTCACATGCATGCATATATACAATACAAACATTAGTGTTGTACATAGTAAACGGACATTGTTCTGATCAAGTATGAGTCACGTACGAGATGGCTTGCTATTACACAAATTGATAATTCTAAAAAATATTTGTAGAAATCATGATATATTCCAAATTATAACAATTTCAAATTTGACATCAGTAACGGGCAACACTGTCTTATAAATGTAATCTTAATCTCAGTTAGAAAGTTTAATTATTCAAACACGAGCCACAGCTGTGCCGCGTCTTAAGGGCGCTGCCCACACTTATATTGTACAAATGAAGGTTTTGACAAATACTTCCCGATTGGATAGCGTTGAATTTGATTATCTGAAAATTTAAACACAAGTTAAAAAAAAAACTAAATTAGCATTTTACATTCCTGCCAAGAAAAAATCTTTACGGGAAAACGACACGACATGAGCCCACGGTAGGCCGCTGCATGGCGGCGCGATCCATTACAGAAACATACCTGACAAGAAGTGTTTTGACAAGGCATGCTCGTACGAATTAATTGCATTTATATGCGTCGCCCAGATTTATTAGCGAGATCGATTCGCTGAGATTAACAGAATTCATCGAAACGGTCCAACATCGTTTTTTTTTCAATAGATCACACCTTCCGGTTTCACTTTCACTTTTTTGCCACTGCTGGCTTGTCTAGCGACCGATTCGTTATGTACTAACCTAATGTATTAGCTATCTCGCTATATGTTAGTTTCAGTATACTTGAAAAACACCGTCCGATAAAGTGCCTTGCTGAAAAGCATGCCCATTACGTAGAACGATCGTTGCATTGCACACAAATTTGTCGTTGCCCAATCAGAGGCTAGGTTATTATTAAGCTTGGGCCACGAATGAACCACACATAAGCAAATACATTCGGACAACATCTTCATATTTTAAGCGCTGACAGTCTACATTTTCCCGTGCAGCAGAACAGTATATTTATGAATTCTCCACATTTTTAGACTCGGCCACATTACACATGGGATTACCAATTATATTCCGGATGGTTTGATGTTTAAGAAATCTTTTTCCAATTAAATTCGTTTTCTAATATTTTACATTATTTTATGGTGTGGAAAACTAAAGATATAATGCTAAATCTTACGATGTCAACTTTGACATGTATCGTATTTTGCTACATGAGCAGTATCAACATAGCAAGGTCTGATTAGCGATTGTATCACCTATTCAGACCGCCATATAACTATGATAAACTTCTGTTGTTTCCTTTCAATTTGTTAAAATTAAATTGGCTGAATATCACAAACATGTTCTTGTAAACCTTATGACCTGGTGATAACAAGCTTTCTCGAGTGTTGTAGTTAGTCTGTGTGGCGAAAAAGCACAAAATGTCGTTTTTAATTGTATATCTAATAAATAGGATTATGCGACTATTCAATTCAAATGTGTACAGAAGTTAGGAAGCAATAAAATGAAAAATATACAACTTTTACTAAGAATAGTTTGCTGAGACAACATTGTTTACTTATTATATGCCATTTGATTTGGAAAATAATATTTGAATAAAAACAGATGTTTTCTGCCTATGCCATTTTAAAATATAGATGCCGATATCTGCTTCGTATCTATCTAGGTTATATAAGCGGGAATTTGTTTTAATAAGGTTAATTTTGTGCGGACCTTCCTAACTATGTCCCTGTCAGAAAACATCACCGAAACATCTTTTTTTAGGTATGAGTCACTGATGGATCGCGTCAACGAGACGCGGTCCATCTGTGGCTCTACTTGACAAAAATTTTAAGTTTGGTTGCTATATATGTCGCGTCAGCCTGTGGTTTCGAATTGAAAAACAAAGATAAAACAATAATAATAAAAACACGGTCACTAATTCATACAACAATATAAAATATTGCAAATGTGTGAAAGAAAGATGTTAGTAAATGTTAACTGGTGTTAATGGATGAATTATTACCATTAGAAAACATATCAAGCGTCATACTCCTCCATAATTCACGCTGAAGTTGTTGTTTAGAGTCTTTTGCGCAAGAACCCACTTTCCACTTTTGATTTGCAATACTAGCTTGTCCTTTCATTGTATAACTAGGCTCTATATCACCAAAAGCGTTGTCTACGGTTAGAGCCGGTGAGGTGGGAAAACATGAAATCAGATTAAATGGCGAAAACTTTTTGTTCAACATTCGCGATATCAATTTGATATCAGACGAATTTGTAGCCTTAGCTGACCTTTGTTTGCGCTTTCGTAGAACAGGTTTTAGTGTCGATGGGCTGTTTGAACGCACGCTGTCACTTTCCCAATACGTTGTATCAGAATTACTTCCGTTTGGAACGTCAAGAGCACTCGGGAATGATTTAATTCTGGCAATACTACTGCTGCTGGTTTGTTTTGTACCAACATTTTTCGTATCGGAGTCCTGTTTAATTTGCTTCGCCAAAAAAATATCTTCTGATGAAAGTTCGTGCAATGGTGACGTTAAGTGTACTTCATTGCAAGGCGGGCTATGTAAAGTATTATCCTTATCTCTCTTTCCGTCTCCTATTGTATCATGTGGTCCATTACGGTCCGGTGCCCGGTCGACTAATGACTGTTTACTTTCTGGCACGACTGTGCAAATAATATCTTCGCTTCGATGAACCTCGATGCGGTCAGTGAATGAATTTTTTGTAACTTTGATGAATTCAGGAGGTGGTTTATCATCCAGCTGTGGTCTACCTACACCTGCGTTAATTCGTACACAAGGATTTCGAGGAATTGAAACTTGTCTTTCCAATTTTCTGTTCAAAATCGATCGCTTCAATTTTCTACTTTTGTGAAGCTTTTTCTTTATCGAATTTTTACGGTTTTTGTTCAGTACTGCCCTCTCATTCGCCGCCTTCTTAATTAATTCTCTTCTGTGTTTGCGTTTCGCTGATTTTGACGTTTTTGATGAGTTGCCATTTTTAATTCCGTCAGCTTCACCGATACCACGTTTCGCTGCTTCGCGCCGTCGCAATTTTATATTTGAAAAGACATCGCTATCACGAAGCGTCAGGTCAGGCAAAGGTGTCAAACCGCCAGCTCCTTCAAATACTAAGTTATCGATTTCGTGTGTTCGCCTGTGGCGTTTGTTGTGAGACTCGTCGGCCACGGGGATTACGACGTCATTTTTACTGGATTCAGAACTCATCGATCGCCTTGTTCTATCAGAAATCTTCTCTGGGCGTTTTGTTTTTCTTGATTTCTTTTTGTGCTTTTTATTGAAATCAATTTTAGGCTCAGTCTTCTTCGTTGCGGTCACCGAAACCCGTGGTTCAATATTACGTGGCATCACAGGTTCTTCAACCTCATTGTTATTGACGTCCTTTATATTTTTAATAGAAACAAGGTTTCCATTTGTTTCAGCAACGTCTGCGATGAAACCCTCTTTAGGTTTACATTTAGTCAGCCCTCGTTTGAGAACATATTTTCTGTTGTTGTGATAAAAACAATTTGCTTCCCCAAGCAAAGCCCGTAGAGATTTTTCGTCGACCGCAAGACCTTCTTTCAGGTCGGGGTTCCCCAGAGCTCGAATGAATTTCGATTTGAAGGACTGATCGCCTTTGTCATCACTGGACTTCAATTCTGGAACTTTGCCAGCGCTTGTAGTTTGATTTTCATCGTACCTCGGAATTGATTTATTACTGCCTGGCGCAAAGGTAAATGTCGGACGTCGTATTTTGAACTTTGAACTCGGCGACTGGAGCTTGGAAACTTCGCTAGTGGCTTTCGTTTGTGCATTTGCTATCGCTGTAGGTTGTGGCGATGTATGTGGTCCATCGAGTGTAAACTTAGGTTTGCTAAGCACAAAGGGCGAACGTTGAGAAGAAACTAGAGTTTTTCTTTGAGCTTCAGCCTCCGAGTTATCGGAATCCGACTCAGCATCGTTGGTGCAATCAGAATCAGAACTGGAATCGCTTGAATCTGATTCTTCGCCACTATCGAGTGCTCCAGATGTAGATTTAACCGAATGAAGAGACTCGTTAGAACCCCCAAAACCCGAGTTTCGGATTCTATATAAGTTGGAACCGGAGAGTTTAGACTGGTTCGTTTTCTTCCGTGATTCATCGAAAGAAGACTTTTGTTGTTTATTAATCACAGACCCGGGGACAGTTTCCACAGATTTTTGGCGAAGTTCGCTAAATGAAGGAGTCGATTTCGTCATTCTATCGCTTTGTAAAGTCGAGGTTTTCTGCGACGTTGTTTGGGGGCACGGTGGCTTGATCTGGGTAGGCTTCGGAAATGGCTTAGTCAGCGATACTGTGTTTACATTGGTCAAAGAAGTAGCAATGGACAAGCTGCATGCGTCCACTTGACCTTTGCTCAGTGGCAGAGTTGTGTCATTGCTCAATCGCTTGGTTCCAGATTGATTCATGGGGAGCTTTGCGCTACTTGACCTTTTCATTGCGTCGAAGTGCAGCTGCAGTTCTGTCCTTGTCTGGTCATATGATTGTGTTTGCTTATTTGGCGCCGGGTTGATTTGTGATGTAACCACTCTATAACGCACGGGGCTTGCAATATCGACGCTTGTCCGTTGCATTTTTGTAATACCCGTTGTGGCCATTATCATTGTGTTGGTTTGTGCGACTCTGTCGAATACGCTAATATTATCATGCAATTCGACAGTTTTCATAGGCATCTCGCCATCCGCAGTATGACTAGGTAAGTGCGTAAATTTTTTGCATATGACTTTTTTAAAATTGAATCCTCCGTTATTATTAGCTTGTGTATTATGTGCTTCATTCCTATGGCTCACAGTCCCTTCTTTAAGGTGAGAAGGGTCATCGAATGCGCAAATGCATGATGGTAAATGAGAAACAACCGAGGTATGTGCGTCAGATTTCTTCAACACTGGACAAATAAAATGGCGTCCATTTTTAGATGATGATTCATTCGAGGACTTTGTAGACGAGACTGGTGCGTGTTGTTGTTGTTTTCGATCGTATTTCGGTGGTTTTATCAAACTGCCCACGCTGCTGGAGTGCGGCGATATGTTCGTTACTTTCCTATTTGACGGCGTTATTATAATACGTGAAGTTGGAGGCAACTTACTGAAACTTGTTGTTAGTATAGTTGGCCTGGTCAAACTAGAAATTCCTGAGTTTGACACTGGAGAAGTTTTTATGGACAAATCTACCGCTGCTGTTTTCGTAAGTTTTGGTATTTGATGAATTTGGCGGCGTAATCCGTGCGCGTTTGGCTGGTGTAGAAGAGGTTGCCGATTGTGCCGAGCGTTTCTGGTGATTTTGTGATATTTGTGATGAAGGTTTGGGCACTGAATTTGCCATCCCTAGTAATATGGCCGCGGCTTCAGCATCTCTAAAACATAAATTTTGAGCACTTGTAACAGGTTTATGTTTCGTTGTTTCAATTTTTGAACGTGCATTCGGTAGACCTATAGTCGGGAAAACAGTTTGATGAGTTTTCGTCAAAGTACATCGTTTGTTGTGAGTTTGTGGTCTGCTTACGACCAAACCATTCACCTTGTTTGAAATCGATGGATAAGTTCTTATTATTTGCGGGTATCGCATATTATGTACAAAAGCTTCAGTTGCACAGGGCGCTGCTGGCTTGGCGTTGTTCACAGTGCCAGGTTTTGTCGCATTTAACGTACCGCTGTGGGTCGCCGCCATTTTGTCTCTTGCAAGCGGCGACGCAAAGGAAGTCGAAATATTACGGTCGGGCACGTTCGCCTTGGTTAAAGATAATCCTGGCACTATAGGTATTCCAGCAGGGTCTAAAATATTTCTTGCGCTTGCTGTAGGAGGTACTGCTAATCCAAACGGGAATAATCCAAATGGTAAAATAGATCCAGCGGGGTTTGGCGGAAGTTGATACGGCAAATTGCCAGACCCATACATTCCAAGTAATATGGATAAATCCAATGTGATATTGTTCGATAACACAGGAGCATTGCTAGTCCGAGCATTGAAACTTGAAGTGCTTACATTACTGTTTATAGCACTTGTACTACTTTTCGACACATCGCCGTCGGCCATTTTTGTTTTTGACGAGCCATACTGAGCCGGTTTCCCGGAACCGGTGCGGGCATTAGGAGGCAAAATTTGCGCACCGTTGGTTGGAAAGTCAAAATTGGATGCCATTCTGACCTCGAACCAGCGGCTCGTTTATCCTAACTACAATTATGCGTATCTACATTATCAAAATCTGAATATAAACTTTATATGGTGTAACATTGGTTAAAAAATTAACATATAACCTATAATTTCCGACTTTTTTCAATATCATTGAGACTGCTCTACTCCTTCAAAAAGGTATTCAACTGTTCAAAGTAACCGGAGCACAATTCGAATATAAAATGCCCTAATTACACCGATACTATCGCGAGTCATGGGACATTGTTGGTGACCCGATGAAAAATATTACAAACTGAACATACAAACGCATTCTTTATTGTCGTCCTTATATTATGGAACCCCATTTAACGTTATATACAACACATAACAACTAGCGTTTCCGATTTAAACAGCAGCCTGCCTTTCTATAACACTACCCAGTGAAACTGTTCAATATAGCGAAGAGAAGAGCCGGCGCAGACCACTTACAAGAGCAGAAAAATGAGAGCGCACACACAAGAGAGAGAGAGAGAGAGCAACATTCGTCATAAAATGGCGGCCGGTTTCTCACTTGGTTTCTTTATTAAAAACGACCGAGGTATTTCTATCTGGACATCCAAGAAACTCCCGAGTACGTTTACTTTGACTGATATTAGTCTCATTACGAAAAAACATAATTCGCCGTCCATAAGTAGTTAGTTAAGCATGAGTACACCCAATTAAAGTATATTTATTTCCCCAAATCTTTCGAGATAATACGCTACAATTTATCACCATCACTCTGCCTAAAACTTGGATTATCTCTACTTAAAGGACAGATTTTTTATTAGGAAACCTCGTCAAGCGCGCGAAACGTACCGTATTGCTATAATGTATAGTACAGACAACACTCTGGCTATAACTACGTTTCTAGCAAGCGACTTATTATTGGTTTATAAAAATAAATATAAATGCATGACCTGCTAGCTGTAAAGGAAATGAATTCAAATATAAAAAACGACTATTAAATTCGTGCAACAGCGAGGAATTGGACTGCTGCGGGCGCCGATGTGTGTGCGGCGTGCATGGTCGATGAGTCACGCACACAGTTAAATAAAAACCGCCATTTTGAAAATAATGAATCTGTTGAACCAATTACGTATATTTGTCAAGTATGGTTCACTGATGGATTGCCTCGTTAATACATGGGCCATCTATGTTTCATACTTGGTATATAAATTATCTTATTATATAATTGATTGTAAATGTCACATTTCCGATCAGATCGAACCTGTTGCGAACAAATTGCATATACCTGAAATTTTCTTGAAATCAGCACGGACTAATTTATCATCCTCGTAATACGAAAATGATATCAAAATATAC
Organism: Styela plicata; assembly: GCA_963675895.2. Classification (NCBI taxonomy): domain Eukaryota; kingdom Metazoa; phylum Chordata; class Ascidiacea; order Stolidobranchia; family Styelidae; genus Styela; species Styela plicata. The sequence continues at coordinate 13,172,594 of OZ023152.1, forward strand.
AAGTTACATACCGCCCATTTGTTTGGATTATCGCTTTTCACCTATCATATGGAAACTTCATGTGATTGGTTTGATTTCGATTACTTTTGCAACCAGCTATATTATTTAGAGTGGTAAAAATGAGTCTCGCACCTCATACATTCGGCTTATATGTGAATGATGATTTATTAAAAACGTCAATGTGTCATATAGTCTTTATAATGACCTGTCTAATCTGTAATTTTATTTTGTCAAGAATGCGACACAGATAGATCGCGCCTTGGCAGCGCGATCCATCAGTGACACATACTTAACAAAACATGTTCTAGTAGAAATTTTCTGTCAGGGCAGAGTTGGCCTTTTCAATGATAGGACAGTATAAGCTCATGTATTCCCCAGGCTTTGGATATACCACATCAGAATGGAAAGATGATTACCGACGGCACAAATAGGAAATAAATGTAGCCACGTCTATTACACATCGAGAATACCTTCACCTCGGAACTGGCTTAAGGTCATATGATATTATTCTAACCTGATCCTGAAAGGTAGAGTGGCTATGTTCCAGGTAATTAAATTTAATGAACACCAAATTCGCTACAGTCCTAAAAATGACTGAACGATGGCGCCGCCATGAGAATGTTCAAAATTTATCCCGTTGTATAGAAATTAGACTGTGTGGTTAAGTGAAAAGCCTGGCTTAGTCATTTGCCAGTTTCAGAGCCATTCGCTAGTTTCCAGTTATATGTCAAAACAAATTGCACTGTTGTTTGAGTATTTACTATAGCCATAACCAATTCTATATATGAAAATGAAATAGCAACTACTTATCACCCAATATCTTTACTTTTGGCGATATCATTTCATTGTAAATAATCACTATTTTAGGGGCTATAAGTAACAAAATTTAAGAAACGGATATGCAGAATATGAATGCCCCACTACAGGATCGAATCAGATAAATGGATTCGAGGGATTCGCGTACTCATTTTGTGATTAGATATGATTCAACAAAGGTTTTCGAATGATTTTTTGTCAACGCGCGATGAGGCACTGGTGAACGGATCTCCATTTATGATTGAAGATAAACAAAAACACTTGCGTCCAAAATATTTCTGTCTGGTTTCAGCAAAACTTGATCGGGTATTGTGCAATTTTACGCATATTTTGAAAGTTTTCACCAATATAATGAAATAAATTAGCTATTTATCGAACCATCCCATTAATTTTCTTGATTCGATACGTTTGACTTTTCATTAACAATGGTGTCAGAGGCCATTAACAAAGGCGCGAGTTCAACACCCAACTCACTCAAGCTTCCCGCTTTAACACACCATAATGGATTCGAAAGTGAGGGGGTATTCAATGAAGTTGGGAAATTTCACAATATAAAGTTCAGTTCAGCATAATATAATTATCATTATATTATGCTATTATATTATAATGTTTTAAGGTGAATTTTCAAATGTGTGGGTGTCGTTATAGATTTGAGACTTGAAACGAAAAAAATGTGCGCAGTAATCGCACAAAAATACATCCAATATGAACACGATAATTTGTTCCTACGCGGGGGCACCTCTCTGCGCTTCTGCTTTTTCAACAACTCTGTATGTGGACAATACCTTAAAGGGTTCTATCATGAGGACTAGGTGTAAGTCGGGTAAATGAGCTAGAACAATACATGTAAATATGATCATATATGGAGGAAAGCGGGGAGACTACAATTGAATCATTTAAGTACATCTGAAGAGTATATTAGCAACGAAGCTTGACAATTCACGATCACATCTAATACGGATTAGGCAAGTGAATTGGAAATTTTCCGTATGTCCAGCAGAATTTGATATATTTGACGTAAGGAGATGTAAAATAAATATATACCTTACATGGGGCATATTACATGCAAATAGTTACTGTGAGATAACACTTTATTGCTTGCTATGATATATTTTGTTGAACTATGTCAATTATTGCCCAAAAAGGGTCTTTTTATTCCGCGTAGAATTTTTTATTCTCGATAGGTTTGCTTCATTTTCAGCATTGACTTTTACAAACTTGACAAATATCAGTACATTATAACGCCATGATTCTTTTAACAATTAATAACCTTTCCAATAGCTAAATCTACGCCACTGTTATAACCATTTTATAAATACATTCAGCAGCGTACTGAGAATCGACGTGGAACGCTGTTGGCTAGTCGTGCTGATATCGCGTCAGCCAGACATACGCCATTTTGTTTTCGCCTTCGTGAGTGCGTGCTGTTACGTGCTAGTCGATTCGTCTACTGCTTTTGTGCACGTGCTCTTATTTCCCATAATGGCTGCCGCCTATCATACAATTTCCGTAGTAGGAAAAGACGAAAATGCCCAATTTACTGTTTTTCATATCCGTATTCAAATCCTCGGAGATTTCTATTTCAGTAAAAAGTTTCCGAATATTCTACTCACTTCAGTGTAGAAAAATATAGATATAGGACAAATTGCACTTGAAAAATGAACGTAAACCATGATCTTACACGAGACAACTTGCAAAGTAGGGTAGCCTAAAACATCACCTTCACATCGGATTCCTTAAAATAAACTTTTCCCGAATATGCCTATTTTAGATTTACGCTCAGACTAAAATATTTGGACGCTCCTATCCACAACATACAATTGATAAGCTATACACAGTACACACACGCGTATACAGTGATAGACTATTTTTGGTTGAACAAAGTTGTCAGTTATAAATAAAGGTCGTGGCATAGTTCCAAGAACCTTAATAGTGATTATTTCATGGAGCAACATTCGAGAACGATTGTGAGCCAATAATTAGCAACAATTTATTATTTTACGTAATACATTGTTGTGACACATGAACATCAAAACACAGTTATAAAATTGTAATAATTGGATAATTTGTGAGTACTTTTCTATTGACAATACATTCGAAAATCTTTCTATTTGTGTTTTAATCAAAATCTATCCCAAAATGTTGTTTTCGGCATGAAGGAATGCAATAACGTCCGAAACATATGACTCGAAATTTAAAACGTGGCCAGCGAAAATACTCAAACGAAAAGTAGCCGAAAAACTTGATCGTTCAAGTGAACAAAACATCGGTTAGCTTGGTGAAGATAGATGCTGCACTCAAAACACGATCGCATTTTTAAGAGCTTTTACTTTCACGGTTAAAACTATAATTTCTGACACAATTTAGCCTCTGGCGCGCAACAGCCTTAAGCTCGACAGTAAATTATGAATCTGAAGGGAGTACGGCATACTGACGGAACCTCAATTTTGGTTCAACTTGGTTTAAAGTATAACAATATTTTAACTAAGCTAGTATAGTTATTAATAGAATAACCAACTGCTGAGTTCACTAAGCGAGTAATCATAGCGTTTTTGCCAGATGTAGCCTGGGCGGCAAAACATTATTCTGAATTGTGTTTCAAAATTATGAGTTTTTAATAAATTATGGGCCTATGTCAAATTTCTTGGTGGCAGATAAATTTTTCAGGTGTAAAGCGCTAATTCGCTGTAGTAGAGTACAGTGGGTGGCATTTGCCCTGGGTGATCATAAAATTGAATATCTCTTAAAATTTGTAGGTATCTTTTTGCTGACGAACGTAAGAATTGCCTAAAAGAAGCAGATGTATTTCAGGATAGCACATCAGCATATGGTTTTGTTGCGTACACACCACAAATAGATTGAGATGAGACGCAACGACGATGTAAAGCTTTTGAGTTGAAATGCTCATACTTAAATCTAATTTTTAATTTTCGAAAGTTACTAAAAGATGAATAAATATTTCACTTATTTTTTTTTATTCTTAGTGTATACCAAGTTTTCCATGAACGTAGGAGAAATTATAAATGTAATAAACTGGCTAATATCACCTCGCCTAAAATTTAGTTTATCGCAGTACGCCTTAACAACAGAGTATTGTTGAAAGGGATGAAAAAGCATATAAATTGTGTAACATTTTTTTTTAAAGATGATTTGTTATTTTTACTTTGTTACAAATGTTTTTGCTAAATAACACCATATTACATCGGAACATGTGGAAGATGTAGTTCATTTTGTTAAGTATGAGACTTAAATAGGCCGTGCCACATCAAAGTGACAATAGTGACAGATACTAAACAGTACAATCCTTGAATTAATCTTCGAAAATGGCATCCCCGATTGTCATTCTTTGGCAAATAGAATACCATAAATGCAAGACCAATGTTTGGTTGTTTTTACGTCCTTATTCTTGTACTTGAATTCTTGGACTGAGGATTTCGATACAATTGTGATATATGCCAAATTTTACGTTGTACAATTTGGCATGAATCATGATTTTAATTTGTGTTACCTGGAATCTTGGAACTAAATTTACATTTAAAATATTGTTTCACGCTACAAACACAAACAGGATACAGTGAACTTATTCTTGAGGGGGAGAATATGATGATCTACTGGTTAATGTGACCGCATATCATATGTTAGGTTTGGGTCTAAACGGCAATTTTTTTTTGTACATCCTTCCATCGCAAAACACTACAATTGTTTATCTGTTCACATAGCAAGTATCATCGGAATTAGGAAGGCATAAATAGCGGCAAAATCAATGGATTCATTTCATACGCTATCAAAACTACTTAGACGAAACATGTTTCGGCAAGAACGTGTAGTCATCGCGGTGCGTCCGTCGGTCGCATATCATTAGACTCCAATAGTTCTAATAGGATAGTACTTTAAAATGACATTGGGCTGTTCAACAAATTCCTATGACCCCTATAAAGAGAAACGAAACCGGAATTATACAATGTAGTCTGTGGCCATAATTCTTGAACCGTCGGAGATGGATACTTCGAAAATTGCTATTGGCGTGGACTAACTACCTCTCCTTTCCCCGAGCCTATGTCTCTGCGGATCCGTATGCAGTACATGCAAGGATACATTAGCAAGAGTAATCATGCCTAACTAGAGAGATTCAAAGTCTTGCTTCACACTCACACAAACTTAAAATCTACAAAAATTGTAAACAATTTACCTTGAGTAATTACAGGGAAGGTGAATATCCATTTTTAAATTGCGATAATATTCGTAGTTCGTACTATATAGGTTTGTTTAGAAAGAAAACAGTCACTTTACGCTAATTGTGTGTAATTTTACCGAGTAGAAAACATATAAAAATTAAACATTTCTTTGAATGGCAAACAAAATTCTGAATAAATTTGCTGAATAATTTTGAGTAATATATTTTTTCTTATCCCAACAATTTACAATATGGAATCGGAAAATTTTTGGTTTTGCCCCTAGTTTCCCCTGTCTTGAGTTATATTAGTTATGCTAAATGTAAAATCTATTAGGTTTAATCCGAAACCTTGTTCAACACTTGAAGAATTTCATTTCTTGATACCCGCTCATGACGCAAACGCGGGAAGGATTTTCGGTCATAATCGGTGGTAACCGTGAGCAGGAGTCTTACAAATTTGCCGAAATTAATTTTTAATGCAAATTTTACGACCATGTTTCTCTTGAAAATTCAACATTTTCTGTGACCCCGGTATACAAGATAAAAATTATTAGCTACTCTTTTCTCAGGGCTTCGATCGCTAAACATTTATCGTATATCATAGTGTATTAGATCTGGTAACTCCAGTTTTGGCTGAATTTCTTCTTTATGGCGGTAACTGAAAAATATCACGGCCCGGTCAACTGAGTCATGGCGTTGAAATCATAAATAATTGAGGAGAAGCCTTAGATTCTGCTGCATTACCATCGACTCTGTCTAATAAATCTCAACGCAACTATAGTTAACAGTTGCGCATGTTGTAGGCATAACTAGAGGGAAATCCGGATACTACATTTTAACAAAAATGAAGTAAATTCCACTGCTCTTTGGCAGTAATTTAACCCACTGGCATTGAAGTAAAACTACAAAAGCGACTTTTTCGGCCAATTATGAGCTGTTGACGGTCCATCAACAGCCCATACTTAGCAACAATCTCATCAACAACGCGATTTCAATCTTCTTAATTACTGCAAACAAACAGCAAATTTGCTGCACACTCTGGTTAGAGTGTGTAATGTACAATTTGAAACGATTATCAGTATTCAACGTCGGATGTTATTGCAATCGTAGTAAATTCACTCGAGTCTCCTGAATTGCTAATTCAGAATTTATATAAAGTTGTGCGCCAACGTAAATTAACATTTATTTTTAAGTTGATAGCAATTTGAAACAAAACGATATATAACCGATTTCAGATTACTTGTCGCATCGTATTCCGACATCTTTATTCCGATGCATATCATTTCACTTTGAAATGAAATTTTTGCTGTTGCTAGACATTATAGCTGCTTTTACTTGTAGCTTTTTCCTCCAAAAACATAGTTTACACAAAATTAGAATGGATTTTCATGCAAACTTCACTTTTGACTTATGTTTTGGCACGGTGTTTTAATGTGTTTTTAGGCCGGTTTCAAATAGAATGGACTGGAGGTTCTGGGTCAACGCGTATGTGCATACGAGAGTTGGTAACGCGGGCAAGTAAGGGTTGGTAACGCGAGCAAGTATATTTTCCGATTTCTCTGATAATTTATCTGCACAGTGACTTAATGGTGGCTGGTGGCTTTTGAATTTTGGATAAAAAAAACATAAACGATCAGAAAATTTAATTTAGCAACACGATCGAACGATGCCTCTGTCTTCATTTTCACCACTTGCACCATCGTTCTAGCACATCGCAATTTCACCGTCGAACGATCGCGCTAAGCCGACCGTTGCAATAAGTCGTGCGTAATGGGCATACGATTTGGCTACGTCAGCAAAAAAGCGGATTCTATAACGCTTTAGCGACGCCATGCGACTAAGTTTAAACCGCGAAACTACGATAGTTATGTGTGCCCAACTAGCGATTTTGACACTGCATTTTTAAAAAATAATTATGGCGAGGAGCCGTTCGTTACAAATTAACAATTCCAGTCAAATTAATTCAATTTGTGATTAGGTCATTTGCATAAAAACGTTACCGTAAGCTGCTTCTTCGCATTCTTGATGATGCAGTCGGTATTTTTGTGGTGGCACGTATTTTTAAATCCAGCCAAGCAATAATTATTTGATTTTGCAATATTCAGAGTGCGGCCAGAAGCGAGTGGGCGAATAAGCTCCTTACATACTTGCCTAACATGATTTCGGTGCCATATTAAATTCCTGAAGAGATACAAGTCACGATGGCACAAATATTTATGACAAAAAATCGAGATTAGATCACATCAGATAAGAGTGTTTATCACAATTTGAACTTTGTCGGTCGCGTGACTTCTAGAATTACAAAAGCGGATTTTATTATTTAAATTCGCTCAGAGCAAGGCCGGTTGTAGCGCACAAGAGGACCGCTCACTTGAATACATCAGAGCACTAGCTCAAAACCAGCATCAGAAACTGCACTCATCCAGAGACCTGAACCCATATACTAAAGTGCAGTGAGTGGTATCTGGTCCGATGCGGATTATTAATGACATAATGACAATGAAGCTTTTTGGTAACAAATAGGATATGATTTCATTACTATTCAACGGGAGAGGATAGCCGAGAATACGACATAACCAAATGGCAAATCACGACCTCTCATGCAGACACCATCGAATCGGAGTGAAGTTCCGGCTTTACGATTATCTCATTTTCCCTGTGCCTGGTCCGTGAAAGAAACCGTGAACCGCCGTGCGCTGCCGTCAAGCAGACCTCTAGCATGATCATCACTCACGGGATCGAACCTTTGTCAGGACTATCAAGGGTGCGTAGCTCAAGCGTATTCCTAACGCTTTTCTTGAGCTAACCACGCACCCGAATCAAATGTTCTGGCGCATTGATTAGTATTGGATATATTTCATGGAAATCCACTTTCATTATAGCAGAAAATTCTTTTTTAAATAATCGGGGCACTTGTATTTGGAAGGTAACATGTTTCATTGTACCCCTATTTTTTAGGTCACGGCGATTCAAAAAAAAAAATAACTACATTGAAAATATCGCTCTGGACAACCAACTTTCGAGTCCGTGCGGTTTAAAAAAATAACATTAAAAAAAGTTGTGCTATACAAGCTACCTACAGATTCAAACAGTGGAATGCCCCACTAACTTTGAGCAAGCTATTTTTGCAAAGTTTAATAAGAGTCTATTTCGACTTCGATAAGAGTCCATTTCGACAACGATGTCGATTACATAATGAAGATCTCGCAACAAAGATAGTAGCGGTAAATTGGATTCGAGTATCGATGAGCCCTGCTCTTTAAACCATGTCCATCACTCAACTCAGGGTATAATAACTTGGGTAGGCTCAGCAAAAAACCTATATGTATATACAGTCCGAGACATATTGAAACGCAATCACATACTCAAGATTCTGTTGCTATGAAGAGGAGATAACGTCCAGGCGACTCAAATACATTGCTTTACATTTTGTAATCCAAATTACTGTTTGTAATTTTCATAAATTTTGTTTCAAGTTTGTTTACATTCTCGTTGTTTTAATCTTCTGTGTATAATTTTGCGTTTTTGCTTGATAGACTGATTGACGGTTGACAAAACCAATATCCGAACGATATTCCACGACGGCCATAATGATCAATAAATCAAGCGTTTGGTAGAGATGATATCGACCCTAATCAGAATTTTATTTTGTCGAGCATTAGCCACCGATAGACCACGCCTGGCAGCGCGACCAATCAGTGACTCAAGCTAAACATAGTTCGTCATAAGATGAAGCCGTATGCTTGGCTTTCCTCTTCCGCATGAAGAAATGAAATCCCATTCACTCTCGACGACAGTTTTCTGATTTGGGATTTAACAGATTTCTTATTTGCAGTAAAAAAACTTGAAAAATTTTTGCAAATCATTTGTATGTGGTAACAAGATTACGTGAGCAGCCATTTTATTAATGAATTGTAAACCGCCATTTTGTTTTACAAATTTGTAATAAATTAGGGTCGGGTTTGGCACATCGGCAATAAGAATATGAATTAACGATGTTTGAAATGTCTCGTATCAATATCTGTAGCACCCCTTATCGATCAATCTGTTTTATGTTGGCAGATTGTGTTTAATAGTTAATCTGCTTTTAACTTAGTGGTTGATATAGTTCGCCCCAATGGTCAGGTATTCAAGATTTTCCTTTGTTCGTTGAATTCAGCACTGACCAATTTCATCGGCAAACGCAATTTTAGCAAAGTTATGCACGGATTCATACGAAGCAGATCTAAAAGTCTTATAGCAACACCACAGGAAGAGTGAACTCAAGAAATGAGTTGTAGTATTTGTAATAAAGCCGCAGAAAAACCTACATGCAAGTCGCGTAGCAGAAACCCTCACGCTCGACCAGATTGTGGTGCGCTGCCCTTTACACCATACGAGTCACGGATGACACACATTCCGTATTGCGTAAACGCCGGTTAAAAATGGGTGAGCGAATTTCGAATTCTGTTTGAACGAGGACAACCCCAGATATAGCCATTAATCAAACTATATATTATGCAACCGCATGTGTATCCATGTGTTTGTGTTTATTTACAATCTAAAATAGCAACAGCGTATATATATATTTTCATATAAGCAATGAAACACAATAAGGCAAAAGAACATACTAAAACGTAACACAGCTCAATAACGACACATAACAGCATTCACAGTTAATTTAATACTTAATAAAATGTCTGAAATAAAAATGCATAAATATCAAGAACAAGAGATTTGAGAAAACTTTCAGAATGATAGTATTTAAGGGCCAATTTTATTCAGTGAGTTTTATATATTCAAAAATATGCACTCTTTCTTCAATCATGCAATATGGATCCAAATCAAAATGACATAAATTTTAATGCACAGAGCTAAAAAAGAATCTGACGCTCTGATCTTTGTTTAAAAATTAAGTGGTAATTTGATAATAAATGAAAGTTTGAAAATCGAATCAAGTATACAGTCAAATATACAACAGCGAATTGGGCGCGATGACCTAGTGGTCATCATGTTGGCATAGCAGGTTAAAGGCCTCAGGTTCAAGTACTGGCAAACCTGGTTCAGTAAATTCATGCCCACCACTCAACCCAGAATATAACAACTTTTGAATATAACGTCTCTAAGTGTTCATTAATACAGGGCCTTGATCAGTGTAATTCACTCAGATGGGTGACTATAAAAAAAATGAGAATATAAGAAATATAACAAATAGGGTTCAAAAGATAAAAACTACGGGACGTAAACTATTGACATGACCGAATTGAATAAATTTGCAATGAAAAAGTTATTGAGCAGTGTATGAACATCAAAATTAGGATATCACTTTGCAATCTCACTTATAATCATTCAAAGTTTCACTTTTTTTGTTCGGAGTGTTTTAAACACTCTTTTTATTTTCACAAAACAGGGATGAGAGACGGGGGTAGATATAAACTCGATAGGGTTTTTAACTTTGATGACTATCTAGCTCTGGTCCGGTGAATCAAGTTCAGGGCTACTATCTAAACAGGCTTGACAATGAATCACCAAATTAGACTGTAAGTGGATGAAGAATCCTGAATTATTAATGAAATGAACTAGATCACCCAAGTCCATAACTACTAAAATGACTTCCGATACAATTCCGATGTAATGTTAAATTATCAAAAAGATTAATTTAATCACTGAATCCAAAATAATGATAATACCAAACTCACTGGGAGGCATGTACATTCCAGAATACAATATTTTGTCTACCAAATTCAAAATGCATTTTCACACGCATAATTGAGTACGAATTTTATGTCAAATATGAAGGGACATTATCAGCACTACCATCTGACTAAATATTTTTATATAGCTTCAAAATATTATGCAATGGTTCATTACATCGTTTTTAAGGAGCTTCTTTAGCTGATGAAAAATCTATAGCTTCCTTTTCGTGAATCAAAATAAAAGTATTATAATAAACAGACTAAGACATCTCTCCAAAGAACTGTTAAATACACCATAATTTATATATACTTTTTCAATCTGTTGATTTGAAATCACTCAAAAAATTGAATATAATAACTTCATTACGATAATGGCAATATTTTGAATATTTTACACAACTTGATACCAGGAAATGCGTACTCATTTCAATTATAATTTAATTCTTGATTGCGCTTGACAATCAATCAAATTGGCGTCCTAATTTACCTGGAGTACCTTGAAGTACATCTAAAATAAATTAATTACTCTTAACTTCTCAGACCGAGACTACTGGTGTATGAAACTATCATAATTTTATTACTTAACAGCTGCCTGCTCTTTTCTTTGTCTGCATAAAATGGAACATTTTGCAATCGATATAAAATTTCCTTCGAATCTGGTGATGCTGTCTTTTTTGATAAGGCATGGAACTAGAAAAGTTGACTCAAAGATTACCGTTGCACTCATACCTCATAGTTATAGTATATTAAAAACTGCTTCCACACAAAATACTATGACAATGAATCTAGAATTTTGTTTATCAGCATATTCAAAAAATACTTTTTTCAATCGTACTATAAATTTGAGGACTGTTTAACTACTTCAGCTGCATCAACTAGAATGCCTGAATAAATTTCTAAAAGAATTTTGCTGTTCAAATTATTGACCTGTATATACTATGTCAGAATGAGGTTTACCCAGCTTTCCAACAAATACAATCAAATGAACATCTAGTATTGGTTTGTCACATTATTAAAGGTGCGAACCAAGGTTTTTTTGGATGAGAATGTACTAGGATATAAATACTCATTGACATAAACCCACTACTGTATTTTTTATGAGTATTACACACGAGTCAGACTGTCATACTCCTGCATGTACAATGACTAAAAATTACCAAAACTCATTTTCACCTGTCAATCATCACATCTGACTGTCTATCGAAAACATCCGTTCTATGAAGGTAAAATAAACAATCTAAAAGAAGCAATAAAACTTTTTTCTATCATTTTTATGCTCGATGAAATGGAAGTTCAACCCTCGTAAAAATTCCTTTTCTCCTAAAATGGATGTTACTAACTTATGATGTAATGGGATGGATATCTACAAGGTTCAAATGGGACAAATAGACTCCGATTGAATTTATAGCAAAAAAATATCAATAAGTAATGCTTTTTACTTGTCATCATCGAACAAAGATGCAAATTAGTTTTTAAAAAGATAACTATCTGATTTCCAAGAATCAGGAGGAAAACAGTTATTTGAAATACAGTTGACCCCGTTTCGGAATAGTCGCTCACATACACATGTGCAATGCAATCAGGCTTCCTAATGAAGTTGATAAGACCTGATCGGAAACCTAACTCTGTCAAACATGATCCACAGAAGGCCTATACTCAACAAAACATGTTTGGATTCAACCACAGACAATACATTAACTTTTTCACCTCAATATATTTACCGTAAGATGTACTCATCACATAAACATAATGTCAGGTGCAGTAAGATTATGACTGCCGGACTATGCTATTCCTGCATGGTATGAATATATGATACAATAAAGAAGATCCATTTGCAACCAATGTTATTGAAGTTTCTTCTAAAATCTAAAAAGGAAAAACAATGTAATTTAAATATATTTGAAATAAAAACATATTCGATTTTACAAATGAATTCCACGAAAATTCCCTAGTAGTACAAATTTAAATTGTATTTTATGTGAATGCTGGAGACTGGAGCAGGACCAACATATCGAAATGTCTATATCAAATTCTCGCCAATATATCAGTATCAGCTCTTCAGTCAATATCGGTCAAGTGTGACAGCTACATTTTTTGGATAACATTACTCAATTTATTGACTTATTTCACCAAAACGTTCAACAAAAATAAAGTTGATATTAACTGCAGGATTTCCTCCCACATACACACCTCATTTTTTCAAGGAGCGAGTGTCATTTTAATAATATTCCCTAGAATAGTGCTAGAATTATAGTAAGTTGAGATCGACCATTCGTACCGTAATCGACTAAATGCGACCAAATCGGTCACAAATGTTAACATTGGTTGAAGAAATACTACCACTGATGGTTTAAAACACTCATGTATAAACAGCTAAAGATCAAAACTGTACGCAGAAGAAGGTGCATTTTAATCAAAATGGTATTAAAATCATTACATTACCTGAATTTTTTCTACACCTCGATATCCATTCATTAAAAAAATTGAAAATTTCTTCAGCAGATATATTTCATCAATTATTACACTAATGAAAGCTATTCTTACTCAAGGATGTTGCTTGAATGAAATAAACATATAAAATATTTGTTATGAAATACAGTTGTAATTTTGCTTGATGAAACTCGGAAAATCATTTAAGTGAAACATTCATCATTACTCGAAATATCATTAGAGACAGATAAAAGAACAAAACACAATAGGTGCAAGATGTGGGAGTGTCCCTTCCATATTAGACAAAAGTACAAGAACTTCCAAACTATTATGAAATTTGACTGCTTTTCTTCACAAACTAACACTACCTTAAAGTTTATTTGCATTGTTTTTATCAAACTGAGTTTTTAGTTAATCAAAAATTTCAGGAATTTAATCTTGTTTGGAAGGACTCGATTTAGCATTGTCCAACTTGCAAACTTCATCTTGAAGAGTTTATTTTTGATAACTAGATATTAGTGAATCCCAGTTGTGAGTTTTTGTCTTTCTCTTGGAGCTGTCAATCGTCTTTCAGGCAATTTTTCATGCATTTCATAAAGTTTCTCAATGTTGGCACGCTGTGCAACCTCAACTAGTGCTTTAAATGTTCTCGGTTCATAAATTGCAAGATTTGTCAATATTTTATTGGAAAAAATAATACTAGAATTGATTAGTCCAGCTTTGAACAATTTTGGGTTTATGTTATGTTCCTCGGTTGCAGCTGCGAGCCTATTATTGCGCAGTATTCCCGCCACTGTGCCTTTATTTCTTCGTGCAAAATATTGTTTCTTCAATGACTTTGTGATCAAGTTTGACATCAATCCACTTCGAACTCGATGAGACCTGTTATAATAATGTTTCGCTTGTTCTTTCATTTTCTCATGTTTGTACCAACGAGATATTGGATAGTTTCGAGGTTGACGAAGCATCAACATACAAGTTATAAACATAATTTTTTCAGTTATTAATTATACAATTATTTAATTCCTGAAACAAAAATGAAAAAAAATTTGGTAAATTTTATTTTCAATAGCATTGCATATGTTGCATCTTTCCTGTTGGTACAGGCTTTGGAATAGTCCTAACTTATTTCCCGCGTGTCGTAAGAGGCGACTAAAAGGAACCAAAGAAGTAGTAGATGGTTTTACCCTCGCTCGGGGCAGATGCTACTCATTGCACTTTACCACGATGGTTCAGTTCCGTTTGGAATGTTTTCTGTTTAAAGAGCAGTTGCTGGGACTATATCTTCCGGTAGCTCTTTGCTATTGAGTGGCTGTGGGTTGGTTCCCTTTGGGAGCTGATTCCAGCCTTGCGTAGAGTGAATTTCAATAAAAATAACATCATGGTACATATATACTCAACATCAAATAGGGTCGTCCTCATGGTTTACTGTTAATTTTTAATGGTATTCGAAACAGCATTGGAAAATTCAGGTCTTACGAAATTTAGTACCGTGTTTCCAATTATCATAAAAATTTCCCATGCTGGAAAAGACTCATGCTTACCCGAGAGGCAATGCCATATGTTACAGCATTGGCGCCATCAGGTGAGGATGAGAATATTCTGCCAGTTATAATTTCGATTCCTCTAGAAATATGGTACTTAATTTCACCAGACCCAAAAATTCACTATATCAATAGAAGGTTATATTTCAGATAGGCTTATATGAAATTGCTCATAATATGACCCTTTTGTGGCAAAGGTGTGAGTTAAGTCAGATTAGACAATGTAAATCGCGATTTCACTACAAGATTCATTTTATCGATTTAAAATTATGAAAGTAAATTCGTTTTACACAGAATTTTTTATATAGGATGAGCGCATCCATAAACACAGGGTACTAAAATCATCATTTTTCTAATAAAGGATCAAATTGGCATAATTGAAAAACAAAAAATATCATAATACGAGTACTCCACAATAACACACACACCTAATTGGCTCAATATTATTCAGGAAGAAAAATGACTCTTTGATAATCCACAAAAAACAAATAAAATTTCACACCAACATATCACATTATGCTTGTACAGAAACTACACAAATGATCCCATGAACAAACTATGATACATTCAGAAAATCACCCAGGGCAGATAGCACTCACTGTACTTTACTATACATATATTACACCAGTTCAGTCCTGTTTGGGATGTTTTCACTGGTAGGAGAATCACTAGTACTACATTTTATAGCAGTGCTTTGCCATTCTGCATTATGTGGCTGGTTGTTTTTTTAGCGCTGCTTCCAGTCTTGCTCAGAGCAAATATAAATAATAAAAGAAATAGTTTTTGAGAAAGTACCAGGTGCTTCCCGTCTTGCTGACAGCATATTTCAATGATAAAATAAATATTGTTTACGTGAGAGCACCAACCACATTGTATCATGTCCGACACAAGCAATAGAAAGTTCAATAAACAAAATCATTCAAGGCTCATGTTAGAGAAAAAAATAGATACTAAAGAATAAGATTCATTTGAGATGCCAAGAATATAAACCGAATGACGTAAAATAGACTCATCTAATAATGTTTACACAAATAGAAAAAAATCGATCATGACAAATTTAAAATTCAAATAGCATATTTAAAAAGGTTATAGATATAGTCACAAGTGATTAGGCACCAATAAAATGACGTTCACTAAATTTTGCAATGAAAAATACCGATAATGCTAATAACAATTTTATAGTGCTTTGATAAATCCATAAAAAGTGGTAAATGAAAATAATATCATCATAAGCAGCAACTGACACGAATTCCTAAACTTCAAATAAAATATCAATTTGAAAAAAATATTGGAACTTTCATAACTGGGATGACGTTTTAACTTTTAAAGCGACAAACACAAGCCCAGTTTTCCCGATACCTCCGATGCCGCTATCCCCTGAAATTTGAGATTCCATAAAAAATCACCAGAATTTTGAGAACATGCATCTTCAAGTTGTTTCCGGTGTATAGATGAGAAGTATCTTGATGAAATTTTCTTCTCATCTTGATAATTAATCACCATTGGAAGTGCATCAAATCTTTTCATCCATCAGATAGAGGACTAGGTCGTGATACAAACCAAATTTGTATTGCTTCGGTTCACGAACACAGAGAGTTGCTGAAAACTAATTCTTATATTTCTCATAGCTATATAACAGACAACCAACTCATCTTATCAGCTAACTGTACTGCATAGAATTTTTTTGAAGTCGATCAAATCCCTAACAAGGGTTCAGGGTGTCAGTATTTGGTTTTTGAGTTTAAGTATTTCTTTCAGGTTTTTCAATCGAAGAATTTTACAAGCATAAATATCAATTACATAGCATCGTTGATAATCATCATAATATTACTACTGTTAAACCACCGAAACAAATTTTTTAAATTCCATGGAAATTTTAAAGTAAGGCATTTTTGGCAACCATTTCCTAACGGCGTCTGAGAAGCAGACTACAGTTCATTGTTTGCCAGTCTGCAGCGGCATCTACGGTATGGAGCAAATGTGCCTCAAAAACGGCAGTTGTGTGGATGAATCTCAAGTAACTAAGCTTGTTGTCGTAACCATTAATGATATGTTTGTCGTAAGAAAGGCCAGAAACAGGACTTAAAAGAAAGCAACTAACAGCTACTTGTATAGCAAAGCACTGCTACAAAACGTAGCAACTGCACATAAGCGAACATCAATGTCCCTCTTGCAACACACAGGAAATACAATTCTAAAGTCTGCATGTTTTGGTTGTATAATACTTTCAACATCATACAATGGGTTTCGGATTTGTAATGAGCGGTGTGGTGTTTTGAACATTCTTTTATTGAGAGCTAATTATCTCAGTCTCATTCACGCCTAAATCTGATATTGAGATTAAGTGACATAACAATAAATCTGTGGCATTGAGTCTTCACTGAAATAGCCATGTCCCCAGTTACTCTCTTATATATATAGCTCTATTGATAAATACTTTTGACCATATTCTCTTTGATTATTGGACCATTATTAATCGCTTTTCATGAAGCAATCATATATTAAACCGTAGGTCTAGAGAATATCGGTAAGACGGTAAACACCGGTATTGAGTTTTCCAAAATACCATATCGCATTAATTTTGGCAATGTCGGTTTGCCGTGATACCTAAAATGGTTGCAAATTGATGCACTATCGCATCAAGTAACACAAAATGCGTCCTTAGACCACTTATTCCTGCTGGTATGCCTCGATTGAACTTTTGCAATGTGATGAAACAAATCGCCCGCATCTAGAGGTATGTACCCGATTTTTTTTTAACGCCTCACGTGACTTTTTAAAACGACACACTAGCATGTTCATTATAGCAGAAAACGGCTTGTAATATCAGTAATATCGTCAATTTGGCAGCAGCATGCCGGTACAAAACAAACCTAATGCCACTCAGCTCTACATACGACCATGAAATAAATGTCGATGGCGGACCGACCCTTTCTTTTTGGCTTATTACTTCTTTATATTCATTTTACACTTTTTATATACAACCTTTCGAATTAAAACAGATTATTTAGGGAGGGGACTTTGGTCTAAATCATAGGTAAAGCAGGCATGGGGCATGACGAACTACCATTAGCGATACGAGATCAATACTTTCACCACAAAGTTTCAGATAAAAATTTCATAGAATATGTTGAAATTTTACATATATTTCCAAACTTTTACCCAATATTTGAAGGACCATTCAAATTATTTTGTTACACAGACTATAAAAAATAAATCTGCATCAGAAAGTGCCAACCAATGGTCATTTTTTTTAATTTTAAAACAAAAACTTCCATCTTGATTTTTCCTTTTCTAAAAAGCGGCCCTTTGTCGATATCTAGGTAAATTAATGAACATTATTCCCAAATATCAGTTAAGGACACACTTTTACTTAATACAAAAAAAACTATTTTACATTTTAATCAATATTCATTTTTCAACTACTAATGCCTTTTACGCGTTTTGACTCATCTATAATTCAGAATTCGCCGACTCAACTCACCAATATCGGAAAATTGGAACAACCCGAACTAGATATAGGTTGCTACCAGGCTACCTAATGTCATGGTACCAGTATTACGGCTTGACAATTTAATGAAACGCACACAAAAGGCAGTTTCTGCTTGTATAGGTTTATTTTTGTCAAGTGTTCCGGGAAGTCAATGCAGTAGATATCATATTTAGAATAAAATATAAGTTGCAGTGTCAAAAAGATAATTTTTTTTAGAGTCCTTCAGGAAACACAAAACAAAAACACATTTTATTTTACTTTTCATCAGGTTTATTGAATACATACGTCAACCCACATTTGCCACAGTATTGCCTGTCAAAATGACTTGCCATGAAGACACCGGCACCGCATTCTTCCATTGGGCATTCACGACGGAGACGAGTGATTTTACCATTATCATCGACTTTGTAATATTTTAAAGTAGCGAGCTTAACTTTAACTCTCTTGTGCTTGATCTTTTTTGGAGTTGTGTATGTCTTCTTCTTGCGCTTCTTAGCTCCTCCGCGAAGTCTCAAGACAAGATGAAGAGTAGACTCTTTTTGGATGTTGTAATCACTCAATGTGCGACCATCTTCAAGCTGTTTTCCAGCAAAAATCAGACGCTGTTGGTCGGGTGGGATGCCTTCTTTGTCTTGAATTTTCGACTTGACATTATCGATAGTGTCAGACGCTTCGACCTCGAGCGTGATGGTCTTTCCCGTGAGGGTTTTCACGAAAATCTGCATGATGGCCGTCAAAGAAACTACAGACAGGAATCACACAGCGAAAAAGAGCGAGAATTAAATTGGTAAAGCATTGCCAGATTTAGTCCTATGAAGCAAACTGCGTCACTGACAAAAATACGAGTTTTCTGATTTTTTTCCTTTTTTCAAAAATATTTTGCTTTTTATTTTCTGATTTATTTTATATGATGTGAGCATATCTATTATTAGTTTTTTCAAGAATAGCTGTAAAATTTAAATTTCGCTAACTGATAATGACAAAGTCGATAATAAACAAAATAGGTTAATAAACGTTCATGACAAGGTTTCGAAACAACACTTCAAAAACCTTGTATTCATTCCAAGTAATATTTTGATTGAATACAATATTTCAAATACAAGTCATAGACATGCCGTCCTAGAACTTTTATGCAAGTTCAATAATTCAATTGTGCAGTACGATAAATTCTGGCATGCTATAAAGCGACCCACGTTCGACTGTGGATATTCCTGCTCTATGTCGCCCATGTGTTTTGAATGCAAATATGTGTAAACTGGAAATCATTGTAAAATACGACTAATCATTATATTTTTGATGAAAAATATTATATTGATTTTTTTTTGTTATTTCAGTTTGGTAATGCAGACTATATCATTAAAATCGTGACGCAACATTTGATACCAATCAGTGCGTTGACCTGGGGAAACCCCTCGTTCACTTTCTCTCTCGAGAACGGTTGATGCTCCATAGGGAAGTTTTCAGAAGATTCTTCCGCATTTTTCAACTGAAGGTACCCAAACCTTTCACGATGTCTCTTTTTAGTTACCCGAAACCAAGAAAAGATACTGTGGTTGATGATTATCATGGAACGAAGGTAAGCGATTTACAAATATACTTTTGAATACAGTTCTTATGTCAAAAGTTGTTTTCATTATCATGATTTATTTTCCAATTTTTATACTGTATAGGCTAGTAATCTGGTAATCGAAAAAATACTTACACTTCTAGTTTTCACTCTTGCATTTGAACACTGATAATGTTCTCTTTCCAGGTCCCAGATCCTTACACTTGGATGGAAGATCCTGATTCAAAAGAAACGAAAGAATATGTTGAAGCTCAAAATAAAATTTCAATTCCTTATTTGAGAAATTGTTCTGCTAGAAATAAATTTCATGCACGGTAAGCCTTTCACTTTTGTTACTCAATAATTACACCAGTCAGTTCTTAATGACATTTAGATCGCTTCAACAGTTCAGTGAACCCTTTTCAATAATAAAATGATGATCAATAATAAAATGTACCAAATGGCAAATAAACGAATTAAAGTTTACATAGCTTTACTCACAAATCAGAGATGTTTTAGTGAATTTAATATGCTTCACATTTCGGCATATCGTATTGAAGTGCAGTAATATTTGCCTTTGGCGAGATTAAATTTCCTGCAAATTCTTTGTTTGCGTTTAGTTACCCTTTTTTCGACTGACAAGAAGGAAATATGTGAGCACTATTTCTGAAGCTTACTACTTACGATGAATAATTTTGGACTGCATATTCCAGTAATGATATTCAGATGTTTATCTTATTGGAGGTATACATGTTACTTTGTATATTTTTTTTTTGCCAGATTGACAGAACTTTACAACTATCCCAAATACAGCTGTCCGTTCAAGAAGGGGAAACAAATATTTTTTCTTTATGAATACTGGACTACAGAATCAAAGGTGGAAAGTAGTTTTGTTAATTTTTTTCTCTAAGTGGCCAGGTTCATAATAGTACGATTTTGGTATTTATATGGCCTCATTGACCTCAATCGTATATGTGAATGAGACAATTTGCCTTACTTTTTGGTTGTTTAAAGAATTTTTCTGAATACACACAAGCCATTCAAATAGGAGGAGTTCATTAAAATGTGTTGTTAAAACTGCAAATTTATGCCTATATTACCACATTTTCTTTGAAACATCTCAATATTTCATAACTTTCCTTTAAAATTTTGTATTATATCGTTTTCAAAATGGCAATCTGTATGGTACAAGTAGAGGTGGCCGACATCGATTATCCTTTGGTTGCAGAATCGAATCAAATAATTTTTCTTAATCGAATCGAATCAGAATTCATATAATAAACAAAACAAGACATCAGACATCATTTTTATCAGCCTATAATTTAAGTGAAAATTCACAACTTATTATTAAAAAAAATTTAACATTATCATTTTGTTGATTTCAAATTGTTGCAGAAATCGAATCGCATAAAGCTTGATTCGAATATTCCGAATTGAGTCGAATATTTTGGTTAGCCCTAGTTACAAATAGTCCTTATCAGAGTAGTTATACTAGAATTTCATTAAAAATTCAGTTGTTTGCAAAGCAAATTTTGCAAAAAATCATAATATATGCCAAAGTTTTCCTGCTATAAAATTTAAAATAAATTAAGATTTCACTACTAGTAAGTATGCTCAAGAAGCAGTAATTACAATAATCTGGCATTTTGAAACCTAATTCGTTAAGTTATATTGTATTTAGAGTAATGCTTTATATACATTATCATAACATTATAAGTTACAATATAGTTTTGCCTAATTTTGTCGCGATTAGGCTTTAACAAAACTGTATACATCTACAGCATCCTATATTACCAAGACACATTGACCTCTGAACCTAAAGTATTTCTGGATCCGAACAAACTATCAGAAGATGGTACATTAGCATTGAGAGGAAGATCGTTCTCTAAGGACGGATCTTTTTTCGCGTATGGATTAAGTCAAAGTGGTTCAGATTGGATAACAATGAAGGTAGGTAAGATTATGTATTTCGAGCAAGATCTAAGAGGTGACTTGCAGGGGAATTTGGAATGGTAGATTGTTTTGTATTGTCCAAGGCAGATACCCCTAACTGTGAGTGCAGTCGCCGGTACTACATTTGTAATAGCTTTTTTTATTAAAATTCACTTTAAGTGAGGTCGGAAGCAGCTCCTAAAGGGAACCAACCAACAGCCATGCAATAGCAAAAAGCTACCAAAAGATGTAGTACCAACAACTGCATTCTAAACGGAAAATATCTCAAACGGAACTGGCATGGTAAAGTGCAGTGGGTGATATCTGCCCTGGGCAAAGGTAAAACCATACATTAGGACTATTCTAAAGCCCGTACCTACAGGGCATATAAATGACCATTAGTGCCTTTTATGCTGGCAGCCAAATATCATTGCAAGAATAATAGAAACTGTATTGTCTGTCATAATTAGTTTTTTGTTATAATGACACATCTTTATATAAAACCTTGATTAAGGAACTATGTCAGCAAGCCGCTAATCAAATAGTGTTAGTGGTTTGGTTGGGTAATGTATGTAGTCAGATTTACCCGGACTCTAATCTGACGTCTTAGATCTGTGATGTGGTCTACATCTTAATGGCTAGATTATTGCAATCAGTAACTCAAAAATTTGTGTTATATTAATAAATATTTTTTTTTCATAATAATTTGCATAAAAACTCCTCTTTTTCCTCATTTTAGTTCAAAAAAATTGATGGTTCTGTAGATCTTACGGACACTTTAGAAAGAGTGAAGTTCTCATCTATGGCATGGACCCATGATAACAGAGGGATATTCTATAATGTAAGTAGTGAAATCATCTCAGTATTATTAGTAAGTGAATCGCTTGAGTGAGTCAGTTTTAGCATTGATAGAATTTTATTTTCAGCAAAGCTTGTCACACCGTCGCAATGTTGCCTCACTTGTTTTTTTTTTTTTCACTGTTGCCTACTTTGTTGACAGATGTTCGAAGGAGTTTTCGACTCTTCTTTCCTCCGAACAAAATGTTCAACGGGTCTACTCGATTTACTTTCAATTCACATCTATTCTCTGTTGAGGTTCCACAATTTCACAATCAGTTTTAGGCAAGGAAACAGCTAGCTGTTAGCCAGGACTACCTTGCCTTCCCACTGCTTTCCTGACCACGTTAATCTGTATTGCTTTACACCTCGCGTCACTAGACATCTGTCAGGAATTGGAATTCCTTTGTCTCCATTCCCTCATTTCTTGTACTGTCAATGTGCCAAGCAATCTTTGCCTATATATTAATCCACCCCAGGGTTTAAACCTTTATTATTTATAAATTTTAATACAGATTTTCCAAATTTCACTATTTTGAATATCGTGTATTCAAATATTTGATTTGTTCTGAACATTGCTGCTTTTAATACCCTCAATGCTATTTCTTCAATTTTTCGTACTATATTTATAGAGTTACCCACAACAACATGGAAAAGCTGATGGAACAGAAACAACCGCAAATGTTCATCAAAAGGTTTGTTTTAATGTATTCGTTGTGTATGGATTCATTTTTTGCTTTTGCTGTCTAGATCTTAGTTGTATGCTGGCATTTCACTTTTAGACTCGAGATCTGAATTGTTTGTATTATGCATTAGATTCAGTTATTTCTGTAATCAAACTTTTGATATTTTTATTTTCCATCAAATTTGTCATAATTTTACATTTCTTTCAAAAAATATTAAGCATGAGCCACTCATGGATTCGATCAGAAATGTTGGAATCTAGAATGGATTCAGAAAAAAATTTATGTCACCCATTTCCCATGAAGGGAGTAGAGCTACGCATGATAGCATAACTTAGACGCAACAGCTAAATATTAATTAAGTTAGAGCAATTTTTTCCTCACACGTAATACCAGTTGATAATATATTTACTTTTCTAGCTCTACTACCATGTACTCGGAACACCACAGTCTGAGGATATTCTATGTGCTGAGTTTCCTGACCATCCCAAGTGGATGAGGTAACTTAATCAAATTGAAGTTTTTGAGTTATTTCAAACATTCTTGCCAAATAGTGTATATTTGTGAGGCGCGATGGCCTAGTGGTTAAACATGTTGGCATCGCAGGTTGAAGATCTCGGGTTCGAGCCCCGGCGAGTCCGGCTCGCTTATCCATGCCCACCACTCCACCCAGGGTGTAATAACTTGGGTAGGCTAAGCCGAACAGGAAAAGATGAGATCTTTCCAGTAATTGTAACCCTGTCCGTCTATAAGTGGCCGCTGTTACAGGGCCTTGGACAGGGTGATTCGCTCTAAGAAGTGGCTATAAAAAAAAAAAAAATATTATTTTTTTTATATAGTAGTTTGCTCTAAGTAAGGCTCAAAGCAGTGCCTTAAAAGAGCAAACGGCCTCACAAACGGCAATGAGCTACTACACGATACCATGCTAGCAATCGCACTATAAGCGATAACATATCATACAGAACTAAACTGCTATGGTAAATCGCAGTTTTATCTGCCCTGGGCTATGCTTTGTTCAAACCTGAGAAATTTTATTTCGTCAAGCACGTGCTATAGATGGCTGTGCTTTATCGCCTTATATACCTCATGTGATTCAGACTAGATATATTAATATCAAAGTATTCTCTTTATCTGGAAATATTGGTTTGTTATCTGGATTCCCTTGTATGTGAAAGATCGCTTAAATTTTTTCTACTTTCAATGATTTTTATCTTCTAATCCTATCCTAATAATCATTGTTTTGAAATATCTGTATTAGAGATTCCGTCGACCATTTTAGCAGCTTTTGCAAGTATTTTGTGCTTTTGCATATTTGCAGACATAATTTTGACATAAATGGTCTTCTTGTCTGTAACTGTAAATATCATTTGCAGTGGTGCAGAGTTGTCAGACGATGGACGATATGTTTTACTCTCTGTAAGTGAAGGATGTGATCCAGTGAATAGACTGTGGTACATTGATCTGCAATCCATAGGAGGAAAAGTTACTGAAGGACCTTTACCTTGGATCAAACTTATTGATAATTTCGATGCTGAATATCAGGTACATTATCTCCTTCAAATTAAAGGGTGCTCAGTTAACTCTATCAGTAAAAGCGTTGGGAGTAGGCTCATAGTCATGCATCCATCTATTTAATATTGAGCTGAAAATTATTTCGTACATTCATATTCCTGTGCGCTGTTTAATGACAGTAACTGATATGTGATATGGTAGAAAAACATCCCAACAATATTTCTCAACTCAATTTTCTCAATTATTCTCATTACCGGTACTCTTTTTATGCAAAATGAAAAATAAATTCAATCTGATATGCTATGAACGTAATATAACAAGAAATTTCTTTACAACAGTACATCACAAATGAGGACACATTATTCACCTTTAAAACAAATCTAAAGGCACCAAGATATAAGTTGATCAACATTGATTTTGCAAGTCCAGAAATGGTGAGTATTTCCATATTCATTGCATTCTCTTAGTCAAGTAACTTTATTCTTACAATGGTTCATTGGCCATTATTTAAATTATAAATTGTGTTAAATTAAAATCTCATGATTGTTATTGCCTTTTTTCTATTCACTCAAATGTTCACATTAAAAAATTTCCACTTCGTAGGTAAGGCTTAAGACTCATCATAATATATTTCCTGCATTTCATAAAAATGCAACTAAGAGGAAACAAATAGATGGATAGTTTTCCATTGGACAAGACAGATATCACCTTTATTATAGCGGTTTAGTTCTGTTGGGCGTATTTTCCACTCAGGGTACATTTAATGATTTTTATTTTAATGTAACTTTTTGCCATTTATGTGGTTAGTTGGGTTCCTTTTTGGTGCTACCTCTGAGTGAATTGTCAGAGTGAATAGTGGATATTGACGAAAAAAGTATAAAGTTGTTTGTACAAACTTCTTACTATTATATACTAATAGTCTTTTACTTTCTTAGCAAATTATTACCCTTTTGTAATTATCATGGGTTGTTTCAATAGCAGAAAAGCTACAAATCTTTAAAACCGTGTCTAATAACTGAATTTCAAAAACTGGTCCTCTATCAATAGGAAATTCATTCATTATTCTTGAACATGAAAATTACTGTGTCATTCATCTTAACTAAACATGACATGATGTTATATTATTCTTCCGACTTAATGATCACATGCTCTTGGTTGGGTTAACATGGAACTGACTACTTATCCTCCTTCTATGCCTTCGCGTAAGTGGTTGATCTGTGTGCTAAAAGCAAGGATGCTATAGAAAGAGAATAAACCAATAGACAGGAGGTTCAAGAGTCTTACTACATACACAAATTTATTTCTGTAACCTTTTGTCTAACCAAGGTCAGACCTCCTCAGACAAGCCTTTTCGACAATGCTTGTGTGAGGAAGTTTGACTTTGGTCAGACGAAGCGTTACAGAAATAAATTAAAGTATGTGTGTAGAAAGAAAGACTCTTGTACCTCTTGTCTATAAGTAATAACAGATAGTCTTGGCAGCATGTGAGACTTGTAGACTATTGTGTGTGTTGAAACAAAAAAAATTTTGATTTGCTTGCTTACTCCTCAGGACAACTGGAAGAATCTCATAGATGAACATGAGAAGGATGTATTAGAATGGGTCAACTGTGTTCATCAAGATAAACTTGTCATTGAATATCTGTCTGATGTCAAAGTAAGTACAGAGATGTTGTAAGTATTATCAGTGTTTTCATTTTTTTACTTCTGAATCGGCTTGTGTGACTAAAAATATTTTATTCAGGACTGCAACAACATATATTAGACTAAGTCTATATTTGTACAAGTTTCGTAGATTTTGATGCATACCCGTCTTTTTTTCAGAGCGTTATGCAACTACGAAAACTAAAAGATGGAAGTTTGATTAAAACATTTCCACTCGATGTTGGTTCGTTGGAAGGAATATCAGGACAGAAGGATCAACATGAATTGTTTTATAAATTTACTTCATTCCTTTCTCCCGGGATCATTTATCACTGTGATTTGACAAATGAACAAATGGAATCGAAGGTAAAAATATAATTGGCTTGGTGCCCAGTTAGCTCAATATGCTTTGGTATAGCGCTGGAAATATGCTTCGAGATACGCATTTTTGATCGTCAAGACGCAAGGTCGAATCCAGTGGGGGATGATGAATATATGCGGGAGGTCTGCTAGACGCCTCGCTGGTGCACGGGGGCTCACAAAAACACTGCCTATGTCTTCCTCCACCAACCAAGGTCACGCGCAGGAAAAATGAGGAATGTGATAATCCAGAATGCAGTCTTATCCTGAATGCATTCCTAGCTTACCTAACCCTATGTGTATAAATACCATAATTTTATTGTGGCAAATGTTGCTGGAGTTTACTAGGGCTGTCCGTTGATATATACGATTCAGGACTTACAGATTCATAAATTATTCTAATCAATTTTTCAATGATTTCAAATAAACAGAATAAAAATTGTGTAAATTTCTTGAAATATGTTTGATTTTGATTTCGTGGAAGATTTGATGTATATCACAATTCCCAGGAAAGGTTTTTGTGTCTGTTTACTATAAATCTAGACATACAGACATTTTGACACCTCTTTCGGTACAAAAGGCGACACAAATTAAGATATCCCATTACAAAGTTATCAGGGAAGCAAACAAAACCTAAAATAAAGTTTGAAAACATGCCACGGAAGAAACATTCGAAAAAAGTAACACACATTTACATGTGCTTACCTCATTTTCTGCCATAAGTCATTATTCTGATGTTATCAAAATTATTCTAACTGTTTTTGGAGTTAAAACATATTCGATTATGGTTATTCATAGTGTTCACTATGCAATTTGGGCAGGCAATTTATAAATATTTAGGTACCTGCAATGGCAATGGTAAAACCATGTACCACATCTCTCTTCTCTTTAAGTCACCTTTTCATGAAATGAAGACACTTCTATTTTCTATTCAATTCTAACAGTAAAGAGCTAAATTTCCAATTTGAAGTACAAATCCTAGTTCTCTCAATGTTTGTATATTATACAAGTTGGCCAGGAATGTCAGGAAGATTTATGTGTAAATACACAGTTTTTATTGCGTCAATGTGGCCCTGTTGTGCAAAATTAGAAGAAATCTGTAAAACTTTCACATACTTACTCATTTATTGGGTAAATTGCTAAATTATTATTTTATACTATGTTCAATATTTTTCAGGTATTCAGAGAGATTAATGTTCCCGGATTTGACAGCAGTTTATTTGAAACAAAACAAGTATTTTATCCGAGCAAAGATGGAACCAAAATTCCTATGTTTATTATACAAAGAAAGGTAAGAAAGAGTGATTCTCATATGAATACCTATGGAGAAGATGAGTGATTAAGCATGTGTGTTAAGGCCATAAACTCTAATTTTAGATTTTTAAACTTGTGTGGTTCTCTCCAACATTATTATCATATTCTCGAAAGGGAAAAACCTTAGAAAAATGGCAAACTATGTCTTGCGAAATAAATATGTATGTATGGATGGACAGACCACTAGGTGCAGTCTGTCCACCAAATAAGCACTGTAGGTACGGGCTTTAGAATAGTCCTAACGCCTTTCCTGTGTGTCGTAAGAGGTGACTAAAAGGAAGAAAGAAGTGGTAGCCGGTTCCACCATCGCCCAAGGCAGATACCACTCATTGCACTTTACCATGTTGGTTCAATTCTGTTTGGGAGGTTTCCTGCTTAGAGTGCAGTTGCTGGTACTACACCTTTTAGGGACTCCTTGCTATTGAGTGGCTATTAGTTGGTTCCTTTTAGGCTCTGCTTCCAGCCTTGCTCACAGTGAATTTTAATGAATGAGAAAAAAAACGCGATCTGATTATGTACTCTTTTGAAATCATGTCTTAAATAGTCCATACCAGACTGTCAGAATGTTACTCAGACACCCGAAGAAAATAGATTCCATCTGAAGAAAATTCGGCAATTGGCTGAAACAATAAAATGCTTCTTTTTGAATGTATGATAGCATTCAAACTGTACAAAAATGTTTGAAATCATCAATACTGCTATGAAATAGCAGTGTTGATGGTTTTGAAGCTTTTTCGTCATCTGAAGAAAATCCGGTACATGAATGTTAGAGACATCCTCAGAGAAAAGATTCTGTCCACCTGTCAGAGTCCCGGTAATATCCAGTTGGACAATCAGACACTTGGAACTAAATTTATCGATCATGCGGACGTGTTAAAATAACTGACAAATCTAATTTACCCGACACTGTCCCCGACTGACAAACACCAGAAGAAAATGGATTCCATCACAAGACTTAAACGTCATTTTTTGAGTTTTTGGTAGAATTCAAATTGTCTAAAATGATCACATCTGAAGAAAATCGCATGAACATTTCAGACACTCAAAGAAAACAAAGATTCTGTCACCATACACTGTCCTTTATTCACATATTACAATTTCTCATTCCAGGGTATAAAACTTGATGGAAGTCATCCACTGCTATTATATGGATATGGTGGATTCAATATATCGATCACACCAAGTTACAGTGTATCTCGTGTCATATTTATACAAAATTTAGGAGGGATTGTTGCTGTGGCCAATATTAGAGGGGGAGGGTAAGTCATTGTGGATGGAAGAAAATTTTCTTTGCTATAGTGATACGGTTTAGTACCATGGGCTGATAAGTGAATCATAACACTAAAAATCATGGTATGTGTCACATTTTATTTCATAAAATTTCCTCTTCTAAATTTTTGCCACTCTGAATCAAGGATAAAATATGAGAGAAAGGTATTTTTGATTCAACTGACAGCGATATTTTTGCAAACCTTTCAATTGCTAATACTCTCGATACTACCTGCTCCTACTACATGAGAGTTGGGTTCTAAATGTCATAGGCCTTAGAAAATTTTGTCAGATTTGTTTACGAAATCCTGCAAATCTTACCATTTCTGGTTTCTGCAAATTTATGTATGTTTTGTCCCGAAACGATATATGTTTGCGGCGATAATCCAAGGCTCATGCTTTATTACTATATTGGGAACCACAAAAGTGCATCCTCGAAGCCAAAAGTTAATATAATAATTTAAATCTAATATCATTCTATCGTTTGAAATGGATAAAAAAAATAATATTCATAGCTCGGCGGCGGCATTGAAATTAGAGCTGGGCGAAACCGAATCATTTGGAATTCGAATAATTTTTTCGAATCGGATGAAATCACGAATTTGATGTAAATCACAAATATCCCATTTTTACCATTACAATTTGTCTTGATTGTGAAAATCAAGAAATTCATAGTTTGTAGTGTATTTTCAATGTGAATGATTTTCATATTTTAACGACAAAACACAATCGATTTTAGTCAAATTTGGCCAAAATTGATTACATTTTGACGTTAAAAATGAAATTCTTGTTCAATTAGTAAATATTTGTTCCTAAGAACGATTCACGATTGATTCGAATGTATGCCCAGCCCTAATTGAAATGTTTAATTAAGCCGTTCTCGAATCAAGCCTTTATAGAGCGAGCATAGTTACGTATGCGTGCTGCATTACTTAATTCCGCTACCTTTTGTAATCCGCGTTTGTGTTTGGCAATCAAAGGAAATCTCAAAGAAGGTAAGCTGCATTTCCATTTTTGTAAATTTTATTTGACCCTTCTAGATTGCATTCTGATACTCACCACTGATTAATTGGAAGGTTACTACTATTATTTTGCTGCTTATCTTTTCTGCTCAAATAAATGTCATAATTAATGTTTGCCAATGAATTTCATAATAAATATTATTACAGAGAATATGGTGAAACATGGCACAAAGGAGGAATGTTGGGGAACAAACAGAACTGTTTTGATGATTTCCAACATGCTGCTAAATATTTGATCGATACTGGATACACTTCTTCTGAGAGGTAATAAGTTGTCTAGTAGGTTTTAGAGATGATCAGAGAACAACCAATTGCTTCATTCAACTGGACTTGAACTATAACCACTAATCTGCTGTCGTGACTTGTGACATCCTCAATATTGACTTTAATAGAGGGGAACTAACCCAAATATATAGATTTATGATATTAGATATACTGGTATATCTGGTGGCCGACACATCAGTATCATATTTGGGTTATTTTCTACCTATATTATATATCATTATCAGTCAAAATATTATCTAAATATAAGTCGTTGATTTCGGCCAACCTGTTCATTTATAGGGGCTTGGTATAATGTAAATAATCAGATGTAACCATGTATCTGTACAAAACAATAATACTTTTTACTGGCGAACTGCTATTTCAACGTTCACAGTCACCAATATCAGTTTATTTTCATCCGATATGTCAATTATGTCTATTCCACTTTATCAAGTTTTGCTATATTTACCAGTTCTGTTTTTATGCTTCAATTTAGTTTTGGAGAAACTCACCTAGGATATCCGTATCGGTTATTGTCACACACAAAACTTGTATTATCAGTATTTGTGGAGGGAAATCCCTAATTTAAAGTTGGCAATATTTGACCATTTTTTTCAGCTTCTAATTTGTTTTCAAATTCAATTTATATAAAAAAAAACTTTTCTTCAGGTTAACAATCAATGGAGGATCTAATGGAGGGTTATTAGTTGGAGCTTGTATTAATCAAAGGCCTGACTTGTTCGGATGTGCTGTTGCACAAGTTGGGTAAGTCTACAGCTATTAAAGTTTTCATGTTTCAGAAAAAAATTTTTTAAGAAAAGAAAACGGTAAATGAGGCATTATCTATCAGGTTTGAGCAAATATTTATTTAGATTTTCTTCAGAGTTTCACTATATTACAAAAATTTTGTCATTATTTTGGAAAAGTTGATAAGTTGATGAAATAAAACCCATCAATTTCTCAAATAGAATCAGTTTTGGTTCGATTTACAATGATGTGTATCAGGATTGTCTTTAATCCACTGTACATTCTGAATAACTTGACCAAGTTGAGCACTGCAGCAGAAGCTCCGCCCAATTATATAACATGGCATTGTTTGATATTCTATGAAGAAGCGAATCCACCTACTCACCATCCTCATAAACACTGTTACATTTATTCATAAATTACTTTTCTTTTTGTACAGTGTCATGGATATGTTAAAATTTCACAAATACACAATTGGACATGCATGGACCACGGACTTTGGATGTTCAGAAATTGAAGACCAATTTAAATGGTTGATTAAGTAAGTATTCGATTGATTGGTTTTGTTGTTTATTAATTTTTCAAGATCCAGTCATGGCTCAATGAAACCAAGATGCATTTAAATTTTTGTTTGAAGGATAAGCATAAATTGCACATTGGTAATGCAAAGGGTCATTTATGAATAGGAAATCTGAGGTATTATGTGAGTTTTATTGTTTTGGACTTGTTTATATTTTCGAAAGATTGCATGATTATTACTCACAAAAATCCCAATTTGAAACCAGCTATACACAAAAATGAGGAAAAGTGGTCATCTATATGCTTCATTTTTTTAATATACAGTAATCAAAATATTTTAGAGCTTAAATACTAGTAAATCGGCAGAAAGAAGCTATAATTATTCTGGGAAGAACTACAATAATTTTCTCTGTGTGAATCACAGTTGCATTTTAGAAATTTTTATGTAAGCATTTGTAAACTGTATTCAATGCATTCCCATCAGCAATCAATGTGCAATTGGTCATTTGTTTGCAGTAATGCACGTATTAGTCACTGAATTGTGCTTTGAATGCCTGTTCCATCTGTTGTGCATGATTAAGAAATAGAAATTCCGAATGCAAGCAATGAAATGATCATATCAAAATTGTGAAAAAAAACTATAATATTTTTTATCTAGATATTCACCTCTTCACAATGTTCGTGACTTCGGCAAGAACAGACAACAATATCCAGCTCTACTATTACTAACAGGAGATCATGACGATCGTGTAGTACCACATCATAGTCTCAAATTTATTGCAACAGTTCAGGAAATCCATGGTGCCAGAGAAACTCAAAAGAAACCATTGTTAATATTGGTCGATACAAAATCTGGACATGGAGCTGGAAAACCTACTTCCAAAATTGTGAGTTTATTTTACACCTTTCATTGTACATCACTGTAGCAATCATCACCTACATCGACATGTATTATCCCATAACAGTGCTGATGATTTTGAAGCGTTTCGTACGGTTTTGTTAATATTGCACATGTGAAAAGTGTATAATTTCTCACGAAGTAATGCATTTTCTTCAAGCCATCTTTTTTGGGGTTCTCAGCATCGAGGTAACTGACATTTTGCCATTCTGGTGTGAATGAATATTCAGTGAATGATCTCCTAATCTCTGTTTAATTTCATTTTGTTGAAATTTCTGAAATATATCTCGGTTTGACTCTCCCTCTGGTTAAAACTAGTCATGCAGTAGTAGTCATCAATCCCTGAAGTGTTTAGAATATGCTTCAAAAAATACATTACGCTTCGGAAAATGAGAAATATATTAAGCCAAAACTTTCACCCCCTAATCGGAACTGGTGCATGCACGAGAGATGGTGTTTTCTGTATGGTTGAACCGTATTCTTGGCTTCTTTACCGTGGGATAAAAACAAAATTCCTAATCTTAATCTGTACTTTTATTTTCTTCAATTAGATGAGCTGTTCAATATTTGTTTTGAAAATATTATTTTACTTCATCCTATATCAGTCCTTGAGTCATTGATTTGACATCTCTCAGTTTACCGCATGGTAGTTTACATTGGGATGTAATCGATGCCAGCTAAAATTAATAGTTTCATAAATTTAACAGATTGATGAAGTTGCTGATATGTATGGTTTTATCTCTGAAAACACAGGAGCAACATGGGAGTCTGAAGAAGAAAAAATCCATTCCAAGTGTTAAATAATAGATAATGGTTGTGGAAAAGCATAGACTGAAGATTTTATGGAGCACTTTATAATTTTATTGCAAATAGCTTTCGATAATATTTTGAAATCTCAAACTTTGTTCTTTCTCAAATTATGAATATGTATAAAACTGTTCTAAAAATAATTCTAGAATAACCGACTTTGAACAATTGCAAAATCTGAGTTCAAAACTAGTCAGTCTCAGATAACAGTTTTTGTCGTGATTGATTCGTACCAGTTTGCAACTAATGAGGGAGATCTGGTGAAACGATTTCTTGTTACAAAATCATACTATTCATGTCATAATGAAGTGTCTATGCTGCTTCATTTGTTGCCATGTGATAGTGATGAGAATTTCATTGTGCTGTCATGCAGTAGTAATATTAATATTTCTAGACAATTTTTATTAAATGTGCTGCTTGTATGTTCTATATAAATTAATCCCAGGTAATATCAGAAGTTTTTATTTGGACGAGACATAGATTATACTCGGAATTGAACTTTTAAGTCGAGAAGGTGGTCGTCAGAAGCCTTCATAGGTTATAGTATCGACTGAATATTTGAGATGTGGTTTTAAGTGCAATCGAGACTGCGTATCGTGGAGATGTGGGAGCCCATTGTTCTTTCTTTCGATATCAGTCCATACAAATGTAATTTTGAATCACCATAATTCATTCAAAAGAAAGAACCTTCCGAGCAAAAGCATTTTAAAAACTCATTTTCATGATCAACTCATCTCTGGAAAATTTGCTTTTTTTTTTTTGACTTGCGGAGTGTCGACCATCAACCGCCTTCTAAAAATTGTGTCATGGCCTTTCAGATGCTTCCAAATTCAAGAAATTCGAACATTTTTGTTGTAAAGGTTATATCTAAATCCTCCCTCTTTTTTCAAAAATATTGCTCCAGCGCGATAGCCTATTTTATGGTTTTATTGTGATATATAATACAAGCCCTTCTTTTCAGGCCCGAGGTGCCCTCTACTGTGACATAATTTCACTAAAACTTTATCAAAGGTAACAAAATATAGAATGATTATATGTTTCGTGGTATTCGGCCTAGGCAGTCACGTTGTTATTAGTAGAACTGTATCTACATCATTTTCACTAGAAGATGTGTTTTCCATTTTTATATAATATCTTCTCAGACATTTAGGCGATGCGCCCGAAATAGGGAATGAACACGTCACACTGCCATTAAACCAAGAAGAGTTGTTTATAGACATAATTTATTTCGACACCTCTGTCGATACAAATATAAAAAAATATCCTTAAATAGTTACGGGAAAGCAAACAAAGCCCGAAAGAAAGTTTAAAAACGTGCCACGGAATAAGTTTCAAGGAAACGTTAGAAGAAAGTAACACGCGATTGCTTACCTCAAAATACAATTGTAGGTTTAGTTTAGAAATTTCTTTAGTTCTTTCTGGATCGGCTGATTTTACAAACAAATTGGCAATGAGTAACTGCAAACCCTTTTATCTTTACGATTTGCAGGACTTATACTTCTTAAGTTTTGGCATCTGTAAGAATATTATCGACTTCATGCCGCGTGGGTCTAAGCAAATAGGGAGTGTCTAAGCAAAATCAACTAAAAAAAAACAACATGCGATTTTCGGCACACGGTTATTGGCGAAGTGTATAGTTTTATTCTGTGAATGTAAGCTTCAATTTGAGGGCTTACTGAGTAAATCACTGTACGTAAACTCAATTTATATATTTCTGAAATATTTCCGAACGAAACCACGAAAAGCTGCATCGAAATACTAAAATGGCGACTTCGAGTCAATTGATTTAGAGAGCAGTGCAGTTACAACAATATACCACCTTTTTAATTAATATGTTCAGGTTGCATACATGTATTTAGGTCTCATTCCGAATCGAAAGTAAAATATTATGTTAATTTCGGTATAAAAATTTCGTACACAATATAACACATTCACGCAAGAGAACTATTGGGCCAAAACATTTCAAATAAAATATTGCATAAATTTAACATTAAACAACTGAAAATATAGGAATTCACTTTTTACTTTAGTAAGGACCAACTATAAATCCAAGTCTTATTTGATTGAAATAACCGATCGTAATCGATTTTCATTTCGCTATTTCTCGTGGAAAAGTTGGTTCATGAAAACGATACGTTGGCCGCTTGAT